>NC_069432.1:2271936-2291030 GCF_026875155.1 Cherax quadricarinatus
ATTATATATATATATTTTATTTTATAAGAGAAGCGACGGGGGGGGGGCAAAACTATTCTCCGACATATGCCGTTTTTCTATTCAAGATTGATGGACTGCCCACTCAACTAAAGGGTTTTGGGGACTGTTTACCTCTTTCTCCCCCTGTTTTCACGTTTCCCCTTTGTATGGATGTGAGCCACTGCGTGGCGAAACGTTTCGTCAATAAAATACCCAAGAATTGCACTGTGCAATTTATAAACGTGTCGTTGTCTAAACCCATTCATCTACTGCCCAAAACATTAAAAATTAGTCAAGAGGAGTCGATTTATCTTTAACCTGTTAGTGCAGAAATCACCCCCCGGATGGGAGCTCCCCAGATTAAATCCAAACATTGAACTTAAAAGGTTAAAATCCCGACGATTGTTGGTAAGAAACATAGAACATTAGGTTCTTTATTTCGAAACTTTTCGCCTAACAGTGGGCTTCTTCATCGAGTACAGAAAATTTTGATAAAACAGAAGATATTTAAAGCGATGTAATCAGTCCATCACCCTTAAAGTTTTGAGGGGTCAGCCCCTCATTTGGGAGAAGAGTTGTTCCGTTGTCTAAACATTTTGAATTTTTCCTCTTGAAAAAAAGGAAAACAGTATCAACTCAAATTAGGGGTTATAAAAGCTCGTAATTTTTTTTCGGACCCTTTGTACACATTAAAACAATGGTACAAAAAATCACAGGATTGCTCATATCCCAGGGTGTTGATGGAATGGTACGCCCGACCAGGTCTTCGTCCCAAAACTTACACCGCGTGTTGTTTTGGTTATATAACACGTTTATTGTTAATGTACCATACGTGACAACAATAAGTTTTGAGATAACTAAGGAACGTTAAAGGGTATTACTAAAAATTTAAAATTTTAAATCATGGGAAATTGCGGAAAAACTGAAGTTTCCCCCAAGTCAGGACATCAAAAAAATGGGAGAAGAAAATTTAACCATTTTGAGGAAGAGACACTTCTGAGTACCCGATAGAACATTTGAGTGCCCAGGGGCATTTTAAAAGGGCAAAGAGCCTTCATCCTTTGTTTCAATATAAAAAAAGGGTTCGCAGAATAAAAGCAATCCATGGTCTAGTATCCAAAAGAGGAAACTTCTTTCTCAACCCCCTTTACTTGTTATAAAGGACAGAAAAAGTTGGGGGGGGCTATTATAACTATAAGTTCAACTTGACATCTAGTAACCTTCTACCCCATATGCGGAGTAAGATGGTGGTAGGGTGGGGTTGGCACCGACCAGTCTAAGGGCAACCATGGCTGGTGACACATCCGCATTACGCTACTCTGAGGAATTCTCTCCCTGCTTTAGTTGCTCTCTTGCAACATTGCATAGCTCCTGATGACGCACTGAGGAGTGTGAAAGTACTTGAGCTGAAGATTTCCATCTCCCCTCCCGTGGCTTGTCTTGCATAGTTAAGATCGCCCGTCTGCGATTGTTTGCAAGATATTATATATATATATATATATATTATATATATATATATATATATATATATATTATAATATATATTATATATATATATATATATATATATATATATACCAATGAATGCATCTCTCTGAGTGTATAACCTCTTCACCTCCAGACAAGAATACTTTAATGCTCAAAATTGAGACTAAAATATTCTTGTCTGGTGAAAAATTTACATGTAACTCTTGCAGTCTATGTGACGGTGGTGAGGTTATCGTCCGAGGTTCAACTCCAACTAATCGATTGTTGAAAGCAGTAACTCGCCCTGGGCGTCAAAAACCCTAGCTGCGGCACTAGCTCAGAGGGCCATCGGAACGTTCGTGGCACCTCGCTTCTGGCGAAACAGTAATGGAATGAACGGCCGTAAATATGTTTCTTCATTTTGACCTAAGTGGGAGACGGTCGTTCGATTAAACAATCTATTTTAGATCCTAAATTAGAACCTAAAATATATACTTCAGTGCCATTAAGCTGGCGCAGATATTGGCTTAGAGAAGAAAGATCGTAAGAAACATTGACATATGGGGCAGGACTACAGAACCGAAAAAAAATAGGGGAAAAAACTTACCATTTTTCAGACAAATAATTTTTTAAGGGAACATTCCTTTATAGCCATTGGACATTTTAATTACGGATACATAAACTTTTGTGTTATATATGCCTCAAATAATGCTAATTTTCACGTCTAGGCAGATTTCTTCCGACCCTCTCCCCATACTTGTTCTACCTTTGGACGAAGACCTACTTCGACTAGTGGATGGTACCACTATGACCCCGCCTCCGCCTGCTTCACCTCACCTCACTACAGTATATAAGCCACGTCTACGGCCCTATGCTGTACATTCTACAAGATTGATGGACTGAACACATCGACTCCAAGTTGAGGGACTGATTACCTCCTCTCCTTACGCCTTTCTCTTTGTATTGGACTGATGAAGCCACTGTGTGGCTAAACGTTTCCTGAATAAAGATTCCCATATGCTGCATAAGTGTCTCAATCTTCAACTTGTCGGTTTTTCAAACCATTCATCACAAGGATGATGATACAAGGATGGTGATACAAGGATGGAGGAAGATGATAAAAGGATGATGATACAAGGATAGAGGATGATACAAGAATGAAGGATGATACAAGGATGGAGGAAGATGATACAAGGATGGAGGAAGATGATACAAGGATGGAGGAAGATGGTACAAGGATGGAGGAAGTAATAAAGGATGGGGGAAAAGATGGTACAAGGTGGAGGAAGATAATACAAGGATGGAGGAAGATGGTACAAGGATGGAGGAAGATAATACAAGGATGGAGGAAGATGATACAAGGATGGAGGAAGATAATACAAGGATGGAGGAAGATGGTACAAGGATGGAGGAAGATGGTACAAGGATGGGGGAAGATAATACAAGGATGGAGGAAGATTATACAAGGATGGAGGAAGACGATACAAGGATGGAGGAAGATGATACAAGGATGGAGGATGGTACAATGATGGAGGAAGACGATACAAGGATGGAGGAAGACGATACAATGATGGAGGAAGATGATACAAGGATGATGATACATGGATGGTTTGAAAAAGGGATGGAGGAAGATGATACAAGGTGATACAAGGATAGAGGATGATACAAGAATGGAGGATGATACAAGGATGGAGGGAAGATGATTCAAGGGATGGGAGGAAGTGATACAAGGATGGAGGAAGATGATACAAGGATGGAGGAAGATGATACAAGGATGGAGGAAGATGATACAAGGATGGAGGAAGATGATACAAGGAGGGAGGAGATGATACAAGGATGGGGGAAAGATGATACAAGGATGGAGGAAGATGATAAAAGGATGGGGATGATGATACAAGGATGGAGGAATATGATCAAGGATGGAGGATATGATACAAGGATGGAGGAAGTGATACAAGGATGGGGAAAGATGATACAAGAATGGAGGAAGATGATACAAGGAGGGAGGAAGATGATATAAGGATGGAGGAAGATGATACAAGGATGGAGAATGACATAAGGATGGAGGAAGATACAAGGATGGAGGGAGATGATACAAGGCTTGAGGGAGATGATACAAGGATGGAGGATGTGATACAAGGATGGAGGAAGATGATACAAGGATGGGCGAAGATGATACAAGGATGGAGGAAGATAATACAAGGATGGAGAATGACATAAGGATGGAGGAAGATACAAGGATGGAGGGAGATGATACAAGGCTTGAGGGAGATGATACAAGGATGGAGGATGATACAAGGATGGTGGAAGACGATACAAGGATGTTGGAAGATGATACAAGAATGGAGGAAGGTGATACAAGGATGGAGGAAGGTGATACAAGGATGGAGGAAGATGATACAAGGATGATGATACAAGGATGGAGGAAGATGATACAAGTATAGAGGATGATGATACAAGGATGGAGGAAAATGATGCAAGGAGGATGATCATACAAGGATGGAGGAGGTGATAAAAGGATGAAAGAAGATGATACAAGGATGGAGGGAAGATGATACAAGGATGGAGGAAGATGATACAAGGATGGGGGAAAGATGATACAAGGATGGAGGATGATGATACAAGTATGGGGGAAAGATGATACAGGATGGTTTAAAGAGGATACAAGGATGGAGGAAGATGACACAGGATGGAAGAACTTGATAAAGGATGGAGGAAGATGATACAAGGAGGGAGGAAGATACAGGATGAAGGAAGATGATACAAGGATGAAGGAAGATGATACAAGGATGGAGGAAGATGATACAAGGATGGAGGATGATGATACAAGGACGGAGGAAGATGATACAAGGATGGAGGAAGATGGCACAAGGATGAAGATGATACAAGGATGATGGAAGATGATACAAGGATGATGGAAGATGTTACAAGGATGATGGAAGATGATACAAAGGATATAGGATGATGATACAAGGATGGAGGAGGATGATACAAGGATGGAGGATAATGATACAAGGATAGAAGATGATGATACGAAGATTGAAGATGATGATACAAGGATGGAGGATGATGATGAAAGGATGGAGGATGATGAAACAAGGATGGACGAAGATGATAAAGGATGAAGGAAGATGATACAAGGATAAAGGAAGATGATACAAGGATGATGGATGATACAAGGATGATGGATGATACAAGGATAAATGGAAGATGATACAAGGAGGGAGGAAGATGGTACAAGGATGGAGGGGGATGATAGAAGGATGAGGAAGTTGAGGAAGGATGGAGGGAGATGATACAAGGATGGAGGGGGAAATGATAGAAGGATAGAGGGAGATGATACAAGGATGGAGGGGATGATACAAGGATGGAGGATGATGATACAAGGATGGAGGATGATGGTAAAGGTGCAGGATGATGGTACAGGATGGAGGATGATGATACAAGGTGGAGGATGATGATACAAGGTTTGGAGGAAGGGCAAGGTCGTGGGAGACGGCGTAAAAAGAAATTAGGAGACGAGAAAAAAAAACAGGGGTAGAAAGTGTTAACCCTGCAATACTTTACAAAAATAACAGGGGTTTAGAAAGTGTTAACCTAGCAGTTACGTACAAAATAAAAAAGGGTTTAGAAAGTGTTAACCTAGCATTACGTACAAAATAAAAAAGGTTTTAGAAGTGTTAACCTAGCAGTACGTGCAAAATAAAAAAGGGTTTAGAAAGTATTAACCAAAGCAGTACGTACAAAATAACAGAGGTAGAAAGTGTTAACTAGCAGTACGTACAAAAAAAACAGAGGTGAGAAAGTGTTAACCCAGCGTACGTACAAATAACAGAGGTAGAAAGTTTTAAAAACCTAGCAGTAGTACAAAATAACAGAGGTAGAAAGTGTTAACCTAGCAGTACGTACAAAATAACAGAGGTAGAAAGTGTTAAGCCAGCAGTACGAACAAATAACAGAGGTAAAAGTGTAAACCTAGCAGTACGTACAAAATAACAGAGGTAGAAAGTGTTAACCTAGCAGTACGTACAAAATAACAGGGTAGAAAGTGTTAACCCAGCAGACGTACAAAATAACAGAGGTAGAAAAGTGTTAAACCTAGCAGTACGTACAAAATAACAGAGGTAGAAAGTGTTAACTAGCAGTACGTACAAAATAACAGAGGTAGAAAGTTTTAAAACCCAGCGTACGTACAAAATAACGAGGTAGAAAGTGTTAACTAGCAGTACGTACAAAATAACAGAGGTAGAAAGTTTTAAACTAGCAGTACGTACAAAATAACAGAGGTGGGAAAGTGTTAACCAGCAGTCGTACAAAATAACAGAGGTGAAAGTGTTAACCTAGCAGTACGTACAAAATAACGAGGTAAAAAAGTGTTAACCTAGCAGTACGTCCAAAATAACAGAGGTAGAAAGTGTTAACCAGCAGTAAGTACAAAAATAACAGAGGTAGAAAGTGTTAACCAGCAGTACGTACAAAATAACAGAGGTAGAAAGGTGTTAACCAGCAGTACGTACAAATAACAGAGGTAGAAAGTGTTAACCCAGCAGTACGTACAAAATTCGAGGTAAAAAGTGTTAACCTAGCAGTACGTACAAAATAACAGAGGTTGAAAGTGTTAACCCAGCAGTACGTACAAATAACAGAGGTTAGAAAGTTTTTAACTAGCAGTACGTACAAAAAACAGAGGTAGAAAGTGTTAACCAGCAGTACGTACAAAATAACAGGGGTAGAAAGTGTTAACCCAGAAGTACGTACAAAATAACAGGGGTTTAGAAATTTGTTAACCTAGCAGTAGTACAAAATAACGAGGTAGAAAGTGTTAACCTAGCGGGTACGTACAAAAATAACAGAGGTAGAAAGTGTTAAATAGCAGACGTACAAAATAACAGAGGTAGAAAGTGTTAACCTAGCAGTACGTAAAAAAATAACAGAGGTAGAAAGTGTTAACCTAGCAATATTACAAAATAACAGATGTAGAAAGTGTTAACCTAGCAATATCTACAAAATAACAGAGGTAGAAAGTGTTAACCCAGCGGGTACGTACAAAATAAAGAGGTAGAATGTTTTAAAACCTAGCAGTACGTACAAAATAACAGAGGTAGAAAGGGGTTAACCTAGCAGTACGTAAAAAAATAACAGGGGTAGAAAGTGTTAAGCCGCAGTACGTACAAAATAACAGAGGTAGAAAGTGTTACCTAGCATTTACGTACAAAATAACAGGGTAGAAAGTGTTAAAACCAGCAGTACGTAAAAATAAAGAGGTAGAAAGTGTTAACCTAGCAAGTACGTCCAAATAACAGATGTAGAAAGTTTTTAACCTAGCAGTAGTACAAAATAAAGAGGTAGAAAGTGTTAACCAGCAGTACGTACAAAATACAGAGGTAGAAAGTGTTAACCTAGCAGTACGTACAAAATAACAGAGGTAGAAAGTGTTTTTAACCTAGCAGTACGTCCCAAATAACAGAGGTAGAAAGTGTTAACCAGAAAGTACGTACAAAAAAAACGAGGTAGAAAGTTTTTTAACCTAGCAGTACGTACAAAATAAACAGAGGTAGAAAGTGTTAAACCCAGCAGTACGTCCCAAAATAAAAGAGGTAGAAGTGTTAACCCAGCAGTACGTACAAATTAACAGAGTAGAAAGTGTTAACCCAGCAGTACGTACAAAATAACAGAGGTAGAAAGTGTTAACCCAGCAGTCGTACAAAATAACAGAGGTTAGAAAGTTTTAAACCCCAGCAGTACGTACAAAATAACGAGGTAGAAAGTGTTAACCAGCAGTACGTACAAATAACAGAGGTAGAAGTGTTTAACTAGCAGTACGTACAAAATAACAGAGGTAGAAAGTGTTAACCCAGCAGTAGTACAAAATAACAGGGGTTAGAAAGTGTTAACCTAGCAGTAGTACAAAATACAGAGGTAAAAAGTGTTAACCTAGCAGTACGTACAAAAAAAACAGAGGTAGAAAGTGTTAACCAGCAGTACGTACAAAATAACAGAGGTAGAAAGTGTTAACCCTGCAGTACGTACAAAATAACGAGGTTAGAAAGTGTTAACCCAGCAGTACGTAAAAAATAAAAGAGGTAGAAGTGTTAACCAGCATTTACGTACAAATAACAGAGGTAGAAAGTGTTAACCCAGAAAGTACGTACAAAATAACAGAGGTAGAAAGTTTTAAACCTAGCAGTACGTACAAAAAAAACAGGGGTAGAAAGTGTTAACCAGCAGTAGTACAAAATCCTCGGCACAAATGCACAGTGATAAGTGTCAGAGTTGGTGAAAATAATGCATTGTTGTTCTGTATTGTTCAAAAAAAAATAACTAATTGTGGTATATCATAATCAGAATTTTAAAAAATGTTCCGAGGACAAGATAAACAAATTATTATCAGAGAATAATGACTTATAAAACACATCCTTTCTTGGAAAATTTCACCAGTTGACGTAACGTTTTGTGATAATCTGAGTATTAGTATTTTTATTTTATTTCGCCATTTTGACGGTATTGGTTTACCTGTTACTTTTGTAATTATTATTAATAACAATTGCTTCGTTTAAGGTTTTATTATTGCTTGAGATGTGAGGCGACTTGACATTGTCACACATGTTTGGTGTCACTGAAGTGACTTGACACTTGCCACACATTTTTTGGTGTTTCTGAAGGGGACTTGACACTTGCCACACATGTTTGGTGTCACTGAAGTGACTTGACACTTGCCACACATGTTTGGTGTCACTGAAGTGACTTGACACTTGCCACAAAATGTTTGGTGTCACTGAAGTGATTTGGGACACTTGCCACACATGTTTGGTGTCACTGAAGTGACTTGACACTTGCCACACATGTTTGGTGTCACTGAAGTGACTTGACACTTGCCACACATGTTTGGTGTCACTGAAGTGACTTGACACTTACCACACATGTCTGGTGTCACTGAAGTGACTTGACACTTGCCAAAACATGTTTGGTGTTACTAAAAGTGACTTGACACTTGTCACACATGTTTGGTGTCACTGAAGTGGATTGACACTTGCACACATGTTTGGTGTCACTAAAGTGATTTGGGACACTTGCCACACATGTTTGGTGTCACTGAAGTGACTTGACACTTGCCACACATGTTTGGTGTCACCGCTTTTAATATTTCTATCTTTATCCCATCACTCCCAGCGTTGCTTTACCGCCTTTCATTCTACTCACTGCCTCACGAACTTCCCCCACACTCACAACTGGCTCTTCCTCACTCCTACAAGATGTTGTTCCTCCTTGCCCTATACAGAATCACAGCTTCCCCTATCTTCATCAACATTAACAATTCCTCAAAATATTCCCTCCATCTTCCCGATATCTCTGACTCTGCATTTATTAACTCTCCTCTCCTACTTTTAACTAACAAATCCATTCTTTCCATAGGTTTCTCAGCTTTATTTAATTTCACTCTAAAACTTTGTTTTCAACAAATTTTGTTGATAACATCTCATCCACTCTCTCATTTGCTCTCTTTTTAATTCCTTCACCAGTTCTTAGCTTCTCTTTTTCTCTCCATATACTTTTCCCTCCTTGCGCACTTCTATTTTGTTCAAGACTCTCATTGCTAATTTTTCTCTCTTACTATCTCTTTTACATCATTCCATCAATCGCTCCTTTTTCCCTCCACACCCACTTTCCTGTAACCACAAACTTCTGCTGAACACTAACACTATTTTCCTAAACCTACCCCATATATCTTCGCCCCCATTGCCTATACTCTCACTAGCCGTCTGTCCTCCAATAGTTGTTTATATCTTACCCTAACTGCCTCCTCTTTTAGTTTAAACACCTTCACCTCTCTTGCTGCTTCTATTTTCCTTGTATCCCATTACCTTTTACTTCATGTAGTACAACTAAAAAGTGATCTGATATATCTGTGGCCCTCTATAAACATGTACATCCGGGAAGTCTTCCCAACAGTCTTTTATCTACCAATACGAAGTCCAACAAACTATAATTTGTCCTACATATATCTTGCCTACTTATTTATCCTCTTTTTCTTAAATACGTGTTACCCTTTCTATACAAAGTCAAGGGTCTCCACTATCATTTAACTGGCCCCCCAAACTTACCTACCACCCCATCTCTAAATACTTCTCCTACTTTAGCATTTAGGTCCCCTACCACAATTACTCTCTAAAATGGCTCCAAGTTCCTACGCACTCGTTTAACATCTCCCAAAAGTATCACTCTTTCAGGTGCATAAAACCCTTATTTTAGTCACATAATACTTGAATTTATACATTTTATATTTCATCTTCTCTCTCCATAATTGATTCTTCAACATTATTGATATCCCTTCCTTACCTCTAACTCTCTCAGCTACTCCTGACTTAATCCCATTTAATTCCCCCCACTGAAACTCGCCCCACCTTCAAGCTTGTTTCGTTTTGGGCCAAGACATCAGCTTCTTTATTCATAAATTTACTATTAATGCACGTTAAAGATTTAATATACCTTTTCCTTTATACGAAATGTAATAGAGCTCTAAAATTGTCCAAAATTTGTGTAGAAACCGGTAAAAAACCGATTATATAGCAGGTTCCTGGTAGACACAGTCTTCAAGTCACTTGTCCAATTATTCTTATTTACACTCTTTATATTTTTTAATTCCATTAGTGAAAAATAGGGAAAGTCCAGATAGGTCAGTGTGGGGTTTGTAGTGGTGCAGGGGCCCCATGAATGTCTGCGTCAGGATATTTTATTAGTGGTGCGGGGAAACCACTGATTGTCTGCCGTCAGGTTTTTATAGTGGTGCAGGGACCACTGAATGTCTGCCGTCAGGATTTTTTTATAGTGGTGCAGGGACCCATGAATGTCTGCCGTCAGGATATTTTATAGTGGTGCAGGGACCCACTGAATGTCTGCCGTCAGGATATTTTATAGTGGTGCAGGGACCACTGAAGGGACTGCCGTCAGGATTTTTATAGTGGTGCAGGGACCCACTGATTGTCTGTCGTCAGGACATTTTATAATGGTGCAGGGACCCACTGAATGTCAGTCTTCAGGACATTTTATAATGGTGCAGGGACCCACTGAATGTCTGTCGTCAGGATATTTTATGTGGTACAGGGCCCCACTGAATGTCTGTCGTCAGGAATTTTATAGTGGTGCAGGGACCCACTGAATGTCTGTCGTCAGGATATTTTATAGTGGTGCAGGGACCCACTGAATGTCTGTCAGGACATTTTATAGTGGTGCAGGGACCCACTGAATGTCTGTCGTCAGGACATTTTATAGTGGTGCAGGGACCCACTGAAAGTCTGGGTCGGACATTTTATAATGGTGCAGGGACCCACTGAAAGTCTGTCGTCAGGACATTTTATAATGGTGCAGGGACCCACTGAATGTTTGTCGTCAGGACATTTTATAATGGTGCAGGGACCCACTGAAAGTCTGTCGTCAGGATATTTTATGTGGTGCAGGGACCCACTGAATGTCTGTCGTCAGGACTTTTTAATTATGTCTCATTATTATTAAAAAAACACCATCTTGTAGGTTTATATTTTAGCGGGTTTACTCAGACATTTTATCTCTCACATACATACTGAACTACACTCCATCTGCGACTGTATTTTCAGTCTGGGGTTAACATAGATGTAACAAACATTACTTTACCTTTGAGTAGGGAAAAGTCAATGAATTTCAAAATTTGGGTCACTTCCTCTGACAACACGGTGTCTGGGGCCCAAGACTGTTCAATTGCCTCCGAGCATACATAAGGGGGATTACCAATAGACCCCTGGCTGTCTTCAAGAAGGCGCTAGACAGGCACCTAAAGTCAGTACCTGATCAGCCGGGCTGTGATTCGTACGTCAGTTTGCTTGTGGCAGCAATAGCAGCCTGATTGATCAGATGATCCACCACGAGGCCTGATCTCAGGGCCCGGGCCGAGGGGGAGTTGACCCGAAAACCCTCTCAGTTCCTGACACTAGGTGAATAATATTGATTGTACTTTTGAGTCTGTTAGATTTTGCTTTTAAAAGAGATGGTATCACTGTGGGACTCCCCGGAGTATGTGTCTTACCCAACATACTCCAGGGATGTACCACGTGATACCCTCTCTTTTAAAGCAAAATCTAACAGACTCAGAAGTTACAATCAGTATTATTCACTCTAGTGTCAGGAACTATGAGTATTGTTTCCCATGATACTGAAACAGAGATAAATGTTATTCATCTTTTATATTCAAAGTTTAAAAAACTGTTGAGGTATTTTGATAAGGTTTTTCTAGACAATTATTAACTTTTCCAGTAATGGTTCTTACAATCAGTAATTGAGTACGAATGGTATATAATACCGACAAGATGAGATTAAGTAAAGTAAAAGGACACAAGTGCAACTAATGTGACATTTATTGTAGCAACGTTTCGCTCTCCAGGAGCTTTTCAAGCCAGGTAATGGCTTGATAAAGCTCCTGGAGAGCGAAACGTTTGCTACAATAAATGTCACATTAGTTGCATTTGTGTCCTTTTACTTTACATATTGTCGGTAATTCTACCAACTTTATTACAAGATGAGATTAAGACACATGTGCAACATCTGGGTATCTTTATTGTAGACGTTTCGCCATCCAGTGGCTTTATCAATACAGATTCTAGGACATAACTTGAAGACAGTAGAACTATGTACAGAAGATGAGGTAATCAGTCCCTCAACCTAGGAGTAGGTGCGAACAGCACCATAATATTGATAAAGCCACTGGATGGGCGAAACGTCTACAATAAAGATACCAGATGTTGCACATGTGTCTTAAACCCAATCAGTAATTGAGTGGAACAAGAAACCCAAGAATTGTTTGCGACATTCTTTCCTATAATTTTGATCAAGTTCTTAGTATTTGTTTTTAATAACCTGCCAGTGTTTTAAGATTTTTAGAAATGATCTTTCAAATATCGTGATAATTACTGAAAATTAGTTATTTTTGCTAGTGAATTTACAATTATGAAATTACCCATTGTAATGGTTATACTGATGAGTGCATTAGTTATCTGATGATGTGATTTTACTGACTAGTTGATTTAATATTACATTTGCAACACTTGGGTATCTTCAGTGCCGAAAAAGTTCCGGTTTCAAACAGTCGAATACAAGTGGATGCAATAATGCAACAGAAGCAGCAGTAGAAGTAAGTTTGACCTGATCAGTTCTTCGCTCTTGGTAGGAGGAGAAGGAAGAGGAGGGGTCAGTTTTATAAACTAGAGTTGGAGCAGAAGTAAGATAAAGTAGCTGGAGTTGACATCACAGAGAAGGGGAGTGAAATAGAAGCGTCATTGACATCAGCATGTTTTTAATGTAGGTTGTTTTAAATGTAGCGTAACTAAAAATGGGGGGATATACGGTGCGTCAAAACTTCGAGATCAGTTTGTTATAAGTGTAGTTTAATGTGGGTCATATATGGGGGAGAAACCAATATACAGTCTGTGTCACAAGTGGGGCGTCAGCGAGGAGGGAAGATTTAAAAAAAAGTCTTAAAGCAATGGCGACGTCGGAGGTAAATTCTGTGTGCTTGCTGATAGAACAGTTCAGTAGAATATGGCAAACTGAAACTAACAATTTGCACAGTGGAATGGGCCTCCATTGAGATACCCGTGAGCGAGAGTGTGTGCCCCAAAGCAAAAAAAAGGGGATAGCATATTTTCCCAACCATGATATAAGAACATAAGAAAGAAGGAACCTGCAAACAGGCCTACTGGCTATGCAAGGCAGGTCCAATTCTCCTACCGGCTTAAACCAATTTCCTTGACTTAGTGAGGTCAGACACATCACTTAAGGGAGGAGCACTGCATCCCACCTAATAGCACAAGCTAGCAGGTCTAACTCACACCCACTCACACCCACTCATGTATTTATCCCCAAACCTATTTTTAAAACTACCCCAAAAGTCTTAGCGTCTATGACGGTACTCGGGAGTTGTTCCACTCATCCACAACTCTATTATCAAGCAGTGCTTTTTCCCATATCCTTCCTGATCTGAATTTTTCCAATTTAAAGCCAAATTTTGCGAGTCTTGTCCATGTTACATGGGGTTTTAGCTCGCTATTTACATCCCTTTATTAATTCCTGTTTTCCATTTTTTACACCTCAATCATATCCCCCCTAATTCTACGCCTTTCTAGAGTGCGCAGATTCAGGGCCCTCAGTCTATCCTCTAGGGAAGATTTCTGATACATGGGATCAACTATGTCATCCCCTCTGTACGTTTTCCAGTGCATTTATAGCCATTCTGTTTAAAACGGAACTGAGGACTTCTATTATTTTACTTTTTTGTTGTGAAGCCAAGGATTCTGTCAGCTTTTTTGCGAACACTAATTTCACTGTTGTCTTGGTTCAGATTACTGTAACCAGAAACTCCTAATTCCTTTCGCAATCCCTAATATTAAAATCTACATTATTAAGTTATATGTGGCATGGTATTTTCCTGTCCAACATTTAGAACTTTCATTGGTCTATATTAAATGCATCTGCCACTTCTTCGACCACTGCAATCAGTCTATTCAAATCATCCTGGAGTGTTCTAATGTCCTCATTAGAATGAACTGGACGGCGTATTTTGGTGTAAACAGCAAATTTGCTTATGTCCCTATTTTATTCCCTCATCTATGTCGTTTATGTAAATTGTGAACAACAAGGGGCCCCCCATGACCCCTGTGGAACATCGCTTGTGACGTGTCCCATTTTGATGAAAAGAAGACTACCAGGATCCAAACTCTGCCTGATAGAATATGATTTGTTGTGAATCTACTCAGACCCAAAGTTGCTAACGGTTGCGAAGGCAGTTGAGAATACAGCATAATAATCGATGAATGGAATATTTCTATATGGAAATGGAAAGTCATGTACCACTGACCACGCGCAGAGTCCGGCTGCTCGTTGCCCCGAAATACAACACGACCAGGGTCCCAGCAGAAAAAATTTCTTTGTTTTGCTAGAAATTCAGCCCAACCGGAATTGTATACGAAGAACCCGGATTAGAGGCGAATTAAATTTTCTGATATCTTGCGAAACATTTATGAAGTCCAAGACTCCACCCAAAAGTTTTTGGGTAGGCATGGGTGCGGATGGATAATCGCTACGAGAAATGCATACGGTTCATCTGTGAAATTGCTAGCCCGAGTTCAATAAATGATTTCGTACAACATGTTTGTAAACACTGCTGCAAACCTGACATATCAGAGGATTTAGAACCCAAAAGAGTAAACTGCAACGGACGAGAAGAAACTGGAAGTGGTTAAAAAAATGGGAGGGGGGGAACGAGAAGCCCCTGTAGGTACAAGAGCATCCACACACAGCAGTGGGGAAGAACAGACTCCAACTGTTGGAACCTCCCAAAAGGGAAGAAAAAGTTAGACGCTAGATGAACTATAAAGGGGTCTGTAGAATATATCTGGTCATACAGTCTAGTTTCGATAAAATTAGGGCTGAATGCAGTCGAAGGAGAGTTCGACGATCCGTCCTTCCGAGAGATGAGCGGGGTTTTGAGGTTCGCCCGGCTATGGCAGGTTGCTTCAAGGTAATGTGAGGTTTCCAGGTCAGATGGCGATCAAACAGAAGGGCCCATAAATTGACTGTATCGCTTTCAGGAATACGGGAGGGCCCTACAGGTAAAATGAAGTATCAGAGCAAAAGAAAGTTAGCGGAAGTAATTTGGTGCATTTGGCACCAGAAAATTTAAACCCAAAGAGTAGTGGCCCCATAGGAAACACAGGGTTGACAGTATTCTAGAGTGAAGCTGCTTTCTACGCGACAGCGCCTGCACAAGCTTAGCAAAATCATCAGCATAAAGTGATGACAAATATTAGATGGAAGAACAGAGGCCCGATCATTTATAGCAAGTAGGAAAAGGTGGTGCTAAGGTGTCCCTGAGGGACACCCTTCTGTTTGGACAGAGTTGGGGGAAATTTTTAAAACACATAAGCAGTATAATGTGATCCTTTACTGACACGTTTACCGATGCAGTGAGCTTTATCAAGTCACAAACAGATTTACCTGGGTAAAAGGTAGGTAAGTATAGGATTTAGTCAGGTGGAGAATGCTGCATGTGACAATCTTCCGAGTAGGGTCATAGAATCTGGAACCTGGGTTAGCAGCAAATTTTATGACGGCGAAACATCCGAGACCTCCCAAAAAGTATTTCAGAACTCCAGTACGCAGGCAGATCTGACGATCCAAGGAATGCCTGTGTTCAACACCAAAATTCACACAACCATTTAATCAACTACAGAAATGCAAAACTTATCGCCAGAGAAGACAAAAACTCAATACAGAAGAATCCCGGAATCATCACTTATCTCACTTTCTGTATATCCAACAACTTTTAACCCGAACAACGGCTTCTATAACACAGCTGAACCACTTGCCAAGAAACTAATGGAAGAACACTGCAGGTCTACACATAAATTTATCCAATCTCTTTATAATGCTACCCAGGTTTCTAGACTCTATGACCTATCGGAAGTTTTTCACATGCAGCATTCTCCACCTGACTAATCCTATACTCACCCTACCTTTCACCCAGGTACTGTTTGTGACTTGATAAAGTCCATGCGTGGGGCGAAAAAGTTGTCAATAAAGGATCATATTTTTGCTTATGTGTTTATATTTCCATTGTGTCTCAGATATGAAGCTTTTAAGGAAAAATGGCAGACTGCCTCGGAGGCCCAGGGAATGAGTTTGGGCCAAGGTGTGTCATATGCCTTTTCAGAATAAAAAAAAAAAGATCTGCAATAACTGGTGGTTACTAGCAAAGGCATTACGAATATAGGTATCTAAAACGGAGTACGAGATCATTATTAGAGCGGTCTTACGTAGGCAGATTGACAAGTGTAGAGGCTATTGTGAGTCTATTTATTAGACGTTCCATCAACTTGTTTAAATGTTCTGGTAAGAGCACGGAACGGAGGGATGATGGCATGAAGTATCTGGTTTACAAATAGGCAGAAAAAAACGGCAATTTTCAAGATTGAGAAGAAAACCCCCCGGACCAATAAGATTAAATGATGTAAGAGGTTGCGAGGGCTGACGGATGTAATGCTGAAGCACACGAATATGAATGTTTAAAATCCCCCTGCCCACAATCGACAAGCGGAAAGTATTTAACTCTAGTTCTAGAAGACTGAAAGGCACATTATAAGACTTTCTTTGCTAGAAGAAAAGTTAAAGGCGTGACCCAGGCAGACTTAGAGAAAAGAAAAGAGGGGCATGGATGGAGCCCTGAGAAATACACAACTTCAGAGGGCAACCCTAGAACCCGGGGCGGGTCTGCAAAGTATTTGCCACTCAATTTCCGTACTTTTATTCCAATTCCATTCATAGAGGAAGTCGAAGTGACGGGAGAAACAATCCTGCCAACAAGTGCGTTTTTCCTCGTAGGATGACACGTAGGGAAACAACCCTTTTTCCGCATAAAATCAAGAAGTCTCTCTTTTGGTTACTATAACTTGGTTTGACCCCATGCAGCAGCACGTTTTAAGCGCACTGCACAAGGACAGTAGCAGACCACCGGTGCGCATTTCTGAGGGTGCTAATTTAGGTTTGAGGGATTGTATTGAGGTGAGGTTAATTTCCGAGGACAAAAATAATTGTAAAAGCTCAGTGTTGAGGACAACGACAAGGTTCTTCACGAAAAATATTTTTTAAGCAAGTAAATGACAAAAATTCGCCCTTCAAATTGCCAAGTGGGCTGCGAGAAGGTCAAGAATGTGTATGTAAGATAGCAAAATGATCGCTATCATGTAAATCAGGGAACATGACCCGATAAAGTCGAGAGCAGTGAGAAGGAGCAGGTCAAGAGATGTATGAAAGAAAGGTTTGAGTGCGAGGGATGAAATAAGTGGGAGTATCCGTATTTAAACTTGGAGGGAAAGAAAAGTGAGAAGATCCTCTAGTGATCACACAAGAGTCGGAGCGGAGCTCACTAGAAGAAAAGATGAGAGGAGGAGGTAGGGAAGAAATCAGAGATGCCCCATCAGGAATAGATAATAACCGAGAAAAAAGAAAAGATATAAAGAAAAGACTGTATTCCCCTTGTTCAAGTAGACACGGGCTGCAGTGTAATGCAGTAAAGCATGGACAAGGACCGAGAATGTGGTATCCCCTCGAGAAAAGGATCCGATGAATGTATTATGTATAACCTGAGATGGGACGAAAAAGTGGAGTACATTCTGGTTCTACAGAAAGATACAGACAGGAACCACCCGAAGCTTAAACCCAAATTATCCTGAGGCTCGAATATTCCACTGAAAATAAGCCATGATCGGTTAATAGAGCATAACAGTAACATTCTTTAGGTGCCCACGAACCAGGAAGGTCAGTAAGCCAACATGCGAAGGCAATGGGAAACTAGTATGGAATGAAGCATTGGAATGCATGCAGAAATGTGTTGTGAAGGAAAGGGTGGAAGTGACAATGTGAAATGTCGGAGGAAGGGGGGGATGGTGTTAAACCGGTGTCCATTAAAAAGTGGTCTCCTTGATAAACGTGGAGATGGCTTCAGTAGTTTGATGAGAGAGAAGTTGGAGCGAACTTGACAGCAGAAGGAGAAGAGTTAGTTTGTGTAAAATGTGGAAAGACAACGGAAGACACCAAAGAAAGGGTAGAGGTGTTTGGCAGGAGAAAAATTTCCCAAATTACAGGTGAGGGAGTCACTATTTCGTGGGGGTGGATGAACCCCCACAATAGTATCTGATGCAACTCGAGGTAAAGGGCAGAGGGCTAGAGTTAGGGAGAGAAACACTTTTGGGAATTTCATGTGATTTTGGGGCTGATGGAGATTTTTGACGTAAATAAAGACGTAGACTTCAGAGAAGAATGTATGAGTAGTGTCGATTTAGATTGGAGGGGCTGTGTTGACGTTGAAACATGATGAGGTTACAGCCTCAAAACCTCAGAGTCCAGAACCGAATAAAGGGTTGGACCCCGATATGGACTTTTGCAAATAAGAGACACAGAGGCAATTGTGGAAGCAGGGCACAATCTGTCTAACGACCTGGAATAAAGGGCAGTGGGGGCAGAGATGGGGAAAACCCCCATTGGGGGTAAGAGAACCCTCTTTCTCTTGAAGACAATGAATCTTCTTTTAAGAAAAAATGGGCAATGAGAATAAGTAGGTGCTCTCCTTTTTAGTAAGGGTATGATGGAGGGGGACTGCGGACGGGGCTGCTTCAGTAAACTGACACAGACAGGTCATTCTGCGTCTGACCTGCAATATTTTGCTGGGTAGCTGTAGCGCCAGCATTGTCTACATTGTTGCGAGATTGTGATCACCCCCCGCACTTGTAGGCACTGGCCTACTATGTAAACAGATGGTGGCAGTTTTAAAGGCTGTCAAAAGTTAGCCTCGATATAATGTCTTCATTACACACGAGAAAGTTGCATGTAAGAAGGACAACAGATCCACAGCAAGAATTTAGGAAAATGGTGATTGCGAATCGCAAATAGTGTGTTGTCAACCATTGTCAAGAAATGAATGATTATGTACCTACTTGTATTTTGTACTGTGACAATGCATGTGCCTCTCATAAGAACATGGGGGAAATTTTGCCCCCCTGGAGTACCCTTGCTGATTTTGTGGTCGACAAGACAGTAGTGTAAAAATT
>NC_069432.1:2291530-2329322 GCF_026875155.1 Cherax quadricarinatus
AGAAAGCCTCCAATGGTACACCCTTCAACCCTGGCAGAGGGAAGCAGGTGTGGGGGACTATACATTGCATCTCCCTTTTGGCTGATCCTATCTCCAATACGCCAGGGAGGAAAGAGGGGCAGCTGCCAGTTTCAGGGAGTCCCAAAAGTCTAGAAAATATGGAGAACTTGCCCATCATTATATGTTTGTTCCCATAGGCTCAGAGACCCTTGGCTCATGGGGAAAAGAGTGCATCTAAATTCCTTAAGGAGCGGGGGAAAAAGACTCATCAGGGTAACTAGGGATCCCAGGGCAGCTGGTTTTCTGTCCCAGCGGCTCAGTGCGGCTGTTCAAAGGGGTAATGCCTGCTGTATTTTTGGGCACACGCCCCAGCTCTGAGGAGCTGGATGAGATTTTCGCCTTATAAATCGGTGATACACACGTAACAACATGTACCGTATATGCCACCTTTGTATCAACAATGTATCTCTTAAATTCTTCTGTACCATATATGTAATAAAATATTCCTATGATAAAAAAAAAATATATGAAAAGATGGGGTGGTAGGGGAAGTGGAATATTCAAACGGCTTCAGGAAGAAATCCAAATATTCTTCCTTGAAGCCTTTTTATCCACTTCTCCGATGGCTGTGGGTCCCACAATTTACACCAGAGGTGGACCCCATTATATTATATATATATATATATATATATATATTTATATATATATATATATATTTATATATATATATATAATATATAATAATATTATATATATATATATATATATATATATTATATATATATATATATATATATATATATATATTTAACAAGTCGGTCGTCTCCCACCGAGGCAGGGTGACCCAAAAAAGAAAGAAAACCCCCAAAAAGAAAATACTTTCATCATCATTCAACACTTTCACCACACTCACACATTATCACTGCTTTTGCAGAGGTGCTCAGAATACAACAGTTTAGAAGCATATACGTATAAAGATACACAACATATCCCTCCAAACTGCCAATATCCCAAACAACTCCTTTAAAGTGCAGGCATTGTACTTCCCATTTCCAGGACTCAAGTCCGACTATATGAAAATAACCGGTTTCCCTGAATCCCTTCACTAAATATTACCCTGCTCACTCTCCAACAGATCGTCAGGTCCCAAGTATCATTCGTCTCCATTCACTCCTATCTAACACGCTCATGCACGCTTGCTGGAAGTCCAAGCCCCTCGCCCACAAAACCTCCTTTACCCCCTCTTTCCAACCCTTTCGAGGACGACTCCTACCCCTCTTTCCTTTCCCCTATAGATTTATATGCTTCCATGTCATTCTACTTTGATCCATTCTCTCTAAATGACCAAACCACCTCAACAACCCCTCTTCTGCCCTCTGACTAATGCTTTTATTAACTCCACACCTTCTCCTAATTTCCACACTCCGAATTTTCTGCATAATATTTACACCACACATTGCCCTTAGACAGGACATCTCCACTGCCTCCAACCGTCTCCTCGCTGCTGCATTTACAACCCAAGCTTCACACCCATATAAGAGTGTTGGTACTACTATACTTTCATACATTCCCTCTTTGCCTCCATAGATAACGTTTTTTGACTCCACATATACTCAACGCACCACTCACCTTTTTTCCCTCATCAATTCTATGATTAACCTCATCCTTCATAAATCCATCCGCCAACACGTCAACTCCCAAGTATCTGAAAACATTCACTTCTTCCATACTCCTCCTCCCCAATTTGATATCCAATTTTTCTTTATCTAAATCATTTGATACCCTCATCACCTTACTCTTTTCTATGTTCACTTTCAACTTTCTACCTTTACACACATTCTCAAACTCATCCACTAACCCTTTGCAATTTTTCTTTAGAATCCCCCATAAGACGTTCATCAGCAAAAAGTATCTGTGTAAATTCCCCTTTTTTGAATTTGATTCCCATAATTTAACCCTACCCCTTCCCGAACCCCCTGCATTTACTTCTTTTCAACCCCATCTAAAAATATTTTAAAACAACCAGGGTGAATTCACCCCCTGTTAAGACCTACTTTTCCCGGGAAAGTATTCCCCCTCCTTCTACACACCCTAACTGAGCCTCACTGTCCTCATAAAAGCTCTTACAGCATTTAGAATTTTAAACCCTATTCCATAAACTTGAAAACATCTGCCACATTGCTCTTTTCCACCTATCATATGCCTTTTTAAATCCAAAAATTGCAATAAAAACTTCCCTCCCTTTATCTAAAATATGTTCACTATATGCTTCGTGTAAACACTTGATTACACATCCCCTCCCACTTGAACCCCCTTGCTCATCCCAATCCTACATTCTGTCTTCCCTCTAATTCTTTAAATTATCCCCCTACTATACTTTTCGGATACTCAGTAAAATTTTTATTCCCTCTATAATTTTTCATCTTTTTTCCCCTTTCCCAAAAAGGGGGCCATCACCCTCCCCCCCCCCCCCCCCCCCATACTTCCCCTTTTCATACATTTATTAAAAAAGTACCAACCATCCAACACTTATCCCCCCCTGCTTTTAACATTCTGTATGATCCATCATTTCCCAGCTGCTTTACCCCTTTCATTTACGTAATCCCCTCAGTACTCCCACACTTACATTTGTTTCTTTACCCCTAAAGATGGTATGCCCCCTGGCCAGCGCATGAAATCCACCCCCTTTCTTCCTCAACATTTAAAAGTTCCCTAAAAATATTCTCGCCTTACCTAAACCCCCCTTCCCCCCATCTCAAAACCCCCCTACTTTTTTTAATGACAAATCCTATTTTCCCCTTTGGGTTTTTCTTAACTTGTTTAACTCACCCAAAAATTTTTCTTTTTTTCATTAAAATTTCTTGCAGTGCCTCCCCCACTTTTTCATCGCTCCCCTTTTTGCACTCTCCACTACCTCTTCCCTTTCTTTTACTCTCCATATACTCTGCTCTTCTTAAACACTTTGCTTTGTAAAACCTCTGAAGTCCTTTTTCTTTTTATCACACCCCTTTACTCATCTTTCCACAATCATCCTCTTTCCTCCTGCCCCCACCCTCCTATCCAAAAATTTCTGCCCCACATTCTAATTGCATTTTTAAAATATTCAACCCTTTACCCCCCCCCCCACACTCATTTTTGCACTGGCCATTTTTCTCAATAGTCCTTAATCTGCCCGAACTTCCCCCTCCTTATTTTTATCATTTCACCTCCCTTTTCTTTTTGTTCCCACCTTCCTCTTTTCCCATCTACCTCTTCTCTAACTTTAGCTCAACTAATAATGATCTGATTTTCAGTTCCCCCTCTAAAAACATGTACACCTGGAGCCTACCTAAACCTTTTTTACCCCACCAATCATAATCAAACCAAATATTTTCATACGTGCTAAAAACATCCCTTGTATATTTTTTTACCCTCTTTTTCAAAAAAAGTATTCTTATTACCAAATTTTTCTACACAAGCTCAATTAAAGGCTCCCATTTACATTTACCCCTGGCACCCCAAATTTACCTACTACTCCCCCCAAAAAACATTTTTACCCACTTTAGCATTGAAATCCCAACCCCATTTCTCTCACACTTGATTCAAAATCCCCAGCATTCATCAACTTTTTTAGAATCTCTTCTCTCCTTACCTTCTCTCTTTCCGGGGATTTCACGTTTCATAACCCACTTTTCACATCCCAAATTTTTTTTTACTCCACTTTTTCTTGAATTTATGCATTTTTAGTCTTTTTTTCCCGCCTTTGTTATCCCCTTTAACATTTTGCTACTCCTTCTTTAGTCTAAATCTATTTGAAAACCCTACCTAATCCCCTTTATTCCCCTCCATGAAAAAAATCCCCCCCCCCCTTCAGCTTTGTTTCACTTAAAAAGCGGACATCCCGTTTTTCTCATTATAACACCACAATCATCTCTTTTTTCATTCGCACAACATCCACGACATTCGTTCCCACTTTTACAATTTTCTTCTTTTTTCTTTTTTAGTAATCTTTAAGGAAAAAGGGGTTATAGCCATTGTTCCGGCATTTTAGTTTTTTTAAACCGCTGGCTTACGGAGGAAGATTTTATTCCATTCCCCCTGGATTAAAAGAAAAAGTAATAAGATCAAGAACTATTAAGTAAAAACAAAGAAAATCAGATGAGTGTTTTTAAATAAACATGTACATGTATGTGTACTGTGACCTAAGTGTAAGTAGAAGTAACAGACTACCTGTAAACTTGCTATTTATGAGACAGACAAAAGAAAAGCAATCCCACCTCATGTTTAAAAAAAAATTTCGGCTTTCATTTTAACTCACTTGGAGGCGGTGTACCCCCTGGGTGGTTGCTGTCCCAACCCCTTCATATATATATATAATATTATTTTTTATATATATTATATATTTATATATATATATATATATACACAAAACCATGTGAAAGAAAAGAGAAATTCCAAAGGCATTCGGACTATAATTATCAAGGAAAAAATGAAGTAAAAGATCCAAAAAGGGAAAGGGATTAAAGGGTTAGACCCCCCTCACTATCACATCCCACACAAAGCAACACCCCGCGCGCGATCATAAGAAAAGGAAAAACTGCAGAGGCCCCCTGGCCAATAGACAGGTTTCACACAACCCCCCAACAAAAACTATTCTACCAAGAAAATTTAAAAATTTGAAAATTTTTTTTGTCAATGTATTATTAAATTTTCCCCAAATTCTATTATTTAATGGATCTAATTTTTATTAACGCCTTGTTTCAAAAAATTCCATGTTAGGTTTTTGGGAAGGGAAATCCTCTTTCACCTGTTTTTAGTAACCTATACTGGTTTTTTTTGAAACAAAGGTTGTTAACGCATCTCCCAAAAGAGCTAAATGGTTCAGATTGTTGATGATTTTTGTGTTTATGCCCAAGAATGTAGATAGCCCTTTCCTTGTTAAATTTAAAAAGCGTGTGGAGAGGCCATTCTCCCGGGAGTGCAAAAGAGTGTACATCACCCAGTAGTGTAGGTGAGTGTATATTCCCGGTAGTTACCCGTGAGTACATACCCTGGTAGTGTGGAGTTGCACATCCCCCCTAGTGTAGGAGAGTTTAAATACCCGGTGTGTAGGGGTGTCATCACCCCGGAAGTGTTGGAAGAGTTTCTCCCCGCTGTGTAGGCGAGTGTACTCCCCCAGGTAGTGTAGGGGGGTGTACATTACCCCGGGGGTAGGAAAAGTGTACGTACCCCGGCGTTTAGCAGAGGGTACATCAAAGGTTGGGGGTAGGAGTGGTACTCTCCCGGTAGTGTAGGGGAGGACATCACCAGGTAGGTAGGAGAGTGTACATCCCCCGGGAGTTTAGAGAGGGTACTCCCAGGAGTGAAGGGTGTGTAATCCCCCAGGCAGGTAGGAGAGGTACATACCCCGGCAATGTAGGAGAGTGGAAAATCACCCGGTAGTGTAGGAGAGCGTACATCACCCTGGCAATGTAGGAGAGTGTACATCACCCACGTAGTGTAGGAGAGCGTACATCACCCTGGTAGTGTAAGAGAGTGTACATCACCCTGGTAGTGTTGGAGAGTGTACATCACCCTGGTAGTGTAGGAGAGTGTACATCACCCATGTAGCGTAGGAGTGTGCGCTTCACCCAGGTAGTGTATTAGAGTGTACATCACCCTGGTAGTGTAGGAGAGTGTACATAACCCTGGTAGTGTAGGAGAGTGTACATAACCCTGGTAGCGTAGGAGAGTGTACATAACCCTGGTAGTGTAGGAGAGTGTACATCACCCAGGTAATGTAGGAGAGTGTACATCCTCCATGTAGTGTAGGAGAGTGTACATCACACTGGTAGTGTAGGAGAGTGTACATAACCCTGGTAGTGTAGGAGAGTGTACATAACCCTGGTAGTGTAGGAGAGTGTACATAACCCTGGTAGCGTAGGAGAGTGTACATCCTCCAGGTAGTGTAACTGCGTGTACATCCTCCAGGCAGTGTTGCAGAGCATACGTCCTCCTGGCAGTGTAGCAGTGTGTACATCCTCCAGGCAGTGTAGCTGAGTGTATATCCTCCAGACAGTGAAGGAGTACATCCTCCAAGCACTGTAAGAGAGTGCATATCCTCCAGACAGTGTAGGAGGGTACACAACCTCCAGGCATTGTAGGAAAGTGCACATCCTCCAGGCAGTGTAGCAGAGTGTATATCCTCCAGACAGTGTAGGAGAGTGAACATCCTCCAGGCAGTGTAGGAGAGTGCACATCCTCCAGGCAGTGTAGGAGAGTGCACATCCTCCAGGCTGTGTAGGAGAGTGCACATCCTCCAGTCAATGTAGGAGAGTGCACATCCTCCAGGCAGTATAGCATAGTGTATATCCTCCAGGGAGTGTTGCAGAGCATACATCCTCAAGGCAGTGTAGCAGTGTGTACATCCTCCAGACAGTGTAGGAGAGAGTACATCCTCCAGGCAGTGCAGTAGAGTGAACATCGTCCGGGCAATATATGAGAGTGCACATCCTCCCTGCAGTGTAGGAGAGTGCACATCCTTCAGGCTGTGTAGGAGAGTGCACATCCTCCAGGCAATGTAGGAGAGTGCACATCTTCCAGGCAGTGTAGGAGAGTACACATCCTCCAGGCACTGTAGGAGAGTGCACATCCTCCAGGCACTGTAGGAGAGTGCACATCTTCCAGGTAGTGTAGGAGAGTGCACATTCTTCAGGCAGTGTTGGAGAGTGCACATCCTCCAGGAAGTGTAGGAGAGTGCACTTTGTCCAGGCAGTGTACGCGAGTGTATATCACCCAGGAAGTGTAGGAGAGTGCACATCACCCAGGTAGTGAAGGAGAGTGCTCATCAACCAGGTAGTGTACGAGTGCACACATCACCCAGGTAGTGTAGAAGAGTGCACATCACACAGATAGTGTACGAGAGTGTACATCACCCAGGTAGTGTAGAAGAGTGCTCATCACTCAGGTAGTGTTCGAGAGTGCACATCACCCAGGTAGTGTAAAAGAGTGCACATCACCCAGGTAGTGCCGAAGAGTGCACGTCACCCAGGTAGTGTACGAGAGTGCACATCACCCAGGTAGTGTAGAAGAGTGCATATCACCCAGGTAGTGTAGAAGAGTGCACATCACCCAGGTAGTGTACGAGACCGCACATCACTCAGGTAGTGCCGAAGAGTGCACATCACCCAGGTAGTGTACGAGAGTGCTCATCACCCAGGTAGTGTACGAGAGTGCACATCACCCAGGTAGTGTACGAGAGTGCACATCACCCAGGTAGTGTACGAGAGTGCACATCACCCAGGTAGTGTACAGAGAGTGCACATCACCCAGGTAGTGTACAGAGAGTGCACATCACCCAGGTAGTGTACGAGAGTGCACATCACCAGGTAGTGTACGAGAGTGCTCATCACCCAGGTAGTGTACGAGAGTGCACATCACCCAGGTAGTGTACGAGAGTGCACATCACCTAGGTAGTGTACAAGAGTGTTCATCACCCAGGTAGTGTACGAGAGTGCACATCACCTAGGTAGTGTACAAGAGTGTTCATCACCCAGGTAGTGTACGAGAGTGCACATCACCCAGGTAGTGTACGAGAGTGCACATCACCCAGGTAGTGTACGAGAGTGCACATCACCCAGGTAGTGTACAAGAGTGCACATCACCCAGGTAGTGTACGAGAGTGATCACCCAGGTAGTGTACAAGAGTGCACATCACCCAGGTAGTGTACGAGAGTGCACATCACCCAGGTAGTGTACGAGAGTGATCACCCAGGTAGTGTACAAGAGTGCACATCACCCAGGTATTGTACAAGAGTGCACATCACAGAGGTAGTGTACGAGAGTGCACATCACCAAGGTAGTGTAGAAAAGTGCTCATCACCCAGGTAGTGTACGGGAGTGCACATCACCCAGGTAGTGTACGAGAGTGCACATCACCCAGGTAGTGTACGAGAGTGCTCATCACCCAGGTAATGTACGAGAGTGCACATCACCCAGGTAGTGTGCGAGAGTGCACATCACTCAGGTAGTGTACGAGAGTGCACATCACCCAGGTAGTGTAAGAGAGTGCTCATCACCCAGGTAGTGTACGAGAGTGCTCATCACCCAGGTAGTGTACGAGAGTGCACATCACCCAGGTAGTGTACGAGAGTGCACATCACCGAGGTAGTGTACGAGAGTGTTCATCACCCAGGTAGTGTACGAGAGTGTTCATCACCCAGGTAGTGTACGAGAGTGTTCATCACCCAGGTAGTGTACGAGAGTGTTCATCACCCAGGTAGTGTACGAGTGTTCATCACCCAGGTAGTGTACAAGAGTGTTCATCACCCAGGTAGTGTACAAGAGTGTTCATCACCCAGGTAGTGTACGAGAGTGATCATCACCCAGGTAGTGTACAAGAGTGTTCATCACCCAGGTAGTGTACAAGAGTGTTCATCATCCAGGTAGTGTACGAGAGTGTTCATCACCCAGGTAGTGTACAAGAGTGTTCATCACCCAGGTAGTGTACAAGAGTGTTCATCACCCAGGTAGTGTACAAGAGTGTTCATCACCCAGGTAGTGTACAAGAGTGTTCATCACCCAGGTAGTGTACAAGAGTGTTCAACCCCATGTAGTGTACAAGAGTGTTCATCACCCAGGTAGTGTACGAGAGTGTTCATCACCCAGGTAGTGTACAAGAGTGTTCATCACCAGGTAGTGTACGAGAGTGCACACATCACCCAGGTAGTGTACGAGAGTCCACATCACCAGGTAGTGTACGAGAGTGCTCATCACCCAGTAGTGTCAAGAGTGTTCATCACCCAGGTAGTGTACAAGATGTGTTCATCACCAGGTAGTGTACGAGAGTGTTCATCACCCAGGTAGTGTACAAGAGTGTTCATCACCCAGGTAGTGTACAAGAGTGTTCATCACCCAGGTAGTGTACGAGAGTGTTCGTCACCCAGGTAGTGTACAAGAGTGTTCATCACCCAGGTAGTGTACAAGAGTGTTCATCACCCAGGTAGTGTACGAGAGTGTTCATCACCCAGGTAGTGTACGAGAGTGTTCATCACCCAGGTAGTGTACAAGAGTGTTCATCACCCAGGTAGTGTACGAGAGTGCTCATCACCCAGGTAGTGTAGAAGAGTACACATCACCCAGGTAGTGTACGAGAGTGTACATCACCCAGGTAGTGTACGAGAGTACACATCACCCAGGTAGTGTACGAGAGTACACATCACCCAGGTAGTGTACGAGAGTGTACATCACCCAGGTAGTGTACGAGAGTGTACATCACCCAAGTAGTGTACGAGAGTACACATCACCCAGGTAGTGTACGAGAGTACACATCACCCAGGTAGTGTACGAGAGTGTACATCACCCAGTTAGTGTACGAGAGTACACATCACCCAGGTAGTGTACGAGAGTGCTCATCACCCAGGTAGTGTAGAAGAGTACACATCACCCAGGTAGTGTACGAGAGTGTACATCACCCAGGTAGTGTACGAGAGCACACATCACCCAGGTAGTGTACGAGAGTATACATCACCCAGGTAGTGTACGAGAGTGTACATCACCCAGGTAGTGTAGAAGAGTGCACATCACCCTGGTAGTGTACGAGAGTGCACATCACCCAGGTAGTGTACGAGAGTGCACATCACCCAGGTAGTGTAGAAGAGTACACATCACCCAGGTAGTGTACGAGAGTGCACATCACCCAGGTAGTGTAGAAGAGTGCACATCACCCAGGTAGTGTACGAGAGTGTACATCACCCAGGTAGTGTACGAGAGTGCACATCACCCAGGTAGTGTAGAAGAGTGCTCATCACCCAGGTAGTGTACGAGAGTGTACATCACCCAGGTAGTGTACGAGAGTGCACATCACCCAGGTAGTGTACCAGAGTGCACATCACCCAGGTAGTGTAGAAGAGTGCTCATCACCCAGGTAGTGTACGAGAGTGTACATCACCCAGGTAGTGTACGAGAGTGCACATCACCCAGTAGTGTACGAGAGTGCACATCACCCAGGTAGTGTGAAGAGTGCACATCACCCAGGTAGTGTACGAGAGTGCACATCACCCAGGTAGTGTACGAGAGTGCACATCTCCCAGGTAGTGTAGAAGAGTGCACATCACCCAGGTAGTGTACGAGAGTGCACATCACCCAGGTAGTGTACGAGAGTGCACATCACCCAGGTTGTGTAGAAGAGTGCACATCACCCAGGTAGTGTACGAGAGTGCACATCACCCAGGTAGTGTACGAGAGTGCACATCACCCAGGTAGTGTAGAAGAGTGCACATCACCCAGGTAGTGTAGAAGAGTGCTCATCACCCAGGTAGTGTACAAGAGTGTTCTTCACCCAGGTAGTGTACGAGAGTGCACATCACCCAGGTAGTGTACGAGAGTGCTCATCACCCAGGTAGTGTACAAGAGTGTTCATCACCCAGGTAGTGTACGAGAGTGCACATCACCCAGGTAGTGTACGAGAGTGCTCATCACCCAGGTAGTGTACGAGAGTGCTCATCACCCAGGTAGTGTACGGGAGTGCACATCACCCAGGTAGTGTACGAGAGTGCACATCACCCAGGTAGTGTACGAGAGTGCTCATCTCCCAGGTAGTGTACGAGAGTGCACATCACCCAGGTAGTGTACGAGAGTGCACATCACCCAGGTAGTGTACGAGAGTGCTCATCACCCAGGTAGTGTACGAGAGTGCTCATCACCCAGGTAGTGTACGAGAGTGCACATCACCCAGGTAGTGTACGAGAGTGCACATCACCCAGGTAGTGTGCGAGAGTGTTCATCACCCAGGTAGTGTACGAGAGTGTTCATCACCCAGGTAGTGTACGAGAGTGTTCATCACCTAGGGAGTGTACGAGAGTGTTCATCACCCAGGTAGTGTACGAGAGTGTTCATCACCCAGGTAGTGTACGAGTGTGTTCATCACCCAGGTAGTGTACAAGAGTGTTCATCACCCAGGTAGTGTACAAGAGTGTTCATCACCCAGGTAGTGTACGAGAGTGTTCATCACCCAGGTAGTGTACAAGAGTGTTCATCACCCAGGTAGTGTACAAAGTGTTCATCACCCAGGTAGTGTACGAGAGTGTTCATCACCCAGGTAGTGTACAAGAGTTTTCATCACCCAGGTAGTGTACAAGAGTGTTCATCACCCAGGTAGTGTACAAAAGTGTTCATCACCCAGGTAGTGTACAAGAGTGTTCATCACCCAGGTAGTGTACAAGAGTGTTCATCACCCAGGTAGTGTACGAGAGTGCACATCACCCAGGTAGTGTACGAGAGTGCACATCACCCAGGTAGTGTACGAGAGTGCTCATCACCCAGGTAGTGTACAAGAGTGTTCATCACCCAGGTAGTGTACAAGAGTGTTCATCACCCAGGTAGTGTACGAGAGTGTTCATCACCCAGGTAGTGTACAAGAGTGTTCATCACCCAGGTAGTGTACAAGAGTTCATCACCCAGGTAGTGTACGAGTGTTCATCACCCAGGTAGTGTACAAGAGTGTTCATCACCCAGGTAGTGTACAAGAGTGTTCATCACCAGGTAGTGTACGAGAGTGTTCATCACCCAGGTAGTGTACAAGAGTGTTCATCACCCAGGTAGTGTACGAGAGTGCTCATCACCCAGGTAGTGTAGAAGAGTACACATCACCCAGGTAGTGTACGAGAGTTACATCACCCAGGTAGTGTACGAGAGTACACATCACCCAGGTAGTTACGAGAGTACACATCACCCAGGTAGTGTACGAGAGTGCACATCACCCAGGTAGTGTACGAGAGTACACATCACCAGGTAGTGTACGAGAGTACACATCACCCAGGTAGTGTACGAGAGTGTACATCACCCAGGTGTGTACGAGAGTGTACATCACCAGTTAGTGTACGAGAGTACACATCACCCAGGTAGTGTACGAGAGTGCTCATCACCCAGGTAGTGTAGAAGAGTACACATCACCCAGGTAGTGTACGAGAGTGTACATCACCCAGGTAGTGTACGAGAGCACACATCACCCAGGTAGTGTACGAGAGTATACATCACCCAGGTAGTGTACGCAGTAGTGTACATCACCCAGGTAGTGTAGAAGAGTACACATCACCCAGGTAGTGTACGAGAGTGCACATCACCCAGGTAGTGCACGAGAGTGCACATCACCCAGGTAGTGTAGAAGAGTACACATCACCCAGGTAGTGTACGAGAGTGCACATCACCCAGGTAGTGTAGAAGAGTACACATCACCCAGGTAGTGTACGAGAGTGCACATCACCCAGGTAGTGTAGAGAGTGCACATCACCCAGGTAGTGTACGAGAGTTGTACATCACCCAGGTAGTGTACGAGAGTGCACATCACCCAGGTAGTGTAGAAGAGTGCTCATCACCCAGGTAGTGTACGAGAGTGTACATCACCCAGGTAGTGTACGAGAGTGCACATCACCCAGGTAGTGTACCAGAGTGCACATCACCCAGGTAGTGTAGAAGAGTGCTCATCACCCAGGTAGTGTACGAGAGTGTACATCACCCATGTAGTGTACGAGAGTGCACATCACCCAGGTAGTGTACGAGAGTGCACATCACCCAGGTAGTGTAGAAGAGTGCACATCACCAGGTAGTGTACGAGATGTACATCACCCAGGTAGTGTAGAAGAGTGCACATCACCCAGGTAGTGTACGAGAGTGCACATCACCAGGTAGTGTACGAGAGTGCACATCACCCAGGTAGTGTAGAAGAGTGCACATCACCCAGGTAGTGTACGAGAGTGCACATCACCCAGGTAGTGTACGAGAGTGCACATCACCCAGGTAGTGTAGAAGAGTGCACATCACCCAGGTAGTGTACGAGAGTGCACATCACCCAGGTAGTGTACGAGAGTGCACATCACCCAGGTAGTGTAGAAGAGTGCACATCACCCAGGTAGTGTACGAGAGTGCACATCACCCAGGTAGTGTACGAGAGTGCACATCACCCAGGTAGTGTAGAAGAGTGCACATCACCCAGGTAGTGTAGAAGAGTGCACATCACCCAGGTAGTGTACGAGAGTGCACATCACCCAGGTAGTGTACGAGAGTGCACATCACCCAGGTAGTGCACGAGAGTGCACATCACCCAGGTAGTGTAGAAGAGTGCACATCACCCAGGTAGTGTAGAAGAGTGCTCATCACCCAGGTAGTGTACAAGAGTGTTCATCACCCAGGTAGTGTAGAAGAGTGCACATCACCCAGGTAGTGTACGAGAGTGCACATCACCCAGGTAGTGTACGAGAGTGTTCATCACCCAGGTAGTGTACGAGAGTGTTCATCACCCAGGTAGTTTACGAGAGTGTTCATCACCCAGGTAGTGTACGAGAGTGTTCATCACCCAGGTAGTGTACGAGAGTGTTCATCACCCAGTAGTGTACAAGAGTGTTCATCACCCAGGTAGTGTACGAGAGTGTTTCATCACCAGGTAGTGTACAAGAGTGTTCATCACCCAGGTAGTGTACAAGTGTGTTCATCACCCAGGTAGTGTACGAGAGTGTTCATCACCCAGGTAGTGTACAAGAGTGTTCATCACCCAGGTAGTGTACAAGAGTGTTCATCACCCAGGTAGTGTACAAGAGTGTTCATCACCCAGGTAGTGTACAAGAGTGTTCATCACCCAGGTAGTGCACGAGAGTGTTCATCACCCAGGTAGTGTACAAGAGTGTTCATCACCCAGGTAGTGTACGAGAGTGCACATCACCCAGGTAGTGTACGAGAGTGCACATCACCCAGGTAGTGTACGAGAGTGTTCATCACCCAGGTAGTGTACAAGAGTGTTCATCACCCAGGTAGTGTACGAGAGTGCTCATCACCCAGGTAGTGTAGAAGAGTACACATCACCCAGGTAGTGTACGAGAGTACACATCACCCAGGTAGTGTACGAGAGTGTACATCACCCAGGTAGTGTACGAGAGTACACATCACCCAGGTAGTGTACGAGAGTACACATCACCCAGGTAGTGTACGAGAGTGTACATCACCCAGGTAGTGTACGAGAGTGCACATCACCCAGGTAGTGTACGAGAGTACACATCACCCAGGTAGTGTACGAGAGTACACATCACCCAGGTAGTGTACGAGAGTGTACATCACCTAGTTAGTGTACGAGAGTACACATCACCCAGGTAGTGTACGAGAGTGCTCATCACCCAGGTAGTGTAGAAGAGTACACATCACCCAGGTAGTGTACGAGAGTGTACATCACCCAGGTAGTGTACGAGAGCACACATCACCCAGGTAGTGTACGAGAGTATACATCACCCAGGTAGTGTACCAGAGTATACATCACCCAGGTAGTGTACGAGAGTATACATCACCCAGGTAGTGTACGAGAGTGTACATCACCCAGGTAGTGTAGAAGAGTACACATCACCCAGGTAGTGTACGAGAGTGCACATCACCCAGGTAGTGTACGAGAGTGCACATCACCCAGGTAGTGTAGAAGAGTACACATCACCCAGGTAGTGTACGAGAGTGCACATGACCCAGGTAGTGTAGAAGAGTGCACATCACCCAGGTAGTGTACGAGAGTGTACATCACCCAGGTAGTGTACGAGAGTGCACATCACCCAGGTAGTGTAGAAGAGTGCTCATCACCCAGGTAGTGTACGAGAGTGTACATCACACCAGGTAGTGTACGAGAGTGCACATCACCCAGGTAGTGTACCAGAGTGCACATCACCCAGGTAGTGTAGAAGAGTGCTCATCACCCAGGTAGTGTACGAGAGTGTACATCACCCAGGTAGTGTACGAGAGTGCACATCACCCAGGTAGTGTACGAGAGTGCACATCACCCAGGTAGTGTAGAAGAGTGCACATCACCCAGGTAGTGTACGAGAGTGTACATCACCCAGGTAGTGTAGAAGAGTGCACATCACCCAGGTAGTGTACGAGAGTGCACATCACCCAGGTAGTGTACGAGAGTGCACATCACCCAGGTAGTGTAGAAGAGTGCACATCACACAGGTAGTGTACGAGAGTGCACATCACCAGGTAGTGTACGAGAGGTGCACATCACCCAGGTAGTGTAGAAGAGTGCACATCACCCAGGTAGTGTACGAGAGTGCACATCACCCAGGTAGTGTACGAGAGTGCACATCACCCAGGTAGTGTAGAAGAGTGCACATCACCCAGGTAGTGTAGAAGAGTGCTCATCACCCAGGTAGTGTACAAGAGTGTTCATCACCCAGGTAGTGTACGAGAGTGCACATCACCCAGGTAGTGTACGAGAGTGCACATCACCCAGGTAGTGTACGAGAGTGCTCATCACCCAGGTAGTGTACGAGAGTGCACATCACCCAGGTAGTGTAGAAGAGTGCTCATCACCCAGGTAGTGTACGAGAGTGCACATCACCCATGTAGTGTAGGAGAGTGTACATCACCCAGGTAGTGTACGAGAGTGCACATCACCCAGGTAGTGTACGAGAGTGCACATCACCCAGGTAGTGTAGGAGAGTGTACATCACCCAGGTAGTGTACGAGAGTGCACATCACCCAGGTAGTGTACGAGAGTGCACATCACCCAGGTAGTGTACGAGAGTGCACATCACCCAGGTAGTGTACGAGAGTGCACATCACCCAGGTAGTGTAGGAGAGTGCACATCACCCAGGTAGTGTACGAGAGTGCACATCACCCAGGTAGTGTAGGAGACTGTACATCACCCAGGTAGTGTACGAGAGTGCACATCACCCAGGTAGTGTAGGAGAGTGTACATCACCCAGGTAGTGTAGAAGAGTGCACATCAACCAGGTAGTGTACGAGAGTGCTTATCACCCAGGTAGTGTACGAGAGTGCTCATCACCCAGGTAGTGTACGAGAGTGCACATCTCCCAGGTAGTGTACGAGAGTGCACATCACCCAGGTAGTGTACGAGAGTGCTCATCACCCAGGTAGTGTAGGAGAGTGTACATCACCTAGGTAGTGTACGAGAGTGCACATCACCCAGGTATTGTAGAAGAGTGCACATCACCCAGGTAGTGTACGAGTGTGTACATCACCCAGGTAGTGTACGAGAGTGTACATCACCCAGGTAGTGTAGGAGAGTGTACATCACCCAGGTAGTGTAGAAGAGTGTACATCACCCAGGTAGTGTAGAAGAGTGTACATCACCCAGGTAGTGTAGAAGAGTGTACATCACTCATGTAGTGTACGAGACGATGTAATCACCCAGGTAGTGTAGAAGAGTGTACATCACCCAGGTAGTGTACGAGAGTGTACATCACCCAGGTAGTGTAGAAGAGTGTACATCACCCAGGTAGTGTACGAGAGTGTACATCACCCAGGTAGTGTAGAAGAGTGTACATCACCCAGGTAGTGTAGAAGAGTGTACATCACCCAGGTAGTGTACGAGAGTGTACATCACCCAGGTAGTGTAGAAGAGTGTACATCACCCAGGTAGTGTAGAAGAGTGCTCATCACCCAGGTAGTGTAGAAGAGTGTACATCACCCAGGTAGTGTAGAAGAGTGTACATCACCCAGGTAGTGTACAAGAGTGTACATCACCCAGGTAGTGTACGAGAGTGTACATCACCCAGGTAGTGTAGAAGAGTGTACATCACCCAGGTAGTGTAGAAGAGTGTACATCACCCAGGTAGTGTACGAGAGTGTACATCACCCAGGTAGTGTAGAAGAGTGTACATCACCCAGGTAGTGTAGAAGAGTGCTCATCACCCAGGTAGTGTAGAAGAGTGTACATCACCCAGGTAGTGTAGAAGAGTGTACATCACCCAGGTAGTGTAGCAGAGTGTATATCCTCCAGACAGTGTAGGAGAGAGTACATCCTCCAGGCTGTGTTGGAGAGTGCACATCCTCCAGGCAATGTAGGAGAGTGCACATCCTCCAGGAAGTGTAGAAGAGTGCGCATCCTCCAGGGAATATAGGAGAGTGCACATCCTCCAGGAAGTGTAGAAGAGTGCACATCCTCCAGGCAGTGTAGGAGAGTACACATCCTCCAGGCAGTATAGGAGAATGCACATCCTCCAGGTAGTGTAGGAGAGTACACATCCTCCAGGCAGTGTAGTAGAGTACACATCCTCCAGGCAGTGTAGGAGAGTACCACATCCTCCAGGCAGTGTAGGAGAGTACACATCCTCCAGGCAGTGTAGGAGAGTACACATCCTCCAGGCAGTGTAGGAGAGTACACATCCTCCAGGCAGTGTAGGAGAGTACACATCCTCCAGGCAGTGTAAGAGAGTACACATCCTCCAGGCAGTGTAAGAGAGTTCACATCCTCCAGGCAGTGTAGGAGAGTACACATCCTCCAGGCAGTGTAGGAGAGTACACATCCTCCAGGCAGTGTAGGAGAGTACACATCCTCCAGGCAGTGCAAGAGAGTACACATCCTCCAGGCAGTGTAAGAGAGTACACATCCTCCAGGCAGTGTAGGAGAGTACACATCCTCCAGGCAGTGTAGGAGAGTACACATCCTCCAGGCAGTGTGGACTGTTTGTCCTCTGGGTTCCGTAACATAAATATGGTAATAACAATCACGTAGTCAATAATGAAGAATATTAAAATGGAATATATGGGAAGCCCCAAGCCCGACCTGTGTCTCCACTCTCTATCCTTCGACTGACTCCTGAGATGATTCCTACAGGGTGAGTGGCGTTCAAAACATTCTGGGGTCAGCTCTAACAGTGAATAACAAGTGATTCACACATATGGTTGGTAGTGAGTCATATTACTGTTAACTGGTACTGTTACTACTGAGAGCTCGGCGATGCTAGTGTATGTCGTCCCAACATAGAGCTAATACAAACTACACACGACAGGCATGCGACTTGCTCTGATTCTATACAATGTCAAAGTACACAACAATTGAACATTATAACAAACATAAGGAGACTATCGGAATAGATGCGAACGTCACTTACTGTAATACATTACAAGGTATGATATAGCACAACTCTGTATTCAATCTGTATTCATGTGATCTACGTATTCTGAGGAAGGATATGTACGAAGAAAGAAGCGCTTAACAGAAAAGGCAGGCTTGGTGCACTCAAATCTAGACTGTTACATCTCAGAATTCGGAGAGAACGTGAACACACAAAAAAATTCTTGAGTATTATTTAGTTGATATTGTAATTATTCATCTATATAGGTTATTTACATTTAACCCCAACTCTGCTAGGGTGAGACCGACATATGCAGAATGGGTATCATCTCTGTTAGGATCAAACTCTGTTGCACTGGCTAACTCATGCCATGGTTGAGGCAGATCTGAATTGTTAGGTAAGGCACATGCAACAGTTAGGTATCCTTATTTCGAAACGTTTCGCCTACACAGTAGGCTTCTTCAGTCGAGTACAGAAAAGTTGATAGAAGCAGAAGAGACTTGAAGACGATGTAATCAGTCCATCACCCTTAAAGTTTTGAGGTGGTCAGTCCCTCAGTCTGGAGAAGAGCATTGTTCCATTGTTTCAGACTATGGAACAATGCTCTTCTCCAGACTGAGGGACTGACCACCTCAAAACTTTAAGGGTGATGGACTGATTACATCGTCTTCAAGTCTCTTCTGCTTCTATCAACTTTTCTGTACTCGACTGAAGAAGCCTACTGTGTAGGCGAAACGTTTCGAAATAAAGATACCTAATTGTTGCATATGTGTCTTACCTAACAACCTGTCGGTATTTTACACCATTTTAATGTTCAGATCTGAATTGGTGGTTACAAATGATATTTACGGATTTCTCAATACCTGTCGTGTACGTAGGGAATAACGACATTCAGGTTGATTGTCTGACTGAGTATTAGAGGTAGAGAGTACAGGATCATGAGGATTGTTAGAGTCTGTCACATTAGTCTGGGTTGGAACATCATTATCACATACTAACTTCATATGATCTAGATTTGATTCTTTATACTGACCAGTACTAATTTCTCTAACCTTATGCTGATTGCCATTGACGTGTTTAACTACTCGATAAGGACCAACAAACTTTTGATCAAGCTTAGGCATTGCAGACGTTTTGTTAAAGTTAGTCAGCATGACTCTCGAACCTACTTTGATTTTGGACGGCTTTGCTCGAGTGTTTGCGACTCTTGTAAATTCTGCTGTTGATTTACGAAGTGTTTCACGGATTCTTCTAAAAACACTGAGCTAAGCTGGTACAAGTTGCTATGAAATCATCAGGGTTGTAATTTGGTTTCGTGTTAGAATATAACAACTCATAAGGCAAACGTTTATCTACACCGTACAAAGTATAATGTGGAGTGTCACCTATAGAAACATTGTAAGCAGAATTTATGGCACACTGAACATTAGGTATAACTTAATCCCAAGTTTCACTGTTGGGATTGATAGTGGCTCTCAAGACATCAAGTACTTTCTTATTGGTTCGTTCTGCTAACGCATTGCTGGCTGGATGGTGAAGAACAATGACGGATTTTGAGATCTTGTACAAGGTACACAAATTTTCAAGAATCTCATTACAGAATTCACCTCCATTATCTGTTACTAGGGACTTAGGGGTGGTATGCCTGCAGATAATGCGTTCTTTAAACGCTTTAGCTACTGTCTTGGCAGTCTTATCTGCAATAGGAACTCACAATATCTGGTGAAATGATCTACCATAACACACAGATGTTCGGTGCCCTGGAGGAAACATTGGAAATTAGTTAACAGATCTAGCGCAACTCTTTCCTAGAGTGTGAGCGGCGTTCAAAATATGCTACGGTCAGCTGTAACAGTGAATAACAAGTGTTGTACACAGACGGTTGGTAATGAGTCATACTACTGGTAACTGGTATTCGGTTGGTAATGAGTCATACTACTGGTAACTGGTACTCGGTTGGTAGTGAGTCGTACTACTGGTAACTGGTACTCGGTTGGTAGTGAGTCGTACTACTGTAACTGGTACTCGGTTGGTAGTCATACTACGGGTAACTGGTACTCGGTTGGTAGTGAGTCGTACTACTGGTAACTGGTACTCGGTTGGTAGTGAGTCATACTACTGGTAACTGGTACTCGGTTGGTAGTGAGTCGTACTACTGGTAACTGGTACTCGGTTGGTATTGAGTCGTACTACTGGTAACTGGTACTCGGTTGGTAATGTGGAGAAATTTTCTCCAGGAGGGGGGTATCAGCCCCCTTCAGCCCTGAGGAGCCAAGCCCTCTCAGAAGGGGCGAGCGTCTTGTTTACTGCTACAGTGAGTAATTGATCACAGATGCTATGCGACGTAGTCAAGTGACCTCTACTCCTTGCAGCGGTGTTGCAAAGTATTTTTATAAGAGACAGTACATTCTTACTTTAGCAGGACAATTAAGGAAAATCCTGCTCCCACTTTATTACCATAGTAAAGATAGTGTACATTGTTGTCTATAAGACAGCAAGAAACAAACCTGCTTTGCTTCATCGAGGAGGTGACAAGGATGCAAGGTACTAGGTCAGAGTTTTTTTTGTGTACCAGGGCAGTGACGGCAAGGGGCGCTGTGGCGTCTTGAGACTATCTTTGACTCTAGTGAGAGTCACACTGACGCCAGGATAACCAGCAAAGAACACTGATCTGTGCGTTAGTGTGAATAAAGTGTCTCACAAAACACAATAAACATAAGAGAAGTGTGATCAGCTTCTCTTGTGATACATTGTGAACAATAAAGACAAATCTTGTGGAACATAGTGTACCAGTGTGCGTTTCCTAGACAATGGAAGACGTGGACATCCAAGGACACTTCAGCTTCTATCAAGTCACCGATACCTGTCGAAGGTGTTGAGAACACCATAGCTCACGTTACAAGAGCAAGGTATGTTGCGAATTTCTTGTAGATCGGGGGACTGCGTAGTTCTTGAGTCGCAAGGAGTTTGTAATCAACCTATAGTCGGCAGTAAGGTGTGGACTTTTGAGTCCAAACAAGTAGGTATATCGTCAGCCATTATCGAATGAAATATGCTGACATAACACCCCCCAGGGGTAATTTATATACTTACAAATTATATTTCTTGACAGCCCATGATGAGATGGTTTCGACAGCTTCTAGACCTCGTCTGCAGGGGCGGCTGTGTAGACGATTTGCTGTCTTTTATCAGCTAAGTGTTCATATTTAAATTTATAAATTATATCTTAGCTGGTAATGCCAATATCTTCAACAGTAATGAGTCATACTACTGGTATCTGGTACTGGTACTACTGAGATGTTTACACATCTCGGTTCTTATTTTTTTACATACCTTAGTGTTGCAGTCTTACTCTAAGTAAAGAGTTGTGTTTTAGTGTATAACAGGTGCATGACTGGTGACTGCTTGTCACTATAACAGGTGCATGACTGGTGACTGCTTGTCACTTTAACAGGTGCATGACTGGTGACTGCTTGTCACTTTAACAGGTGCATGACTGGTGACTGCTTGTCACTTTAACAGGTGCATGACTGGTGACTGCTTGTCACTTTAACAGGTGCATGACTGGTGACTGCTTGTCACTTTAACATGATTTATGAGAACAAATAATGAAGAAAATGAAATGTTTTTTTATTACTGTACATCCTTGAGCTTTAATTCTAACCCAGGCAAACACGAGAGTTACTGTAGTCAAGCTGGGCTCCCTGGGTGGCACTTGAGAGATCAAACATGTCGTCCGTTTGAGGCACGGACGTTCATACTACATACATCCTATGCTCCGTGTGTGGCACTTATGTTGTTACCTTAGGGAACTTTGTGCTCCGTGTGTGGTACTTATGTTACCTTAGGGAACTTTGTGCTCCGTGTGTGGCACTTGTATTGTGGCCTCGCTTAGTTCTCGACATGACTCGCGAAATCCTAATGACACGATTGCAAACAAACCATACCACGGGCTGGGATAGAACCCGCGATCAGAGTGTCTCAAAACTCCAGCCCGTCGCGTTAGCCACTAGACCAGCTAGCCACGATAAGATTCGTCCAACTAGGTATATTTCTACACCATAGGAAGGTTAGCATAGGCACCACTGTGACCACAAATGCAAGTTTTTACAGACGAATCCCCAGTTAGCGTGGCCGTGATGAACTCTAGCTCAAGTCCCCTCAAAGCCGTCAACATGACTTACGAAATCGTAATAACACGATGGCAAACAAACCATACCACGGACGGGGATAGAACGCACAATCAGAGAGCCCAGTGGCTAACGCAACGGTCTGGAGTTTTGAGACTCTCTGATCGCGGGTTCTCTAAATGGTCCAAGTCGGACCGAAACGTCGTCGTAAGCTTCTCTCTTTTATGTGCGGGTTATTTGTGTATCCCCGTCCGTGGTATGTTTTTTTTTTTTTTAGTTGTCAACATGTTACCCACAGAGCACACGTATGAAGCCACAATATGAGTGTCATCCACAGAGTACACGTATGAAGCCACAATATGTCATCCACAGAGCACACGTATGAAGCCACAATATGAGTGTCATCGACAGAGCACACGTATGAAGCCACAATATGTCATCCACAGAGCACACGTATGAAGCCACAATATGTCATCCACAGAGCACACGTATGAAGCCACAATATGTCATCCACAGAGCACACGTATGAAGCCACAATATGTCATCCACAGAGCACCCGTATGAAGCCACAATATGTCATCCACAGAACACCCGTATGAAGCCACAACATGTCATCCACAGAGCAGAGGTTGTCTCATATCACATCATAGGTGTCACTCTCAGAGTGTGGTTACCTTAGGTCACAACATAAGTGTCACTCTCAGAGTGTGGTTACCTTAGGTCACAACATAAGTGTCACTCTCAGAGTGTGGTTACCTAGGTCACAACATAAGTGTCACTCTCAGAGCACAGGTTACCTTAGGTCACAACATAAGTGTCACTCTCAGAGCACAGGTTACCTTAGGTCACAACATAAGTGTCACTCTCAAGAGCACAGGTTACCTTAGGTCACAACATAAGTGTCACTCTCAGAGCACAGGTTACTAGGTCACAACATAAGTGTCACTCTCAAGCACAGGTTACCTTAGGTCACAACATAAGTGTCACTCTCAGAGCACAGGTTACCTTAGGTCACAACATAAGTGTCACTCTCAGAGCACAGGTTACCTTAGGTCACAACATAAGTGTCACTCTCAGAGCACAGGTTACCTTAGGTCACAACATAAGTGTCACTCTCAGAGCACAGGTTACCTTAGGTCACAACATAAGTGTCACTCTCAGAGCACAGGTTACCTTAGGTCACAACATAAGTGTCACTCTCAGAGCACAGGTTACCTTAGGTCACAACATAAGTGTCACTCTCAGAGCACAGGTTACCTTAGGTCACAACATGTCACTCTCAGAGCACAGGTTACCTTAGGTCACAACATAAGTGTCACTCTCAGAGCACAGGTTACCTTAGGTCACAACATAAGTGTCACTCTCAGAGCACAGGTTACCTTAGGTCACAACGTAAGTGTGGAGAAATTTTCTCCAGGAGGGGGGTATCAGCCCCCTTCAGCCCTTTCAGCCCCTTCAGCCCCTTTCAGCCCTGAGGGGCCAAGCCCTCTCAGAAGGGGCGAGCGTCTTGTTTACTGCTAGAGTGAGTAATTGATCACAGATGCTATGCGACGTAGTCAAGTGACCTCTGCTCCTTGCAGCAGTGTTGCAAAGTGTATTTTTATAAGAGACAGTACATTCTTACTTTAGCAGGACAATTAAGGAAAATCCTGCTCCCACTTTATTACCATAGTAAAGATAGTGGACATTGTTGTCTATGCTTAAGACAGCAAGAAACAAACATTCTGCTTTGCTTCATCGAGGAGGTGACAAGGATGCAAGGTACTAGGTCAGCGTTTTTTTTGGTGTATTAGGGCAGTGACGGCTTGGGGCGGTATGGCATGGCCAGACTAACTTTGACTCTACTACGAGTGACACTGACGCCAGGATAACCAGCAAAGAACACTGATCTGTGCGTTAGTGTGAATAAAGTGTCTCATAAACCACAATAAACACTTAAGAGAAGTGTGATCAGCTTCTCCAGTGATAACTTTGTGTGAACAATTATTGATGAACAGTGTAACAACGAGTGTTGCGATCCAACAGAGTGTAGTGCGACATTCTTCAAAGAACACTATTCTTCAATCAACTCAACGGATATCCGGGCGTAATTACGGGTCAGATACATATACCCAGGTAAGTGTTCTAACTCGTGATGTACTACTATTGACTGTGCAGTTGAGTATAAATTCGTGAGTTAGAAACTTATCATAAACCCCGGTGATAATGCGGACCATCGAGTCCAAACAAGTAAGCACATCGTCAGCCACCAGTGAATGCAATAAGCTGACATAACACCCCCTAGGGGTAATTTATACTTACAAATTATATTTTTTTGACAGCCCATGTTGAGATGGTTTCGACAGCTTCTAGACGTCGTCTGCAGGGGCGGCTGTCCTTTATCAGCTAAGTGTTCATATTCAAATTTATAAATTATATCTTAGCTGGTAAGGCCAATATCTTCAACAGAATTGGTCGTGCTCGAACCGGATAAAGACCACACTGTGGTCCAAATATGTTGTACTACAGTGTACAAATAACCTATGAGCCAAGGTCCTTCGAAAAAAGCTGTAAAACTAGTGTTTTACAATATAAATCAGTATAAATGAGTCCCTCCAGACTCAATCACAGAGAATGGGCAGCCAAAAGAAAACGGGCGCTCACCCAGCGTTCACCCAAAAGAAAACGGGCGCTCACCCAGCGGACACCCAAAGAAAACGGGAGCTGGGTGACTCACCCACACCCTGCACCCACTGCTCCAATCTCGAGAAATTGCTGATTAAGACAACAACCCAAGTGATGTTGTTTGTCTGAGTGTATATATACACATAGTGTTTATAATGTTTATAGACAGAAATTAAGAGACAAGATTGTGTTACAGTTTGTTTCTTATAGATCTACCTGTTATATTAAAGGAACTTATATATAAAGTGAAAGCTTTCAAATATATATTAACAGTGAAATTTATATATGTGTAAGTAATATTCACATGTGATTACAGTTATACAGTGACATTTATAGTGTATAGTGAATGAAGTGTATAACATCGTTATTTACGATTAATCATCATGGTCAGGCTGACACAACAAACTCAAGCCATAAACACCAGCCACATGTACTGTGTACCCTTCATGGTCATTGACCCTGAGGTTAAGCTTAGTAGGTCAGTAGTGTCTGACTGATTATTGCTGACTTAAGCATAACAAAAACTCAGCTGTTTATAGCAGTACAGTGTTTTTTAAACACACTAAGTGTGGTGCTAGAATTTTCAGTATACCATTAAAATGGCTTGTTTGAAAACTCAGTTTCAGTCTTTACAGACTAAGATTACACAATTAGAAAATCTAATTTCAGTCTGTATAGGATTAACTCAAGATACAAACATAGATTTTGATGATCTTGAGGTCAAGTTTGAATTATTTACACAACGTATGAAAATAATTAATTCAGACTATACACATTATGAAAATAAATTTCTTGAATCAGATCCATCTGAGGATGAAATTAAAAATGTTTTGGATACTTTTAGTGATCAACAATTAAGGTGGACAGGAGTACAGGCTATCTGCCGTAAAACTCTGTCACAGAGACCTACTGTAACTAGTGGTCAAACACCTGTTACACCTGTAACAACAACAAGTGTCCCATTACCAAGCTTACCTACATTGTCATTACCTATTTTCCAAGGTCATAATTATGAAGAATTCATTAGTGGGTTCAATCCATAGTAAATTCACGAACTGACGTAGATGAGATTGCTAAGTTCAATTATCTTAAATATCTTGTGAAGGGAGAACCCTATGAACTGATTAAGTCATTTCCGGTGGTTAAAGGCAATTATCAAATAGCCTTACGTGTCTTAGCAGACAATTACTTTGATGCTGACAAGGCCAGAGTTAGACATGCAGTCTTCATATCAAGGTTTAAGCCACCCAAACATTGTTTTCAGACTTACAGGCATTTAGAATCACATTAGACAATAGTCTCAGATCTCTAGGTGCTAAATATGACCTAAGACAATGTGATTGGTTTATCAGTGGTATTGTACAAGATAAGTTGTCACCACAAACTATTGAACGATTAAATATTATGTTCAATAAACGCTATTTCACTTGTGAAGAAATTAGCAATGGTTTACAAACAATAGTTTCATGCATGCAAGCAATGAGACAAGATGAAAAATCCACAAATCTCGTGGATAATAAACCTTCAACTCAGTATAAAGAGAGTATACCTACTCCCACTAAACCACAGAATGGGAACTCCCATATAGGCATTTATCAAGTTGTGAATACAACAGACAGTAAACAAACTGTCATACATAAACGTACTCCAAAATGTGTACTTTGTGATGGAACACATTGGGCACAGTATTGTAGTCAATACACATCAATGGAGGCACGTAAACAACGTGTTCATCTGCTGAAAAGTTGCATCAAGTGTTTAGGTGAACACAAGGGAGGAAAATGCTCACTGAAGAAGTGTTTTAAATGCAAGGGTATGCATCATACAGCATTATGCCCAAATACTTTTGCTGAACAGCAGCAGACTTCCACAGAATCAGGAAGTCAACAAGCAACAGCATTAAATGTGAGAGATAAGTTTAAAGCAACTGCTCTCCCGATAGCTCGAGTTGAGTTATCTAATAAATTACACAAAACCAATGTGCTAACACTATTTAATCAAGGCTCACAAAGGTCCTTCATAAGAAGAACAGTGTTGCAGAAACTGAATAAACAACCCTATGCCAAAATACAGTTAGATATAGCTGTTTTTTTCCACAATTCTGGTAAACAGACATATGACCTAGCCAGAATCACTGTGTGGTCTAGGAACAGGAAAAAGACAGTAGAAGCTGTGGTAGTAGATGATTTGCCTAAGTCTGTGCAGATCCAGGGATTAAAAGAAACAGTTGAAGCACTGAAAGCAGCTAAGGTCAAGTTAGCCTGTCCTGACATACAGACGGACACTATTAGTCCAATTGATTTAATCATTGGAAGTGATTATTATCACTGTTTTGTGCAAAATATAGTAAGTAAACATGATGTTCACTTGCTGAAAACAGCAGGAGGCCACATGATATGTGGTCCCATTCCCTCTCAAAGTGGGAAAGAAGCTGATATTGATTCAGTGGAGAATGTACTAGTTATGAGAATAACCACTGACCATGTACCACAGCAAAAATTATCATTACTGGAAGAAATGAATGAACCAGTTGATAAGTTGTGGGATTTAGATGCGATAGGTATTGATGTAAATAAACCAAGCCCACAAGAGTCTCAGACTTATAACCAATATTTGGACACTGTCAAATATAAAGATGGACAGTATTGGGTTAGGTTACCATGGAAATTAAATCCACCACATCTGTCTAGCAATTATCGCATGGCTTTCGGACAAATGAAAGCACAAATACATGAGCTCAGGAAGAATCCAGAGCTACTGACTGTCTATGATAATATCATACAAGAACAGTTGGACAATAAATTCATTGAGGAAATAGTCGAAGATAAGTTGAAGACAAACGCTCATTATCTCCCGCACCATGGAGTCAGAAAAGATTCTGAAACCACTCCACTACGTGTTGTATATAATTGCAGCGCACGTGCAAATAAAGATGTAGCAAGTCTTAATGACTGTCTGATGACCGGACCATCACTAACTGAGAAGCTTGGAGACGTGCTTATGAAATTTCGCACAAACCCATATGCCTACACGGCTGATATTTCCAAGGCTTTCTTAAGAGTAGGACTACAAGAAATAGATAGAGATTATACTCGATTCTTGTGGCCTGAAAATCCACATGATCCTCAAAGTCCTGTGAAAACTTATTGTTTCAAATCAGTATTATTTGATGCAACATCCCAATATCTTCAACAGTAAGTGTCACTCTCAGAGCACAGGTTACCTTAGGTCACAACATAAGTGTCACTCTCAGAGCACAGGTTACCTTAGGTCACAACATAAGTGCCACTCTCAGAGCACAGGTTACCTTAGGTCACAACATAAGTGTCACTCTCAGAGCACAGGTTACCTTAGGTCACAACATAAGTGTCACTCTCAGAGCACAGGTTACCTTAGGTCACAACATAAGTGCCACTCTCAGAGCACAGGTTACCTTAGGTCACAACATAAGTGCCACTCTCAGAGCACAGGTTACCTTAGGTCACAACATAAGTGTCACTCTCAGAGCACAGGTTACCTTAGGTCACAACATAAGTGTCACTCTCAGAGCACAGGTTACCTTAGGTCACAACATAAGTGTCACTCTCAGAGCACAGTTACCTTAGGTCACAACATAAGTGCACTCTCAGACCACAGGTTACCTTAGGTCACAACATAAGTGTCACTTCAGAGCACAGGTTACCTTAGGTCACAACATAAGTGTCACTCTCAGAGCACAGGTTACCTTAGGTCACAACATAAGTGTTACTCTCAGACCACAGGTTACCTTAGGTCACAACATAAGTGTCACTCTCAGAGCACAGGTTACCTAGGTCACAACATGAGTGTCACTCTCAGAGCACAGGTTACCTTAGGTCACAACATAAGTGTCACTCTCAGAGCACAGGTTACCTTAGGTCACAACATAAGTGTCACTCTCAGAGCACAGGTTACCTTAGGTCACAACATAAGTGTCACTCTCAGAGCACAGGTACCTTAGTCACAACATAAGTGTCACTCTCAGAGCACAGGTTACCTTGGTCACAACATAAGTGACACTCTCAGAGCACAGATTAACCTTAAGGTCACAAATAAGTGCCACTTCAGAGTACAGGTTACTTAGGTCACAACGTAAGTGTCACTCTCAGAGGACAGTTACCTTAGGTCACAACATAAGTGCCACTCTCAGAGCACAGGTTACCTTAGGTCACAACATAAGTGCCACTCTCAGAGCACAGGTTACCTTAGGTCACAACATAAGTGCCACTCTCAAGTAACAGTTACCTTAGGTCACAACATAAGTGCCACTCTCAGAGTACAGGTTACCTTAGGTCACAACGTAAGTGCCACTCTCAGAGTACAGGTTACCTTAGGTCACAACATAAGTGCCACTCTCAGAGCACAGTTACCTTAGGTCACACATAGTGTCACTCTCAGAGCACAGGTTACCTTAGGTCACAACATAAGTGTCACTCTCAGAGCACAGGTTACCTTAGGTCACAACATAAGTGCCACTCTCAGGCACAGGTTACCTAGTCACACATAAGTGTCACTCTCAGAGCACAGGTTACCTTAGGTCACAAACATAGTGCCACTCTCAGAGCACGGTTACCTTAGGTCACAACGTAAGTGCCACTCTCAGAGCACAGGTTACCTTAGGTCACAACGTAAGTGCCACTCTAGAGCACAGGTTACCTTAGGTCACAACATAAGTGCCACTCTCAGAGCACAGGTTACCTTAGGTCACAACATAAGTGTCACTCTCAGAGCACAGGTTACCTTAGGTCACAACGTAATTGCACTCTCAGAGCACAGGTTACCTTAGGTCACAACATAAGTGCCACTCTCAGAGCCACAGGTATACCTTAGGTCACAACATAAAGTGTCACTCTCAGAGCACAGGTTACCTTAGGTCACAACATAATGTCACTCTCAGAGCAACAAGTTACCTTAGGTCACAACATAAGTGTCACTCTCAGAGCACAGGTTACCTTAAGGTCACAACATAAGTGTCACTCTCAGTACCACAGGTTACCTTAGGTCACAACATAAGTGTCACTCTCAGAGCACAGGTACCTTAGGTCACAACATAAGTGTCACTCTCAGAGCACAGGTTACCTTAGGTCACAACAAATGATTTACTCTCAGACCACAGGTTACCTTAGGTCACAACATAAGTGTCACTCTCAAGAGCACAGGTTACCTAGGTCACAACATGAGTGTCACTCTCAGAGCACAGGTTACCTTAGGTCACAACGAAGTGTCACTCTCAGAGCACAGGTTACCTTAGGTCACAACATAAGTGTCACTCTCAGAGCACAGGTACCTTAGGTCACAACATAAGTTCACTCTCAGAGCACAAGTTACCTTAGGTCACAACATAAGTGTCACTCTCAGAGCACAGGTTACCTTAGGTACACAAAAAGTGTCACTCTCAGAGCACAGGTTACCTTAGGTCACAACATAAGTGTCACTCTCAGAGCACAGGTACCTTAGGTCACCCAAAATAATGTCAACTCTCAGAGCACAAAAGGTCAGATGTCTTACGCTTACTGTCCTGGCAAGAGATTATTACGCTACTGGAAATTTGACAAATAATTTATGACTAAAGGTGCAAATGCATAATATACTAAATTAAACTTAGTTTGTGCTGTTAATTACAAAGGTAAACACAGGAACAAAATCATATGAAACGTGACATGTGAAAAATTCCCATTTCAAAAATTCTATATGCTGTAAATACCTATTACTGAATATCCCTTCTATCATATATCTTTCTTATAATATTCATATTTTACGTTTATTTTTAGAACAGCTCATGAGTTTTGGAGAAAAAGCATAAAACATAACAAATCTTATGTGTGAAGATTGGGGAACAACACTAAGCCTAGTCATGGCCAGTGTTGAAAAGTGTTGAGGCAGCCGATAATGGAGGTCGTTTACCTTCAAATTTTTATTTTATTTCATCACGGATTCTGGCGTTATGGTCATTTTGTATTTAAAAACTTAGTGAAGTCTTAAGGGATCTGAAGTGTCATTTACGGCATCCATTTCTGGGAGAAACTACCTTCACCATCCCTGTTGAAGCAGCATCCGTAATTTTCTTCAGAACCTCTTAACATGAGAGAGCTGCCTTGGTTCCTGAAGACTTATCTTCACCGGTAGATGTTATGCAGGTTGATACAACTCCCACGTTCATCCAGTCACAATTAACCAGCAATTAAAATTATGGTGGAAAACTCCCTTGTATCCTCTTAAACACTGCTGGCCAGCTGAATAACATCATGTTAGATTAGTACAAAACTGAATTTTTTTGCCCCTTGATCCATAACAGCAGCTTCTCCATGTCCATTTATTTAAGATCTTGGATCATGACACTACGTGCCATTATGGTTCACATCAAGGTCTTTAGTAAACCCTCGTGGTTGCTCACAAGCACACGCTCACTAATATATTATGCCCCATACACCTCGTCGTGTTCAACAATCAAATCCTCACGAAGGTGTTTTTTCATGGTCTAGGTACGATAAAACAAAAAGGCAGGATGGGTGGGCGAGGAGATCCAGTCTGGTCTGCTCTTGCTACCTAGAAATCCTAATAATCACCTTAGACCAAATTTAATTTATTGTTGTATTTTATTTTTTGGGAAGTGTTAAACCCATAAGTATTTATGACAATCTAATTTAAAATAATTTATTGTAAATAACAAAAAGGTGTAATACAATAACTGGAATGCACAAATAACCCGCCGGTTATTTATGTAAGAGTTACTGTATCAGGTACTGTGTAATATTTCATTTAATTAACATTGCCATTAATTTTGCAGATATTATTCAATCTGTGTTGTAGAATTTTGAAGATTTTAAAGGAAAAAATAAAGAGTTATTAACATCAGAAAAACTTTACAAATGCAAAAATATTTACAGATTAATTAGTAAAATAAAAATAATAATATAGAGTTACTAAAACAAGACATAAATATCTCCGTATTAAATGTAGTAGTTGATAAAGAACAGATGAAAGTGAGTACTTACCGAGGACAAATGTAACCTGGAAGAGGCCAACACCTCCAGCACCAGTGAAGAAACGCATCAAGAGGAACATGTAGTAGTTAGGAGAGACTGCACTCAGGACTCCACCACTACCAAGCAGAAGTACTGCAACCAGGATTCCTTTTTTTCTTCCAAAGCGATCAGCAAAATCTCCAATAACAATAGCACCAACTAGCATGCCAATCATGTAGACCGAGCCAGCTAGAGGACCAAGCCAAGCTCTGTCACACGTTAAGTCAAACTGCCGAAATAATAAATCATTAATGACACACAATATAATAATTAGTCTTAAGTTAAAATAGAATCTATACTTACAGAGACTTACAACTGTTTTTATTCAGGAAATAAAAGGTTATTGTTAATCAAATCACAAGACGGGTAGGGATCGAACCCATGGCAGGCAAGCAGTGAAGCTCACAAGTGTGTTAACCCTGAACCAGCTTGTTCTTGTAATTGTCACCCAGCATAGAATACTTTCATACACCATAGGAAGGTTAGCATGGGCCACCACTGTGACCACAAATACAAGCTTTCACTGACAAATCCCACACTAACGTGACAGCACTCAAGCTCACGTTCTTTTCAAAGGGGCCCTTAAATAACTCACAAAATTTTTTAATAACACGGAAGCAAATCTCAGATCAGGGGGGGGATAAACCCTGTGTCGGGTGCCCCGTAAAACTCACAGATCTTTGTTTTAAAGCACTGGACCAATGCGCAAAACTAGGTTATTTGTAAACACCCGGGATTTTTTTCGAAATTGTAAAAACGGTGGTGCAGAAAAAATCTAAAATTAAAAATAAAAATAGGGCCCAAAAAAGTAAATACATTACTTTAACTACTAAACCCCTATTTTGAAAAAAATTATTTCTTTTTAAGACTTTTCTGGGGACAGTAACTGAATTAACTTTTTTTACTTCATTTTTTTACACAATATTCCCCCGTGATGTTGTATTCTCTTCCCTCTCAGTTTTGTATTCTTTTCCTCTCGCCTCTCAATGTTGTATTCTTCCTTCAACCTCTCAATGTTGTTTTCTCTCTTTCGTCTCTAAATGTTTTATTCTCTCTCGCCTCTCAATGTTCTATTCTCTCTCGACTCAATGTTGAAATTCTCCTCACCTCTCAATGTTGAAATTCTCTCTCGCCTCTCAATGTTCCATTCTCTCTCGACTCTCAATGTTCTATTCTCTCTCGACTCTCAATGTTCATTCTACCCCGACTCTCAATGTTCTATTCTCTCTCGCCTCTCAATGTTGTATTCTCTCTCACCTCTCAATGTTGTATTCTCTCTCGCCTCTCAATGTTGTATTCTCTCTCGCCTCTCAATGTTGTATTCTCTCTCTCGCCTCTCAATGTTGTATTCTCTCTCTCGCCTCTCAATGTTGTATTCTCTCTCTCGCCTCTCAATGTTGTATTCTCTCTCGCCTCTCAATGTTGTATTCTCTCTCTCGCCTCTCAATGTTGTATTCTCTCTCTCGCCTCTCAATGTTGTATTCTCTCTCTCGCCTCTCAATGTTGTATTCTCTCTCACATCTCAATGTTGTATTCTCTCTCGCCTCTCATTGTATTCTCTCTCGCCTTCTCAATGTTGTATTCTCTCTCGCCTCTCAATGTTGTATTCTCTCTCTCGCCTCTCAAAGTTGTATTCTCTCTCGCCTCTCAATGTTGTATTCTCTCTCGCCTCTCAATGTTGTATTCTCTCTCTCGCCTCTCAATGTTGTATTCTCTCTCGTCTCTCAATGTTGTATTCTCTCTCGTCTCTCAATGTTGTATTCTCTCTCACCTCTCAAAGTTGCATTCTCTCTCGCCTCTCAATGTTGTATTCTATCTCGCCTCTCAATGTTGTATTCTATCTCGCCTCTCAATGTTGTATTCTCTCTCGCCTCTCAATGTTGTATTCTCTCTCGCCTCTCAATGTTGTATTCACTCTCACCTCTCAATGTTGTATTCTCTCTCGCCTCTCAATGTTGTATTCTCTCTCACCCCTATATGTCGAATTCTCTCTCGTCTCTCAATGTTGTATTCTCTTCTGCCTCTCAATGTTGTATTCTCTCTCACCTCTCAATGTTGTATTCTCTCTCGCCTCTCAATGTTGTATTCACTCTTACCTACCAATGTTGTATTCTCTCTACACATATCAATGTTGTATTCTCTCTCACCTCTCAATGTTGTATTCTCTCTCGCCTCTCAAATGTTGTATTCACTTTTACCTACCAATGTTGTATTCTCCTCACTATCAATGTTGTATTCTCCTCTTCAACCCCCCCTCAATGCTGTATTCTCTCTCGCCTCTCAATGTTGTATTCACACTCACCAATCAATGTTGTATTCTCTCTCGCCTTTCAATGTTGTATTCACACTCACCAATCAATGTTGTATTCTCTCTCGCCTCTCAATGTTGTATTCACACTCACCAATCAATGTTGTATTCTCTCTCGCCTCTCAATGTTGTATTCTTTATCACCTCTCAATGTTGTATTCTCTCTGTCGCCTCAATGTTGTTTTTCTCTGTCGCCTTTCCCATGTTGTTTTCCCTCCCTCTCCTCTCAATGTTGATTCTCTCTCGCCTCTCAATGTTGTATTCCTATCACCTCTCAATGTTGTATCCTCTCTCGCCTCTCTATGTTGTATTCTCTCTCGCCGATCAATTTTTGTATTGCCTCACGCCTCTCAATGTTGTATTATCCTCGCCTCTCAATGTTGTATTCTCTCTCGCCTCTCAATGTTGTATTCTCTCTCGCCTCTCAATGTTGTATTCTCTCTCGCCTCTCAATGTTGTATTCTCTCTCGCCTCTCAATGTTGTATTGCCTCACGCCTCTCAATGTTGTATTGCCTCACGCCTCTCAATGTTGTATTATCTCTCGCCTCTCAATGTTGTATTCTCTCTCGCCTCTCAATGTTGTATTCTCTATCGCCTCTCAATGTTGTATTCTCTTTTCCGCCTCTCAATGTTGTATTCTCTCTCGCCCTCTCAATGCTGTATTTCTCTCTCGCTCTCAATGTTGTATTCTCTCTCGCCTCTCAATGTTTTTATTGCCTCACGCCTCTCAATGTTGAAATTGCCCCCACGCCTCTCAATGTTGTATTGCCTCACGCCTCTCAATGTTGTATTCTCTCTCGCCTCTCAATGTTGTATCCTCTCTCGCCTCTCAATGTTGTATCCTCTCTCGCCTCTCTATGTTGTATTCTCTCTCGCCGATCAATGTTGTATTCTCCCTCACCTCTCAATGTTGTATTCTCTCTCGCCTCTCAATGTTGTATTCACTATCACTTCTCAATGTTGTATTCTCTCTCGCCTATCAATGTTGTATTCTCTATCGAGCCTCAATGTTGTATTCTCTCTCGCCTATCAATGTTGTATTCTCTCTCGAGCCTCAATGTTGTATTCTCTCTCGCCTATCAATGTTGTATTCTCTCTCGAGCTTCAATGTTGTATTCTCTCTCGCCTATCAATGTTGTATTCTCTATCGAGCCTCAATGTTGTATTCTCTCTCGCCTATCAATGTTGTATTCTCTCTCGAGCCTCAATGTTGTATTCTCTCTCGCCTCTCAATGTTGTATTCTCTCTCGCCTCTCAATGTTGTATTCTCTCTCGCCTCTCAATGTTGTATTCTCTCTCCCTCTAAATTGTTGTATTCTCTCTACCTCTCATTGTTTTATTCTCTCTCGCCTCTCAATGTTGTTTCTCTCTCTCTCTCAATGTTTTATTCTCTCTCACCTCTCATTGTTTTATTCTTTTCTCGCCTCTCAATGTTGTATTCTTCTCTCCTCCATTGTTGTATTCTCTCTCACCTCTCATGTTTATTCTCTCTCGCCTATCAATGTTTTTATTCTTTTCCTCCTCTCAATGTTGTATTCTCTCTTGCCTCTCAATGTTGTATTCTCTCTTGCCTCTCAATGTTGTATTCTCTCTTGCCTCTCAATGTTGTATTCTCTCTCGCCTCTCAATGTTTTATTCTCTCTCGCCTCTCAATGTTGTATTCTCTCTCACCTCTCAATGTTGTATTCTCTCTCTCCTCTCAATGCTTCCTTTAATACTTCCACTTCCTTTTAATACAATATTAAGGACAAGTTGCTTTCTTTTATTACTAGATATTACATTATCCTGCTGATAAACAATTTTCAAAGAGCAGTGTAGATGGTAAGTTGAAAGAGTTGAGAATATCTTACCTGACTACACACTCTCAGCACAAGCGAGATTGAAGGAACGTAAGTAATTTAAATGGGCATTTTGATTTCCTAAGTCACATAGTACTCTTCACATAAATGAGAAACACACAAGGTAAAAATCTATAACAGAAAATAATGGCTAGCACATAGAAAGCTTATGTAACTAACAAATTCTATCCTACAAAGTTATGGAAACTTACATTCGTTAATATATAATTAAAATGTCTCTTTTAAAGGACTTTCCTGAAAGTTCCCCGAGGAAATTATAAAAGCCACAGATTTAGAAAAAAGACTGAAGTGAAGACAAAACATTAACATGAGCTCTGCAGTCAGTTGCATGTCTCATGTCACTGATGGTGGCGGTGGCATGAGACATGCTGCTGGGTGGGGAGTCTATGTGCCTGATCCTCAGTCTATACAGAACTGTCTCAGAGATGATTTCTGTTTAACTCTGGTTAACTTGCTGCTCGTCTCTGGGACTCACCGATCCCTCCACTGGTTTATGAAATCCCTGTTCACACTAGTCATGACTATTTTTGCTTCAGATGACTGATCGAAAACTGATGTCAAGGTTGTGGCATCGAAAACTGATGCCACAAACTTGTGCTGGCCAGACCTGCGAGGAGACGGCAGCTCACCTTGTGTACATCACCGACCTCGGGTAGTTGATACCCATAGTTACTGCGCGCTGCCACCACCCTGCTGAAGGTGACAACAATGACTAGTGCACCTTATCTTGTCTCCTTTCTTCTGCCAGCCCACAAGTGTCTCCCTCTAGAACTCTGCACGAAGATGATGAAGCCATCTTCGCCCACCTCATGACCATAAGTGAAGCTGTGCTGTCCCCTAAGACAAGTCATCCCCTGGAAAAGACCCCTACAGGAGACCACTCTACGGGGAATCACTCATCATGCTACTCCGTGATAGAACTGAAGCAGCTGCTAGTAGAAAAATGTTTCCCTGTTAGATGACTTAATCACCGCAAAACTGTCTTTTACCAACACTTATTTTTACTGAAGATCTTTGATTATGACACACAAACACCACCCGGTTAACTTCCAACTATCTCCCGACAATACTGAAGACACTTCGTTAAACAAGCTCTTATTGGGATAAAATTCTGATATCTTGAAGATCTTAACAGGTTGACACATTGTTCCAGTTAAAGTCCGTTCTAAGTGCTTTTTTTTCCCTTCACAACCAGGTTCCTCTTTACTACTAGTAAACAGAGGTTAGAACCCCAAGGCTTCAGTGGTGAGCCAACGGCTCTAACAATTTTGTCAAGAAACACTATGCATTATGCCATATTATGCAGTATATCTATGAGCTATATTATGAAACATAATGCAATAATATGATTGAAGAACTAAGCCAAACATGACCACGAACCTCAGTGACAGTAGTCGCAGAGAACATTGAGGTATCGTAAACCCACTTGGAGCAGGATATCGTCGAGTTGGAAAATACATCTGATTCACAGTCATCAGAAGCGGTGTTGATGAGTGCCCGGACGTGGCACTGGTCCCCCTCTGGGATGGCCCACTCAACAAAAGTCTCATTGTAAGTGGTAGTGTTGTCATCACAATTTGGCACCACACATCTGAGTAAAGAAAATAATTTAGTAACAAAATATGATACAGAACTGATTACCGGCACAATTATAGTCATAATATTCCCTATCTATTCAAATTAGATATGCAAAATTGGTTAAAGAAACGCAACTATAAACTACAGATTTTTCAAACTGCAGATTTTTCAAACCACAGATTTTTCAAACCACAGATTTTTCAAACCACAGATTTTTCAAACCACAGATTTTTAGAATTTTCAAACCACAGATTTTAAAAAAAAAAAGATTTTTCAAACCACAGATTTTTCAAACCACAGATTTTTCAAACCACAGATTTTTCAACCAGCCAATTTTGGTGGAAGATTGAATAAAATTTATAGTTACGGGCCTATCTTTACAACCCCAAGGTCTTTTTTAA
>NC_069432.1:2329822-2339822 GCF_026875155.1 Cherax quadricarinatus
AACCCCCTCCCCCTTTGGGGGGTAGTCAAAAGATTACAGAGGTACATAATGGGTCCAGGGACTGGCCTCAAAGTTTTGATAGCTGAGCAAGCCACAGAGGCAATGAACTCACAATTTACAAAGGTAATGAACTCACCAATTTAACAAAGGTAATGAACTCCCAGGTGGGTTTCTAGTCACATCATTACAAGTTACAAAGGTATTTACAGATTACAGAGGTACACAATGGGTCCAGGACCGGGCTCCAAATTTTTGATGGCTGAACTAGGTAAAAAGGTAATGAACTCACAAGTTACAAAGGTAATGAACTCACAAGTTACAAAGGTAATGAATACTGTAAGAATGGTTACTTACGTTTTTTACATGGCTGCAATCATGAACAATTTTAGAGTAATGAGCAATTCACACCTTCCACACCCGGTCACAACTGTAGTGAGTTATTGGTGCAAATGTTGATTGCTGAGTCTCTCTCTCTCTCTCACACACACACACACACACACACACACACACATACAAATTCATACAACACACACACATAAACACACACACACACACACACACACAAACTCATACACACACGCACACACACTCATACTCACACACACTCATACACACACTCACACTCATACACACACCATTGTGTACCTCTGTAATCTGTAAATACCTTTGTAACTTGTAATGATTGTGACTAGACCTACCTGGAGTTCATTACCTTTGTAAATTGTGAGTTCATTACCTTTGTAAATTGTGAGTTCATTGCCTCTGTGGCTTGCTCAGCTATCAAAACTTTGAGGCCCAGTCCCTGGACCCATTATGTACCTCTGTAATCTTTTGACTACCGCCCACAGGATGGGTATGGGGTGCATAATAAACATATTAAACTAAACTTTCTTTATCATTCATGGGAGGAACAGGTTCGAGCCTTCTGCCATGGAGTAAATGAGATGGACTTAACACTTCTAAATTGTCTAGATCATCGGTAACATAAGTTAGAGGTCTGTTGTTGACTCTATTTTCTATTTCAACCACAACTGTACGGAATTCTTCTAAGTCTATTCTCTGACGATGAAGAGTCTTCCTTAAACAACGCTTTACAATGCCGATCATTCTTTCATAAAATCCGCCGTGCCATGGAGATTTAGGAGGAATGTATCTCCAACGACAACTGCGTTGATTCAGCATCTGTTGTACTTCTGATTGATCAAAGATCTTGCTTATATAAGCAGCACCAGCAACAAAGTTCGTTGCATTATCTGAAATCATCAGTCTGGGATATGCCCTTCTGGCTGCAAACCTTCTGAATAATTTGATAAAGGCTAGATAAGATAAGATTTCGTTCGGATTTTTAACCCCGGAGGGTTAGCCACCCAGGATAACCCAAGAAAGTCAGTGCGTCATCGAGGACTGTCTAACTTATTTCCATTGGGGTCCTTAATCTTGTCCCCCAGGATGCGACCCACACCAGTCGACTAACACCCAGGTACTTATTTGCTACTAGGTGAACAGGACAACAGGTGTAAGGAAACGTGTCGAAATGTTTCCACCCGCCGGAATCGAACTCGGGCCCTCCGTGTGTGAAGCGGGAGCTTTAGCCACCAGGCCACCGGGCCACCGGTGACATGTCAGTGGCTACTTCTAGATGTACTGCTCTAGTTGTAGCACAAGTGAACAAACAGATGTACACCTTGATTGGGAACTTGTCAACTGTTTTGGTTAAAATTATTAGTCCAGTGTAATCTACACCTGTCACCTCAAATGGAGTGACATGACAAACTCTTTCATAGGGATATGGAGGTGGACCTGGATACTGACATACTCGCATATCATAGTGACGACAAGTAATACAGTCCTTTATTTGTTTTTTCACACTTTGTCGACCTTGAGGTATCCAGTAGGATTGTCGTATATGACAAAGTGTGTCAGCTACCCCACCATGTAACACGTTACTGTGGACGTTTTGCACAATCAGTTTTGTTAGCCAATGATTCTTGGGGATCAATATTGGATGTATGGCTTCTTTAGGTAGTGAAAGAATTAGGAATTCTTCCTGACATCTTATAATCTTTTCTGAGTCGAGAAAAAAGTCCTAAAGAATTAATCATGACGGGTTTTCTTTGGGATTTATCTTGTGTTTCTAGAAATTTTATATTCTGTAGAGAAAACATCTTTCTGTATTAGTTTAAACCCAGTATTTAAGGGGTTCAAGACATTCATAATCAGGTTTTATTCTTTAATGAATTCAAAAGACAAGACCTGTAACTCTTAATAGTTTACCCAAAGATGAGTATTTAGATCCATCAATAACTCTTTCTGTTGTGTCTGCAGTATTTACACACCTTTTATTCTGCTGTGTTCAAGCAGCCCTGTTTCTTCTGGCATAATGTGAGTTTTTTTGCTGAGGCCAGTTTTTTTCCCATTAGAGAGCCAGTTCGGTCCGGGGAAACCCATAATTTATTATCCACAAATTTCTTGAGTGGGACACCACGTGACAACATGTCAGCGGATTCTCTTGGGTAGAGACGTGGAGAAAGAGATAATCTCTCTGCATCTCTTTATTTCTGCTACTCTGTTCTGTACATAGACCAACTTACTCAAATTTTTCTTAACCACTGGAAAAACTGCATCATTATCATCCAGATCACGGTTTTTTCAATTAGTGAGATGATCAAGTACTTTGTTGAGATAGACAGTTTAATTTTGTGCCTACATAGAGTGCTGTCAGTTCCAATTGTGGTACTGTTCTGACCTTCAAGGGTGCTACCCTGGCCTTTGAAGTAAATTATTGTACTTCCTTCAGCATTACTCATGTAAGCTACAGCGCCTAAACCTCTGGTTGACGCATCACAGAACACGTGTAATGTGTATTTGTTTCCCTCTTGACCTGTTTGTCTGGGAAATTTAATTTGATGAAGTTGTTTAAACTCCCGGATATTTCTTTCCCATGCTTGACTTCTTAATTTTAGAGGCAAGTTCTCATCCATCAATTTTGAGCTTCCATGCATCTTGTATAAGCATTTTACCCTTTATGGTAATTGGTGAGGACGAGTCCTAGAGGATCAAAACATTGTGATACCTCTGACAGTAAACTACGTTTAGTGAGTGTACTGCATGATTTATTGTTTATTTTTTTGAGATCAAAGTATCTTCCTGTGTGTTCCAATTAAGTCCAGCATATTGTTGCAATCAGGAATTTCAGTTTCAGGGAAATCTTCTTTGATAATTTCCCCTTAATTGCTTTGAATTTGTATTCCAGTCCTTAGAGGCATATTTGCTTCTTTCATCTCCTTGTTAGCTTCTCTGTGTAAGGATTTCAAATCCTCCTCTTTATTCACAGTCCCTTGAAGGTTTGTCCAGATAGAAACTTTTCTTTAAGATTTCTTTGAAGGGACTTTCCGATTTCTTCAAATGGTATTTAGAGTAGCTTCTAGTAAGAATGGAGGGATGTTGACCAAATAATACTTGATTTGAAACGATAAGTTTCAACAGACTTTGAGGATCATGTGATTTTCAGGCCACAAGAATCGAGTATAATCTTATCTATTCTTGTACCCCTACTCTTAAGAAATTTTGAAATATCAGCCGTGTAGCCATATGGGTTTGTGCGAAATTTCATAAGAAACTCTCCAAGGCTTCTCATTAGTGAGGTTCGGGTAATCATACGTCATAAGACTTTCTACATCTTTATTTGCACGTGCGCTGCAATTATATACAACACGTAGTGAGTTTTTCAGAATCTTTCCTGACTCCATGGTGCGGAGATAATGACTCCTGTATTCATTTAAATTCTTCGACATTTCCTGAATGAATTATTGTCCAACTTTTCTTGTATGATAATTATCATAAAAAAGCAGTAGCTCTGGATTCTTCCTGAGCTCATGTATTTGTGCTTTCATCTGTCCAAAAGGGCCATGCGTAATTGCTAGGCAGAGGGGGGGGATTTAATTTCCATGGTAACCAAACCCCAATACTGTCCATCTTTATATTTGACAGTGTCTAAATATTAGCTATAAGTCTGAGACTCTTGTGGGCTTGGTTTATTTACATCAATGCCTATCGCATCTAAATCCCACAACTTATCAACTGGTTCATTCATTTCTTCCAGTATGATAATTTTTGCTGTGGTACATGATCAGCGGTTATTCTCGAAACTAGTACTTTTTTCCCCACTGAATCAATATCAGCTTCTTTCCCACTTTGAGAGGGAATGGGACCACATATCAGGTGGCCTCCTGCTGTTTTCAGCAAGTGAACATCATGTTTACTTACTATATTTTGCACAAAACAGTGATAATAATCACTTCCAATGATCAAATCAAATTTGGGCTAATTGTGTCCGTCTGTATTTCAGGACAGGCTAACTTGACCTTAGCTGCTTTCAGTGCTGCAACTGTTTTTTTAATCCCCGGATCTGCACAGAAATTTGGAAATCATCTACTACCACAGCTTCTACTGTCTTTTTTCCTGTTTCCTAGACCAACAGTGATTCTGGCTAGGTCATATGTCTGTTTACCAGAATTGTGGAAAAAAAAACCCCTATATCTAACTGTATTTTGGCAAAAGGGTTGTTTATTTCAGTTTCTGCAACCTGTTCTTCTTATGAAGGCTTTGTGAGCTTGATAAAATAATATTAGCACATTGGTTTTGTGTAATTTATTAGATAACTCAACTCGAGCTATCGGGAGAGCAGTTGCTTTAAACTTATCTCTCACATTTAATGCTGTTGCTTGTTGACTTCCCGATTCTGTGGAAGTTCTTTTGCTGTTCAGCAAAAGTATTTGGGCATAATACTGTATGATGCATACCCTGGCATTTAAAACACTTCTTCAGTGAGCATTTTCCTCCCTTGTGTTCACCTAAACACTTGATGCATCTTTTCAGCTGATGAACACGTTGTTTACGTGCTCCATTGATGTGTATTGAATACAATACTGTGCCCAATGTGTTCCATCACAAAGTACAACATTTTGGAGTACATTTATGTATGCAGTCTGTTTTACTGTCTGTTGTATTCACAGCTTGATAAATGCCTATATGGGATTTCCCATTCTGTGGTTTAGTGGGAGTAGTTATACTCTTTTTATACTGAGTTGAAGGTTTATTAACCACGGGATTTGTTGGATTTTTCATCTTGTCTCGTTGCTTTTCATGCATGAAACTATTGTTTGTAAACCATTGCTAATTTCTTCACAAGTGAAATAGCGTTTATTGAACAAATATTTAATCGTTCAAATTTGTTTGTGTGACAACTTATTTTTGTACAATACCACTGATAAACCAATCACACTGCCTTAGGTCATATTTAGCACCCAGAATCTGGAGACTAATTGTCTAATGTGATTCTAAATGCCTGTAAGTCTGAAAAACAATGTTTGGGTGGCTTCAAGCTTGATATAAGACTGCATGTCTAACTCTGGCCTTGTCAGCATCAAAGTAATTGTCTGCTAAGACAGTAAGGCTATTTGATAATTACCTTTAACCACGGAATGACTTAATCAGTTCATAGGGTTCTCCCTTCACAAGACATTTAAGATAACTGAACTTAGCAATCTCATCTATGTCAGTTCGTGAATTTACTATGGATTGAAAACCACTAATGAATTCTTCACAATTATGACCTTGGAAAATAGGTAATGACAATGTAGGTAAGCTTGGTAATGGGACACTTGTTGTTGTTACAGGTGTAACAGGTGTTTGACCCCTAGTTAAGTAGGTATCTGTGACAGAGTTTTGCGGCAGATAGCCTGTACTCCTGTCCACCTTAATTGTTGATTACTAAAAGTATCCAAAACATTTTTAATTTCATCCTCAAATGGGTCTGATTCAAGAAATTTATTTTCATAATGTGTATAGTTTGAATTAAGTTTGAATTAATTATTTCCAGACGTTGTGTAAATAATTCGAATTTGACCTCAAGATCACAAAATCAATGTTTGTATCTTGAGTTAATCCTATACAGACTGAAATTAGATTTTCTAATTGTGTAATCTTAGTCTGTAAAGACTGAAACTGAGTTTTCAAACAAGCCATTTTAATGGTATACTGAAAATTCTAGCACCACACTTAGAGTGTTTAAAAAACAATGTACTGCAATTAAACAGCTGAGTTTTGTTATGCTTTTAAGTCAGCAATAATCGAGTCAGACACTACTGACCCACTAAGCTTAACCTCAGGGTCAATGACCATGAAGTATATATGACTGGTGTTCATGGCTTGAGTTTGCTGTGTCAGCCTGACCACGATGATTATCGTAAATAACGATGTTATACACTTCATTCACTATACACTATAAATGTCACTGTATAACTGTAAATCACACGTGAATATTACTTACACATATAAATTCCACTGTTAATATATTTGAAAGCTTACACTTTATATATAAGTTCTTCTAATATAACAGGTATATCTATAAGAAACAAACTTTAACACACTCTTGTCTCTTAATTTCTGTCTATAAACATTAAAACACTATGTGTATATACACTCAGACAACTGAACATCACTTGGGGTTTTTGTTTTTCTTGGTCAGCAATTTTCGAGATTGGAGCAGTGGGTGCCGGGTACCATCCCGCGTTTTTCTTGTTGGGTGAGTCACCCAGCTCCCGTTTTCTTTTGGGTGAACGCTGGTGAGCGCCCGTTTCTTTTGGCTGCCCATTCTCTGTGATTGAGTCTGGAGGGACTCATTTATACTGATTTTATTGTAAAACATTAGTTTTACAGCTTTTTTCGAAGGACCTTGGCTCATAGGTTATTTGTTCACTGTAGTACAACATATTTGGACCACAGTGTGGCCTATATCCGGTTCGAGCACGACCAATTTTGTTGAGAAATGGCATTACCAGTTAAGTTTAAAGACTTATACTTAACTTAAAAGGACAACTCATCACCTGCACAGCCGCCCCTGCAGACGAGGTCTAGAAGCTGTCGAAACCATCTCAACATGGGCTGGGTATATGTATCTGACCCGTAATTACGCCCGGATATCCGTTGAGTTGATTGAAGATTAGTGTTCTTTGAAGAATGTCGCACTACACTCTGTTGGATCGCAACACTCGTTGTTACACTGTTCTTCAACAATTGTTCACACAATATCACTAAGAAGTTGATCACACTTCTCTGTAAGTGTTTATCGTGTTTTGTGAGACACTTTGTCCACACTAACGCACAGATCAGTGTTCTTTGTTGGTTATCCTGGCATCAGTGTCACTCTTAGTAGAGTCAAAAGTAATCTGAAGACGCCATAGCGCCCCACGCCATTGCTCCCCTAGCACAAAAAAGAAAGCTGACCTAGTACTTTTTGCTTCCTTGCCACTTCCTCGATGAAGCAAAGCTGTTTTGATTCTTGCTGTCTTAAGCATAGACAACAAAAGTCCACTATCTTTACTATGGTATAAGTGGGAGCAGGATTTTTTCCCTTTATTGTCCTGTAAAGTAAGAGATGTACTGTCTCTTATTAAAATACACTTTGCAACACTGGACTGCAAGGAGAGGCAAGCCACGTCACATATTGGTACTGCATCTGGGGTCAATTACTCGCTGTAGCAGTAAACAAGATATTTGCCCCTTCTGAGAGGGCTGGGCTCCTCAGGGCTGAAAGGGGCTGAAAGGGGCTGAAGGGGGCTGATACCCCCCTCCTGGAGAAAATTTCTCCACATACCTGGATGTTGCACATGTGTCTTAATTTCATCTTGTCGGTATTATATACCATTCTTACACAAAGTCAGACACACTGACTTATTTCCATTAACAAACCAACACTTGCGTAGTAAGAGTTAAACCTAGCAAATAAACCGACACTTGCATAGTCAGAGTTAAACCTAACAAATAAACCAACACTTGCGTAGTAAGAGTTAAACCTAGCAAATAAACCGACACTTGCGTAGTCAGAGTTAAACCTAACAAATAAACCAACCCTAGCGTAGTCAGTGTTAAACCTAGCAAATAAACCAACCCTCCTTGAGTCAGCAAGATTTAAACCTAACAAATAAACGTTTGAACGTAAACTCTGTAAGTTTGACGACGTACGTACATCAGCGCGCCGCGGTGTACGTACATAAGCGCGCCGCGGTGTACGTACATCAGCGCGCCACGGTGTATGTACATCAGCGCGCCACGGTGTACGTACATCAGTGCGCCACGGTGTACGTACATCAGCGCGCCACGGTGTACGTACATCAGCGCGCCGCGGTGTACGTACATCAGCGCGCCGCGGTGTACGTACATTAGCGCGCCGCGGTGTACATACATCAGCGCGCCGCGGTGTACATACATCAGCGCGCTGCGGTGTACGTACATCAGTGCGCCGCGGTGTACATACATTAGCGCGCCGCGGTGTACGTACATCAGCGCGCCGCGGTGTACGTACATCAGCGCGCCGCGGTGTACATACATCAGCGCGCCGCGGTGTATACATCAGCGCGCCGCGGTGTACATACATCAGCGCGCCCCGGTGTACATCACAGCGCGCCGCGGTGAATACATCAGCGCGCTGCGGTGTACTACATCGCGCGCCGCGGTGTAAATAATCCGCTGCCGCGGGGTTTCAACATACGCGCTGCGGGTACAACATCAGCGCGCTGCGGTGTACATACCAGTGCGCCGCGGTGTTCATACATCGCGCCTGCGGTGTACAACATCAGTGCCCCGGTGTAATACATCGCGCGCCGGTGTACATACTCAGCGGCTGCGGGTAAAACATCACGCGCGCGGTGTAGACATCAGGCGCCGCGGTGTACATACATCACGCGGGTGCGGTGTACATACATCAGCGCGCTGCGGTGTAGTACATCACGCGCCGCGGTGTACAACATTAGCGCGCCGCGGTGTACATCATCAGGGGCCCCCGGTGTACTCACGCGCGCCGCGGTGTACATACATCAGCGCGCCGCGGTGTACTACTCGCGCGTGGGTGTTCGTAAAAGTGGCCCGGTGTACTAAATTGCGGCCCCGGTGTACGTACAAAAGCGCGCCGGGTTGAGTACATTTTAGCGCGCCGCGGTGTACCTCACGGTGGGGGTACAAAACCACGGCTGGGGGTGACATCATTACGGCGCGGGACGAACAGGCGGGGCGGGGTTGACCACGCGGCCCGCGGTGTAAAATACCACGGCCCCGGGGGGACGTAATTAGGGGGGGTGTAAACATCGCGAACCGCCCTTGTCAACATCAGCCCCCGCGGTGTATTTAAACCCCCGGGGGTTTACAACTAGCGCGCTGGGGGTAAACGTACACAGCGCGCGGGTGCAAAAGGGGCCGGGGCAATAGCCCCCCTGACTTTTACATAGCCGCCGCGGGAAAATTTGGCCCTGCTTTTACTCCCAAGCGCGCCGGCCCGGCGCGCGGGTATACATCAGGCGCCGCGGTGTACGACTCCCCCGCTTTAATCATCCGGCGGTTGCAAACATTAGGCGCCGCGGTGTATAATCAGCGCCCGCGGTTACATACATCACGCGCCCCGCGGTGTACATACATTGCGGGGCCCGGTGTACTTTTCCGGGCCGCGGTGTCGTACATCAGCGCGCCCGGTGTACGTAATCAGAATCCGGGGCGGTACACAAGCTTTTTTTTACTGACCGTAAAAATGGATTGAACTCAGCCTCACCTCTTTTTAAGTTTTTCCTGTGAACACGGCATTTCCCGAGGGTTTGTCTCAATGTATTTTGGGGTTTTTGATTTTTCACTTTGTTTTCCTATTGTAGGTTTTAAACGTTGTTTTGTCTTTTGGGGGGCAGGTTACGAGCGCCATAATGTAACAGTGTATCGTTAGGCTTGAAACCCCTGAGTATCCCTCGGGGGGTTTGGGGTCAACGCCCCCGGCCAGGCCCATGACAAGGTCTCGCCGTGGTAACCTGATCAACCAGGGTTACTGCGGCAGCACGCAGACCAATGTATGAACGACAGCCCGGCTGGTCGGGTACTGATTTTTGGTTTTTCCCAGCTCCTCGTTGCAAATTTTGGGACTTTTTTCAAGCTTAGAACGTGTTTGGGGCAAGGGGTCCTC
>NC_069432.1:2347322-2357834 GCF_026875155.1 Cherax quadricarinatus
GTGCGTATTACCCCCAGGGTCACATTTGTCGAAGGTTTTTTTTCAAAGTTTTGAAATATTTTACATCTGTTTCTTTTTGTTTCTATTTGCCTTTTTGGACCTTGTCGTAGTGACCCAAGTATTTTGGAGCCCTAAAGGAGCGCCTTTTAAAAAAACCTTGTTCCCCTGGGTGGAAAACTGTGGGTTTCTAGAGGGGTTTGGGGGGATTTTTCTTCTTAGGACCCTTTAAAAGGTTTTTTTTGATAGGGGGTTTTGTTTTTAGTGCTTTTGGTCTGTATTTTCTTTGCTGTGCTTTACTCCCCCCTTTGTGGGTGGGGCTAGGTCTGTTGTTTTTGTAATTGAGGGCCCGCCCCCCTTTGTCCTTGTCCCTCTCCTAGGATGGAAAAGGCTCGTGAGGGGGGCCTTCTTGCAGTTCTTGATAAAACCGGTTCCATGAGTTGGCCCTGGGGCAGAGTGCATGGGCATGTCATTTTTTCGCCTTTTTAAAAGTCATTTGGCGCCCGGTTTTAACATCGGATGGGTTTTTTGGTTTTAATAAAATTTTGGGGCCCTTTTTCTTAAAAAATTCTTTTGATCTTCGACTCTCATTTGGGGTTAGCGGTTTGGGCTAAAAAAGGTCAAAAATTGGGGATTTGGGAGTAGTCACTCTTTTTCCTTGCTGTCATCTTTTGTAGGCCCCTCTTGTTTAAGTGGGGGGCCCAAATTTACTGGACGTTGTTTTCGTTTTTGGGAATTTGGCATAGGAGAAGAAATTTTTGGGGTTTTCTTTCGATTTCATTTATGGCTTTTAGTTCTTCCCGCGTTTCCCTGACCCCAAAAGGATTCTTTTAGCTTAAGTTCGTTGTTCCCTATTTCTCGGGACCAGTTTTTCTCCCTGCGTTTTCCTGATTTATTGCCCTCTTTTGGGCCCCCTCTGTTATTCTTTTCCGTCGCCTTTTAAAGGGGGGCGCCTGTCTCTTTCAAATTTTTACATTACTCCTTTTTTCTTAGAGGAATAAGCCTTGTGGGATACCCTCGAGTGCCCCGAGTTAATTGTTCTAGGCATAAGTTTGGGTCCCCAAAGCACAAGTTTGACTTTCCTGTGGCTGATGTGCGAGTCACAAGTTTGGGGCCCACCCGTGGTGATGTGCGAGTCCAAATTTTAAATACCTGTGACTTATGTGCGAGTCACAAGTTTGACTACTGTGGCTGAAAGTGCGAGTCCAAGTTTGACTACTGGGGCTGATGTGCGAGTCCCAAATTTTTTACTAATTGGGGGGTGGTGTGCGAGTCACAGTTTGACTACCTGTGGCTGGGGTGCGAAATCACAAGTTTTAAATACCCGTGGGTGATGTTTCGAAGTCACAAAGTTTTAAATACCTGTGGGTGATGTGCGAAATCAAAAAGTTTGACTACCTGTGGTGATGTGCGAGGTCACAAGTTTGACTACCTGTTTGGGTGATTTTGGCAGTCACAAGTTTGGACTACCTGGGTTTTGGGTGATGTGCGGATCACAAGTTTGACTACCTGTGGTGGGGAGTCACAAATTTGGGGCTACCTTTTGGGGTGGGTGCGAGTCCCCAAGTTTGAAATAAACCCGTGGCTGGGTGTGCGAGTCACAAGTTTGACTAACCCGTGGTGTGTGCGGTAAAAAGTTTGATTCCTGTGGCTGATGTGCGAGGGCACAAGTTTGACTACCTGTGGCTGATGTGCGATCACAAGTTTGACCCACCTGTGGTGATGTGCGGGGTCCCCAAAGGTTTTTATACCTGTGGCTGATTTTGCGAGTCACAAGTTTGAATTTTTGTGGCTGATGTGCGGTCACAAATTTGACTACCTGGGCTTTTGGGTGTGCCCAGTCACAAGTTTTACTACCTGTGGCTGATGTGCGAAATCACAAGTTTGGGCTACCGTGGCTGAGGGGCGGTTTACAAATTTGACTTCCCGTGGCTGATGTTTCGGGTCACAAATTTGACTACCTTGTTTTGATTTCGAGTCAAAAAGTTTGACTACCTGTGGCTGATGGCGAGTCCCAAAATTTGACTAACCCGTGGTGATGTTTCGAGGGCCCCAAGTTTGACTACCCGTTTGGGTGATGTGCGAGTCACAAGTTTTTACTAAATGTTGGACGGTGTGCGATTTACAAGTTTGACTACCTGTGGTGATGTGGCCAGTCACAAGTTTGACTACCCGTGGCTGATTTGCGAGTCCACGTTTGACTACCTGTGGCTGGGTGTGGGGAGTCCCAAGTTTGCTACCCGTGGCTGATGTGCGAAATTTACAAGTTTTACTAAATGTGGTTTGGTTGCGGTAAAAAGTTTGACTTTCCCGTGGGGTTTATGTGCGAAATCAAAAAGTTTGGTTACCTGTGGGGTGGGGGTTTCGAGTCCAAGTTTTGGGTACCCGGGCTGATGGGCGAGTCACAAGTTTTTATACCTGTGGTGATGTGGAGGGCACAAGGTTTTCTTTCCTGTGGCCCGATGGCGAGTCCCCAAGGTTTTAATACCTGGGGCTGATGTGCCCAGTCACAAGTTTGATAACCCGTGGTGATGTGCGAAATCACAAGTTTGACTACCCCGTGGCTGGTGGCGAGTCCCCAAGTTTGGGCTACCTGGGCTGATGTTTGCGAGTCACAAGTTTGGGCCCCCGTGGTGAAAGTGCGAAGGGCACAAGGGTTTTAAATAAACCCGTGGGTGATGTGCGAGTCAAGTTTTTTTTCTCCCGTGGCTTTTTTTTGTCGGGTCAAAGTTTTTCTACCCGTGGTGAAAAGTTTCGAGTCACAAAATTTGATATGTGGCTGATGTGCGAGTTTCCCAAATTTGATACCTGTGGCTTGGTGTTTCGAGTCCCAAGTTTGACTACCTGTGGCTGATGTGCGAAATCACAAGGGTTTTACTACCTGTTTGGGTGATTTTGCGAGTCACAAGTTTTTTTCTACCCGTGGCCCGGGTGCGAAATAAAAAGTTTGAATACCTGTGGTGATGTGGAGTTTACAAGTTTGACTAACCCGTGGGTGATTTGCGAGTCACAAGGGTTTTATACCTGTGGCTGGTTTTGGGGTCACAAAATTTGAATACCCGTGGCTGGGGTGCGAGTCACAAGTTTGATACCCGTGGTGTGTGCGAGTCAAAGTTTGAATACCTGTGGCTGATGTGCGAAAATCAAAAAGTTTACTACCTGTGGGTGGGTTTTGCGAGTCCCCAAGTTTGAAACCCGTGGCTGATGTGCGGATTTACAAGTTTGAATACCTGTTTGGGTTGGGGTGCGAAAATCACAAAATTTGATACCTGGGCTGGGTGTTTCGGGGGTCACAAGTTTGACTACCTGTGGTGATGTGCGAGTACAAATTTGAAAACCTGTGGTGATGTGTGAGTCACGTTTGACTACCCCGGGTGAATGAAATGTGCGAAAACACAAGTTTACAAACCGGGGGCTGATGTGCGGTCACCCAAATTTGACTAAACCCGTGGGGTGATGTTTCGAGTCACAAGTTTGCTACCGTGGCTGATGTGGAGTTACGTTTGAATACCTGTGGCTGATTGCGAGTCACAAGTTTGATACCTGGGGCTGTGTTTTCGAGTCACAAGTTTGACTACCTGTGGGGTGATGTGCGGTCAAAAAGTTTGACTACCGTGGCCTGATGTGCAGGGCACAAGTTTTAACCTGTGGCTGATGTGGGGAGGTTTCCCAAAAAAAAGTTTGGGGGGAAAACCCGTGGCGGGTGCGAGTCAACCCAAATTTGATACCTGTGGCGGTTTTGCGAGTCACAAATTTGACTACCTGTGGTGGGGTGGGGAGTCACAAGTTTTACTACCTGTGGCTGGTGTGGAGTCACAAGGTTTTACTCCTGTGGCGATGTGCGGTCACAAAATTTTACTACTTGGCTGAAAGTGCGAGTTCCCCAAATTTGACTACCCCTTTTGGGGGTGGTGTGGGGGTCACAAGTTTGAAATACCTGTGGCTGATGTGCGAGTCACAAGTTTGACTACCTGTGGCGGTGTGGAGAGTCACAAGTTGAATACCCGTGGCTGGTGTTTTTAGTCAAAGTTTGCTACCTTTTGGCTGCGTGTGGGGAAATCACAAGTTTGACTACCCGTGGCTGAAAGTGCGAAATCACAAGTTTGACTACCTGTGGCTGATGTGGGGAGTCACAAGTTTTGGGGCTCCCCGTGGCTGTTTTTGGAGTCACAAGGGTTTTACTAAATGTGGCGATGTGCGAAATCAAAGTTTGGGCTTTTCCCGTGGTGATGTGCGAGTCACAAGTTTGGGTACTTTTGGTGATGTGCGGTCATGATGACTCCCTCGCCCCTCTTTTTTTCATTTTAAAAAAATAATAAAAATAATTTAAAAATAATAATAATATAATAATAAAAATAATAATAATAATATAATAATAAATTTAAAAATAATTATATCTTTTTTACTACAAGTACTGTAAAAAGGGATACAAGTAAATGTACAAAAAACCTACAAGTTTCATGTACAAAAGGGATTTCAAAATACATTTTACAAAGGGATTTCAAGTAATTTTACAAGGAAAACAAGTTTTCATGTACCCAAAACAAAAAAGTACATGTAAAGGTATACAAATACTTTTAAAAATTTTACAAGTAAAATGTTTCAAGGGGATAAAGTACAAAGTACAAGGTATACAGGTACATGTACAAGGGATTCAAAAATACGTACAAAGGAAAACAAGTACTGTTTCAAAATAATTTTCAAGTACTTGTTTCAAGGTTACAAGTACAAGTTTCAAGGTATACGGTACATGTACAAAAGGGATTCAAGTACATGTTCAAGGTATTCAAATACTGTACAAGGGATACAAGTAAGTACCAAAGGAAACAAGTAAATGTACAAAGGGAAAACAAATACAGTAAAGGGTTTTCAAGTACAAGTTAAAAGGGAAACAAGTACATGTACCCAAGGGGATAAGTTCATTTTACAAGGTATACAAAATTCATTTTACAAGGGATACCCAAATACTGTACAAAATATGCAAGTACTGTTTCAAGGGATACAAAATACATGTACAAGGGATACAGGTCATGTACAAGGTTACAAATACATGTAAAGAAAATTCAAGTACAAAGTAAAGGTATACAAAGTCATGTTCAAGTTTTACAAAAAAATGTACAAGGTATACAAGGGAATGTTCAAGGTTTTTCAAATACTTTTTACAAAATTTTAAAAGTACTGTTTAAAGGTTTTACAGGTACCTGTACAAGGTTTTTACAAGTCCCTTTTCAAAAGGGATTCCCAAATCCCTGTACAAAGGTTTTTACAAGTACATGTTTAAAAGGGATTTAAAAATACTTTTTCAAGGTAAACTATTTCAGTACCCGGTATACAAGTCATTAAAAGGTTACAAGTCCCTGCACAAGGGATACAAGTTCATGTACAAAAGGTTTTACCCGTACCGTACAAAAAATACAGGTACATGTAAAAAAGGGATACAAATTTCATTTTCCCCCGATATACAAGTACATGAAAAAGGTATACCCGGAGTTTACCCGGAGTTTACCCCGGAGGAGTTTCGGGGGTCAAAGCCCCCCCCGCGGCCCCGGGCCCGTGACCAGGGCCTCCCGGTGGAAACAAACGCCGATCAACCAGGCTGTTGCTGGGTGGTGCCCCGCAAACCCCAAAGTTTCGAGCCACAGCCCCGGGTGATCAAAGGGAAATGCCCTTTTTGGGCTTTGTCCCGTGCCCGCTTGAAAAAAATGCCCGGGGTTGTTTTGGGAATTCCCCCCTTAAAGTGGCTGGGAGGGAGTTGAACGTTTCGGGTTTCCCCCGCAAATTATTGTATTGGGCTCTTAAAGTGTAGTGACACCCCCGCTTTTCATTTTGGGGGGTGGGGCTTCCCTTGCCAAAATCTTTGCTTTCGTAGTGGTGATTTTCGTGTGCAAGTTCGGTTTTAGTCCCCCCCTAGGATTTTCCGGTGTATAAATCATGTATCTCTCCCTTTCCCGGTTTTCCCGGGAATACCGGTTTAGAAACCCCCAAACGCCCCCAGTAAAATTTTGGGTTTTTTTTAAACTCCGTTTTGGCGCCGTGGGAAAATTCTCTGTTAAATTTTTTGGGGCGGCAATTTTTACCTTCCTTGAAAGGGCTGTTAGAAATGCAGCAAAAATTCCAGCCTTTGATAGAACAAGTGACCGGAAGAGTGTCATCTTTGGGTTTTGGGCCCCCCTGTTTTGGGAAAAGGGTTTCATTATCCATTTTGTATTTTTCTAGCAGATGCGATTGATACAAAGTTATGGTCCTTTAAAGGGGAGATCCTCGACATTAAACCTTTCCCCGGTTTTGGCCCTTGGGGGTTTCGCTCTATTTTGTGGGCCGAATTTTTTTTGTACTCTGATGGGGGATTTTAAATTTTTTTCATGTTTACCCATATCTGAGTAATTGAAATTTCTTTTATCGTTGAACTTCATAATTTTTTTCTGCAGCCCCCTGAAAGATTTGGTTGGTTTTCCGCCTGGGAGCCTTGCGTGTCCCGCAATGGAAGACACTGTCCCTGCAGATTTTGGGTGTACTGCAAAGGAAGGGGCACGGTGCTGTGGGCCCGACTCCTTTTTCTTTGTCGGTTTGAGGAAGAGGAAAAAGATGGGAGCTAGTTAAATGTGCCTTGTGGAACAGAGCTTTTCACCGTAGCTTGCCTCGGACTTTTTCTCTGTTGACGAACCCACTCTCTGTGTTTGGGTTTGTGAAGGGGAAAATTTTAGATCCATTTGACCAACCTTTTCCCCGTTATTTCCCTTTTGGGCCTTTTTTGCGTATTTTCGCCAAAGGTCACACTTGCGAAGGCTTTTTCAAAGTCTTTTATATATTACATCTGCATTTTTTTTGTTTCTTGTGCATTTGGACCTTGTCGTAGTGATCCCCGTAGTTGAGACAGGGCAGGAGCGACCTTGTTTTAAAAAAACCCTGTTGCCCTGGGGTTTTTTTTAACTGATGGGTTTTGATGGGTGGTGTTTTTGCTTCTTAGGACCCCCTTTAAAGTTTTTTTGTTTTGGGATTTTTAGTGCTATTGGTTGTAGTTTTTGGTTTGCTTTTTCTTTCCCCTTTTTTGGGGGTGGGGGCTAGGGCTGTTGGGTTTTTTTTTTTTTAAAAATGGGGACGACCCCCCCTGTCCCTGCTCCCTTCCATAGGATGGAAAAAGGGCTCGTGATAGGGGTTTTTGCAGTTTTTGATGAACACAGAGTTCATGAGTTGGCCTGGGGCGGGATGCTGGGCATGTCATTATCGCCTGTTCGAAGTCATTTGGCTTTCGGATAATCGGTTAGGCTTGTGTTAATCAAATTTTGTGGCTCTCCCCATAAAAAATTCATTTGATCTTCGACTCTCAGTCTGGTTAGCGGCTTTCTAAAAACTGAGTCATATTGGGACTTGAGTAGCTCACTCATTTCCTTGCTGTAATCTTTTGTAGGACCCATCTTGTTTAAGTAGGGGCCAATACTGGACGTTTTTCTCGATTTTGATTTGGCATAGGAGAAGAAATATTTTGGGGTTTTTCTTTCGATTTCATTTATGGCTTTTAGTTCTTCCCGCGATTCCTGACTCCTAAAGGATTCTTTTAGCTTAAGTTCGATGCTTGTATTTCTCTGACAGTGTCTCCCTGCGCATTTCTGATATATTGACCTCTTTTAGCCGCTCTGTTATTCTTTTCCGTCGCCTGAAAAGGGAGCGCCTGTCTCTTTCTATTTTACATCTACTCCTCCTTTTTCTTAGAGGAATAAGCCTTGTGCATACATCGAGTGCCCCCGAGGTTAATTGTTCTAGGCAAAAGTTTGGGTCTGTGTTGCTTGTATATCTTCCCAGCTTATACCCGGTTTAGGACTTGGTTTACTTGGTCCCACTTATGTTTTTGTTATTGAAGTTGAATTTGGTGAATGCTCCTCGTGACTAGTCTCATTTTTTTCGGGTTGAGGCTCCACGCTACATGTCTGAACCTAAATTATGTTGTGTTCTGGGGTATTTTGTTTTTGATTATGGTGACATTTCTTATCAGATCTTCATTGTTAGTGAAGATGAGGTCTAGTGTATTCTCCAGTCTAGTAGGCTCTATTATTTGCTGGTTTAATTGAATTTTGTGCAGAGATTTAAAGCTCGTGTGAGTGTGAGTTTTCATCAGAGCTGCCTCCTGGTGTTATTACTGCAACAATATTTTTTGCTATATTCCTCCATTTTAGGTGCCTTAAGTTGAAATCCCCCAGGAGCAAGATGTTGGGTGCAGGAGCTGGAAGATTTTCCAGACAGTGGTCAATTTTTAACAGCTGTTCTGGAATTGCTGGGATGTTGCATCCGGAGGCTTTGTAGACTACCACAATGACTAGGTTTTGGTTTCTCGACCTTTACTGCTAAAACTTCCACTACGTCATTTGAGGCAATAAGCAGTTCTGTGAAACAAGTGACTCTGCAAGTACAGGCCAACCCCCCCTTTTGCCTGTTCACTCTGTCACATCTGTATAGGTTGTAACCTGGATCCATATTTCGGTTTTGTCCAAGTGATCCTTTATGTGGGTTTCTCAGTGAAAGCCGCGAACATTGCCTTTGCCTCTGCAAGCAGTCACGGATGAAAGGTATTTTTTTTGTTTATTGCTGGCTTTAGACCCTGTATATTTGCAAAGAAGAAAAGTTATCGGATGGTGGTATTGTTGGTACTGGGGGGGGTTTTTTTTCCGGCATTAGTATTTTGTATCTGTTGGTTTGGGAGTGGAGGCCATCGCTGTGGTTCCACTCCAGGAAATGACTGGATTTGGGGTACGATTTCTGCCATTTCCTGCCAGTTTTTTTTTTTTCCTTCCTGGCACTAAAAAACCTCCTCCCCCTTGAGTGGCTGTGGTACCCAGGGGTTTTCCCATGGCCTGGGGTGTTTTGTATCTTTTTGTCCCCTTTAGATGGTTATGCCTGGCAATTTAAGTTATAGCACAGTCTTTCCTGTACTGAGAGGTAACATTTCAGGGTGAAAAAGCTTACAGGAAGGGAGTTTGCATTTTCCTGTTGTCATTATGGGCATGACATTTTTTTAGGGTGGTCATAGTTGCATGTCCCATCTGTTTTTCCAGATTTCCCCTGCCAGCAGATACCAAATGCATAGTATGTGCACAGGCTTGGTTTCCCTTTGCCTTGGGTTTCTGTGACTTGTATTCCCTGTTGGTGCATGTTTCCCTGTCTTATTCCTATCCTCCTTAGACCAACAATGGAGCTCCACCAGTTGTTTTGGTAATTTATCCTCACTATTGCTATTGGAGTCCCCTTGTTTGCTATTTCCTGCGGTATTTCTGGTTTGCAATATTGGTTTTATTTTTATCTTTGACTACATTGTTTCCCTACTATGGCTCCTGTCCTTTTATGAGGTCATTTATATGTATTCCTTCCTGCGTTTTAATTCCCGACTACCCTGGAAAAAAATCTCCCGCTTCACCATTACTGTCTACCAGGGGCAGTATCTCCAGCTTCACCATTTCTGTCTCCCAGGACAGCACTCCAGCTTCACATTACTGTCTCCCAGGACAGTATCTCCAGCTTCACCATTACTGTCTCCCAGGAAGCACCTCCAGCTTCACCATTACTGTCTCCCAGGACAGCACTATCAGCCTACATTTATGACTACCAGGACATCACTCCAGCCTTACAGTTTGTGACTACATGGCCAGTATCAAGGGCAGTACCATTCAGCCCGGACTTTTTGTTCCCAATCTGTTGTAGAAAGCTTCCAGGTTTTCTATGAAGCAGCTTGATGTTATCCCCTTTTAATACCCTTGTGATTTTAGTCCACAGATTTTCCTATTTGGGCATACCCAAAAAAACTTCTCTGTTTTAATACTGCTTTTTAGATAGTTCTGGGATATCTGCAAAGGAGCGTGACACCAATTTCCACAAAAATGACAATTTATCCAAGTACATGTACAAGATATACAAGTACATGTACAAGGTATACAAGTACATGTACGAGGTATACAAGTACATGTAAAGATATACAAGTACATGTACAAGGTTATACAAGTACATGTACAAAGGGATACAAGTACATGTACAAGGTATACAAGTACATGTACAAGGTATACAAGTACATGTAAAAGGGATACAAGTACATGTACAAGGTAAATTTCAAGTACATGTACAAGGTATACAAGTACATGTACAAGGTATAGAAATGCATGTACAAAGGTTTTACAAGTGCATGTACAAGGTATACAAGTGCATGTACAAGGTATACAAGTATATGTACAAGGTTATACAAGTGCATGTACAAAGTATACAGTTATGTACAAGGTTTACAAGTACATGTACAAGGGTATAAAGTGCTGTACAAGGTATACAAGTACATGACAAGGTATACAAGTACATGTACAAGGTATACAAGTACATGTACAAAGGGATACAAGTACATGTACAAGGTATACAGTTCATGTACAAGGTATACAAGTAATGTACAAGGTATACAAGTACATGTACAAAAATATAAAGTACATGTTTCAAGGTATACAAGTACATGTACAAGGTATACAGGTACTGTACAAGGTATACAAG
>NC_069432.1:2358334-2379105 GCF_026875155.1 Cherax quadricarinatus
GGGGGGGTTTGGTGGGTAAAGGAGAGTGGGGGTGGGGGTCCTGGATGGTGTACAAGGAGAGTGGGAGTTGGGTGGTCGTGGATGGTGTACAAGGAGAGTGGGAGGGGGGGGGGGTTCGCTGGATGGTGTACAGGAGAGTGGGAGGGGGGTCGCTGGATGGTGTACAAGGAGAGTGGGAGGTGGGGGTCGCTGGATGGTGTACAAGGAGAGTGGGAGGTGGGGGTCGCTGGATGGTGTACAAGGAGAGTGGGAGGTGGGGGTCGCTGGATGGTGTACAAGGTGAGTGGGAGGTGGGGGTCGCTGGATGGTGTACAAGGTGCGCTGATGCTGTAGTAACCGCCTTTAACTTTCTAGAATAATTTTTATGTACACTAGAGATGACGATACCTACATCCTGGAAGGTCTGTAGTAGCTAGATTTTCTCCCTCCCCTGCTTTTACTTAAATAAAAAGAAGTTTGATGATATTTAGACCAACTGAGATGAAAAAAATAATTAAAATAATTGCATTGAAAGATGTCACTATTCATTAAATACGTCACATGGTTATTATATCACTAAATTCTCGACATTCACTGGTCCACTTCAACCATAATACTTTTGATGCGTCTCAGTCAAGGTCACGCTGCTGCGTGTCTTTGTCATGTAATCATAATGTTTATCACCATCAAAGTCACAATAAAAGACCTAGATAATGTTTTATTGTGAGTCACAGTTAAAGTGACAATGGAGGCTTAAAGCATGATGTGCGTGTCACAGTCACTCTGGAAGCCTAGGGCAAGTAATGTGTCACAGTCACTCTGGAAGCCTAGGGCAAGTAATGTGTCACAGTCACTCTGGAAGCCTAGGGCAAGTAATGTGTCACAGTCACTCTGGAAGCCTAAGGCAAGTAATGTGTCACGGTCACTCTGGAAGCCTAAGGCAAGTAATGTGTCACAGTCACACTGGAAGCTTAGGGCAAGTAATGTGTCACAGTCACTCTGGAAGCCTATGGCAAGTAATGTGTGACAGTAACTCTGGAAGCCTAGGGCAAGTAATGTGTCACAGTCACTCTGGAAGCCTAAGGCAAGTAATGTGTTACAGTCACTCTGGAAGCCTAAGGCAAGTAATGTGTTACAGTCACTCTGGAAGCCTAGGGCAAGTAATGTGTCACAGTCTCTCTGGAAGCCTAGGGCAAGTTACAAAATGTGTCACAGTGTGTCACAGTCAAGATCACATTGGAAGAACACGTTATTTGAAGATGCCAAAAAGTCATACTTTAAGTTTAATGCATGTCAAAATCAAGGTCACACTGGAAGCCTAGACACTGTTGGTTATTAGCAAATAAAAAAAAATATAATTAATCAATTAAAAAAGTGAGAAAACACTATAATTCTGAAAACAAAATACCTTTATATCTCAAGCAGTTCTCTAGGAGTTCCGAGTGCATTATAAATTCAGCTTTGATAAATGATAAAGTTGTTAAGTGGTAATAGACAGCCATGACGAAAAAAATTATTAAATGTTGCACTTCACTGGAGCCTTGTTTATTTTCCATCACAACTTACCATGGCCTTCCTGCCACACTTAATTAAACTGCACAATGCAGGAATGGTTGGTGAGGATAACGCACAGATCAAAGGTTTAATGGCAGTGTACGGAGTCAAGCCTCGTCCTTCAGTATTATTTTTTTTTAATCAAGGGGGATTATAGAGCGCCTGTGGGGGGATGCGAAAGGTATTCATGTTTAATTTAGGGAACTGGATCACAGAGCCAATTCCCTAGGTCAAGAGCCCCTCACCAGCGTCAAGGAACCTTCCTTGAGGCTTCGTCCTTCAGTAGATGGTTACTTGCAGAGCCACACACTCGTGGTCAATGTTCTAGGTTAATGGATAGCTTACTTTAAGCCCTCAAATAACGCGTCTTGCCAAGTTGAAATATTTTACGTCAATTTGAATGCATAGCACAATGACCCTTTCAGTGCTTCGTTGACGATTCCTGGCTGCTGACCTTGTCATAGACGACAACAGTGTAACCATCAAGGAAGGTTCAGTATGTTGCTCACATCATCTAGTTCACAACAAATATTTAATTCAATGTAAGAGAAAGAATCTGTGACTTCCAAGATTACCATGCGTATTTTTCACCCTATCCAAGGCAGCAGATACAGTATCACATCTTTAAAAGTGTGTGAAAGGTCAAAGTCAAGCCTAGTTCTCCTACTCGACGAGCGACAGCACTGATATGCATATTGTCAAATTGTTTCCTGTATCAAAAGTCACCTACATGTTTACACCTGAAGAGTCAGCAAATGATGGATCTTTCCATCGCAGTGACGAAATAGTAACTGAACAAAACAGGCAGGTTAACAGCACGCACTTTAATCTATGTTGTGGGGTTAAATCAGAATTCTAGGGTTGTTTTCTTCTTGACCCGAGGGTAGCATACTTCCGGCAGTCAAAAACAACTTCCTGGCCTGAGGTGGCAAGTCCATGATTTCTCTTCTTTTATATGAATTCGAAGAACTCCCGTTTTTTGTCTGAATCCAACAAGTTTGCCACTTCTCAGGGTTTTTACTTTTTTCTTCTGGCCATCTACCTTCCTGCAGATACCTTTGCCTCTCTTGTTGACTTAACATTGTTACTAACATAAATGTTTCACATAACTACCCTAGTAGAGCCCTCAGAGTGTTTAATGAAATGTGAAACGATAAATGGTGGTGAAATTGTTTGGCGAGAGAAAATGGTTGAAACTGGTAATTGAAAGATTCTTAGCCGCAACATTTAGGATCTTGTCAAATTCCCTTGAAGTTTTTGGCGTATGGTTATGGTATATCTCAAGAGGCATATTAGTAGACCAGACTTATATCCCAGCTGTAGTTTTCCCATGTAAGAGACAAAATTGATGTGGGTAATTTTCATGCTACGAGAACGTTCCTACTTTCTGCTTCCTCTGGTGCATCCCCGGTACAATCTGGAGATGATGTCCCCATCTGCATTGAGAACCACAAGCTGTTCAGTATGTTTTAGTCTGGATATTCTGTTCTGAAGATCTAAACACCGGCAGAGTAATTCTTGGTTGCTCCGCAGATAAAGGGAAGTACATAGTATCGGCCAAATTTGCAGTATTTATTTTCAGAAAATTGGAAAAATGTTCCACCTTCAGCAAATTTTACTCCAAAGGTGACGAGCTTAAAACTAGTTTCACCATCTCTTCTGTGTTGCTTTCTATACCTTGTGGGATTCACGACATTGTAAATTCCCCACATTGTTCCCATCAGCTGAGAATATTTTAGACATCCCTACGATCCCCGTTGGGGAGGGGAACTTGACATCTCTACTGGGACGGATCTTCCAGGATGCACTTCTCAAACCGAGCGAAGATCAAACCAGCAAGCGAGACAGTCAATGACTTGTCCAAACTAGCACTTGCAGCTGCCATCAGTGGAACTCTGCAAGTCAAGTGTAATTCGATTTTGTCACTCAAAGAAGCTTTCATTGTCATCTGTACTGACGACATCGACTGCTACTGCACTCTTCACCAGCGAGGGATTTCAAGTATGACTTCCCCAGCTTTGAGGGCCAAGAGAACTGTGTTCTTACACACCACTAAGAACTGCCCCACCAAGGATAAGTTCTGCTCGACCTGCGGCAACAAGGTCATGATTTCAAGTCATGTACCACCACCACTCTACCTAAAATGCCTGAACTTCAAGAATGAGCACAAACCCTTGTGCCCAAATGCCCTACAAGGCGAGAAGTACTCAAGAAACGACTTGAACTGAGGAAGAAAACACTTCTTAAAACTTACAATGTATGCTGCTTCACAAAGCTCCAAGCAGATACAACCATGATTCTCAAAACCACTCAAACTGCCTTTACTCTAGTACTACATCACATGTTCCCTGCTGGCGATCCACCGAAATTCTTTACTGCATCATGTACTCCCATGTACACAATGTAGCTGCACTTGAATCATTCAACCACCACATCAATGAACTCTTCAAATTCAACAACATGCCCAGTTTTACATTCCCTGACTCTCCATCTTCGTCGGACATCATTCAGTCCACTACAGTATTGTCAATATCTCCGCAGCCCCCACCACCGCACCTCCTCTTTCTACCGTGGAAATGGACCAATCAGAGAACCATCGTGACGCCGCCAGATCCCACTAAACCACCACCTAAAACTCTACAACCTCGCGTCGTAACTCACTACCTCGGCTCAAGCAAACACCCGTCCACTGCCACTACTACCAGCCTTCCTGTGGCTGCTTCAGCCCCTGAGGATGAGCTGGCATAAATGGATACGCCTGGTACCTGGTTCTACACCACTGACCAATACAATAATGCAATGCTTGGCAAAGAACTCTCCCTTGGACCCCGGGTACACCACCATCATCGTACTAATACTCAAAGCCATCAACCATCCTCAAACAAGCTCCACAAGCCCGTATGAAGTGGAAAACCTCTCAAAAGAGAAGTTCACATCTCTCCTTAACGGTTCAACCGCATAACAAGCTTCCCACCGACCAATCACTGTGAAGCTGAGTCCCCCCAGCACTGTGCTGTTGGCTAAAGCTGGGGTTGTGGCTCCAGTCAACCCTATAATGGCTGCTTTCTCGGCCCTTCCTGACTGTCTCTTGCTGTGCAGCCTCACTCGCATCGTCAGCTGCTCACCGTTGTTACTGGACATCCTCACACATCGACACCTGCACCTGCAGTACACACTGCAAAATAGGCCCCTTACCTTTCATTATCCTTCCTCTCTTCCACCCCTCCCAACCCTTTCCCATATTTCCATCCTTACCCATCCTTCCTCCTTTCCCATCTTACCAAAACTTGGTCATACCTGTTGTAGCCTAATAGAAAACGTGGCGATTTCGAAGTCATATAAAGCAAGTCAGGTGATGCTTTTAATCTAGCACAAGTCTAAGTTCCTCCAGCAATCTCAGTCAAATTATGCAGTGCCTTGTAAGTCTGAGATCCCCACGCCTCAGAGCTCAAAAATCATGTATGTACCTATCCTTCTTTCTGCAGATGAACCAGATAATCTATTCTACGACTGACGTTACTGACGCTTCTCGTGCATTTCCTATTTATCCGTGGCACGATTTGTGTTACAGAGCCCGATGTCTGATGATCTCCACCTAGACACGTTCGTTGGGAGCTCGTTCAGTTTTCTGAATGCATTAAACATTGTTTTGGAATGATCTGTGCTGCTTTCGGTGGCCCGGTGGTTTGGTGGCTAAAGCTCCCGCTTCACACACGGAGGGCCCGGGTTCGATTCCGGCGGGTGGGAAACATTCCGACACGTTTCCTTACACCTGTTGTCCTGTTCACTAGCAGCAAATAGGTACCTGGGTGTTAGTCGACTGGTTGTGGGTCGCATCCTGGGGGACAAGATTAAGGACCCCAATGGAAATAAGTTAGACAGTCCTCGATGACGCACTGACTTTCTTGGGTTATCCTGGGTGGCTAACCCTCCGGGGTTAAAAATCCGAACGAAAATCTTATCTTATCTTATCTTTGATTTGTCTCCAGCCTTAAAATTATTCAAAGAACACTCCAGTCCTCAATACTGGAGTCATAACACATATGCAGTTTATGTTCCCATTTGTGTCGGTATTTTATACCATTTATTTTCATCAATACTGGAGTGTTGACAGATTACACAGTGTCCAAACCATGACGTTTCTGGATGTTTTTCCGGGCCCCCAAATTGTATGGTTTGTATTTTTGCCTGATGCCATAAATTTTGTGCCTTAACATGATCTTTTACTGTAACCTTTTTGGGAAAAATTTTTGCTTTCTTATCTTTTCTTTAATTTTGCCGGGTTAAAATTAAAAAAATCCGGGGTAAAACAGGTTTCATAAACCATTTGCAAAAAAATGTTATTTTTTTGTGGTTTTTTTCCATTTTTAAAATATGGGTTTTTTGGGCAAAAGTTCAAAGGGTCAACCGTTTTGTTACCCCCAAGCAAAAATTTTGTATTGTATTTATGTAATCTTTGTACGGGGGTTAAATTTTTTTTTTTTGGGAAAAATTATTTTATCTTAAATATTTCTTAAATGGGAAAATTCCCCGGTCAAAGGTTTTGCATAAAATTCCCCTATGAAAAAAATATTTAAAGGGGGGGTTGAATGGCCCATTTTGGTTAAAATTTTTAAAAAGGAATTTTTACCCCTTTTTAAAGAGAAAAAAGGGAAATTTTGTTTTTTAAATGTTTTTGGGGAATGAAAAACCCTTTTTTTTAAGGGGTTTTCTCTTATGTTTAAACCCCAGGAAAAAAAATTAATTCCTTTAAAATCCCCAAAACTTTGCAAAAAAATTTTTTTAAATGTTAGGTTTTTTTTAAAAAAGGAAATTAAAACCATTTAAGTTAATTCCCCTTTTTAAAAAAAAAAGTTTTCCCCTTTAAAAAAAAAAATTTCGGGTGCTTTGTTTTTTTTTTTTTTTAAATTTAAAAACTTTATTGTTTTTTTAAAAAATACTTAAAACCCGGGATTGATTTTTAATCCTTTAACTTTGGTTTATTATTTTTTTTATTAAATTTTTTAAGGAAAAAAGGAAAATTATTATTTTCTTTATTTTTTTTTTTACTAGCTTTTCCGTTCGGGTTTTGATTATTTTCTGTTTATTAGCAACTTTCCGTTCAGGTTGAATTTTTTCTGTTTATTAGCAACTTTAAACGTTCGGATTGATTATTTTTGTTTTTTTAGAATTTTAAAACGTTAGGATTGTGATTTTTTTTTTTATTAGAACTTTAAAACGTTCAGGATTGATTATTTTCTTTTTACTAGAACTTTAAAGTTCAGGTTGTTATTTTTTGTTTATTGCAATTTAACGTTAGGATTGTTTATTTTTGTTTATTAGCAACTTTAAACTTAAAGGGGAAAAAAAATTTTGGATTGATTATTTTCGTTTATTGCAACTTTAAAAGTTGGATTGATTATTTTTTTTTAGAATTTTAACTTCGGGATTAATTATTTTCTGTTTTCTAAAAATTTTTAAAACTTTCCGGATTGATTTTTTTTCTGTTTTTTTTAGCAATTTTTTTCAACTTTTCAATTTGAATTTTTGTTTTCTACAACCTTTTAAATTCGGGGTTTATTTTTTCTGTTTATCTAGCAACCAAAACTTTCAGGATTGATTTTTTTTAAAGATTTGGGGGTTTTACTTTAAACAGTTCAAGGTAATTTTTTTGTATTCTTCTAAAAACTTAAGAACACTGGAATTGAAAAAGACCTTTTTTGGTTATTGCAAACATTTTTTATATTTTAAAATTTTGTTAATAATTATTGAAAAACCCAAAGTCCTACAACCCTTTCAAATTTATTCCTTTTTAACATTAAACCGTTCCCCCCCCTGTCATGTTAAATTTTTTTGGGAAAGGAAAATTCTACTTGTTCTTTATCCCTTTTCAACAGAATTTTAACTTGGGTTTTTTAAAGATTTTTTAATGGTTTTACATTTTGTTTCTTTTGTATTTTACTTTAAAAAATTTTCCAGGTCTACCTTATCCGTGGTAATTTTCCCCGTAAAAATTGTTGAAAAACTTTGGAAAACTTGGGGTTAAATTACTTCCGGACAGCTTATTTTGGTAAAATCTTTTTTTGTTATTTTTTCCCCTTTTGTTATTTTAAATTTAAAACTTGAAAAAAAAGGGTCGGGGCAAACCTTTAAAGTTTAAAATTTTATCCTCGGAAAGCCCGATTTCTCCTTCGGTTACATGTTGAAAATTTTCATTTTTCTGGTTAATTTTCTGACCATTCACCCTTTCCCTGGTTCCTGTCTACACATTTATCCTTCTGGTTAATGTTGACAATTTATCCTCGGGTTACATAGTTGTTTTCATCCTTCGGGTTTAAATGTTGGCACTTTCATCCTTCCTGGTTACATGTCTGAAAAATTTCTCTTCCTGGTTACTTTGTCTGAACTTTTTCCCCTTCCTGGTTCATTGTCTGAACATTTCACCCTTCCCTGGTTACATTGTTAAAAATTTATCCTTTCCGGTACATTTCTGAAAATTTTTCATCCTTCCTGGTTAAAATAGTCTGCCATTTCTTTCCTTCCTGGTTAATGTGGGGACATTTCACCCTTCCTGGTTAATGTCTGACATTTCACCCTTCCCTGGTTAATTGTCAAAATTTCACCCTTTCCCTGGTTACATTTTGGGCACATTTTACCCTTCCCGGTTACATGTCCACATTTCACCCTTTCCCTGGTTCATGTCTGACACATTTATCTTCCGGAAAATTGTTGCACTTTTCTCCCCCTGGTTACTTTGTCGACCATTTCACCCTTCCGGGTTTAAATTTGTCAAAACACATTTCCCCTTTCCCTGGTTAATGTTGACACTTTCATCCTTCCTGGTTAATGTCTCCTTTCATCCTTCCTGGTTACATAGTCTGGCACTTTTTTCACCCTTTCCCGGGTTTACTAGTCTGACCTTTACCCTTTCCTGGTTACTTGTCTGACACATTTTCCTTCCTGGTTAAAAATTGTCTGACACTTTTTATCCTTCTGGTTTCTTGTCTAACACATTTCATCCTTCCTGGTTACATAGTCGGAAATTTACCCTTCTGGTTAATGTCTGCACATTTTTTCTTCTGGTTACATTGTTAACATTTCCCCTTCCCTGGTTAATTGTTGACAATTTCCCCTTTCCTGGTTCTTTGTCTAAAAAAACTTTCTCTTTCCTTTACTTTTTCTGGCCCCATTTCACCTTCCTGGTTAATTGTCTAAAAATTTTCCCTTTGGTTACATGTCAACACTTTCATTTCCCTGGTTACATTGTCTACACATTTACCCTTCCTGGTTACATTGTCTAACACATTTCACCCTTTCCCTGGTTACTTTCAAACCATTTCTCCTTCTGGTTACATTGTCAACCCAATTTATCCTTCCTGGTTACTAGTTGAAATTAAAACTATCAAAGATATTTCGTGTCTTTTTAAAAATTTCCTGCTGTGGTTGTATACCCGGTACCCCCACTGCCGGAAGCAGTGCACCCCACATTCTTTTCGCCAAAGGGAAAATGCAAATCCGCGCCCAATAAAGTTTAAACCACCCTGACCCGTGCTGCCCGATATACATCGTAAAAACCCCCCTCCAGTGCTGCCAAAATAACGTAAGCCACCGTACCGTGTGCCCGATTACAACGTAAACACCCTCCCAGTGCTGCCAGATATCAACGTTTAAACCACCGTCACCAGTGCTGCCAGATATACAACGTAAGCCACCGTGACCGTGCTGCCCCGTTTTAAAAACGTAAGCCACCGTCCCCCGTGCTGCCAGTATACAACGTTAAGCCCATCCCAGTTTCTGCCGTTACAAGAAGCCCCCGTCACCCCGTGTGCGATTACAACGTTAAGCCCCCGTCACCAGTGCTGCCAGATTACAAAGTAAGCCACCGTCACCGTGCTGCCGTATACAAGTAAGCCCGTCACCGTGCTGCCGATTACAACGTAAGCCACCCTCACCAGTGCTGCATATACAAACGTAAGCCCCCGTCACCGTGCTGCCAGATAATAAGTAGCCACCCTCACCAGTGCTGCCAGTATGCGCAGAACTGTGTAAATTTTCATTTTTTTTAAATTATATCAACTAAATTTTCAGAAAAAAACAAAATAATTTTTTTTTCGGACCGTAGAGAAAATTTTAAATTTTGAAAAAATGGAAAAGAAACAATGTTTCTGTGTTCTAAAAAAAAAAAATTTGTTTTATGAACATTCTGTCAAAATTCATGTTTTTCCCAAAAAGGATTTTGTTTTAATTGTCAAGAACTGCTTCAGGGTGACTTCAAATTTCAAAGGGGATTAAGTCCTCTTCTAATAGTTTATTTTTTCCCGTTAATTTTACTTTGTAAATAACTACTTCAATTTTTTTTTTGTCTGTTTGTAAAATGAAGTCCAGGATCTTTACTTAATTTTTGGTATAACTTAAAAATTTTTTGGAAATTGTTGTAGGGTTTGGGCCCAGTTCAGAAATTGTGGGTTGGGTTGTTTGAAGTTAAAACAAAGTTCTGAGGTTGTGTGGTTTGGGTTGTGGGTCTGAGCAAAATTCGGGTTGTGTGGTTTAGGTTGTAGGGTTGAGCAAAGTTTTGAGGTTGTATGGTTGAGGTTGTAGAGGTTTTGGGGCAAGTTTGAGGTTGTGTGGTTTTAGGATGTAAGGTTAGGTTTTAGAGGTCTAAGCAAAGCCGAGTTTGTGGGTAGAGGTTGTGAGGCCTGATCTTTGACCGACCTCTACTACAACAATTATCTCAAAATTTTTTAAGTTATACCATAAATTAAGTAAGGTTTTGGACTTCACTTTACGAAAAAAGACAAAACAAATCGATGTAAAGGATAGGGTTTTTTATAGCGGAAAAATAAACATGTTATTAGAAAACGAGGAATTTAAGTGCCCCTTAAACCGAAAAAAAGTGTCTCGGGGAAGGTTTATAGGTCTATTAGCCTGTACAATGTTTTCGAAGGTAATTCCCCTATGTGTTCCGTAGATGGGTGGAGATAGTCTCCCCTGATAGGGTTCAAAATTTCAGTTCTCGTGTATCCATTAGTAGAGGTTGGTTATTAAGGAGAAATTTTTTTTGGCCTTTTGTCATTGATCCCGGAAAAGGAATCATCTTCCATTTTCCCTGAAAAAATTTGTATGCCTCCCGTTCCACATGCTCTATATGATCCTAGGGTCTAACTCTTTTCTCTGTTAAATTTAAAACTGTGAACGGCTTCAATCTTTAATGCCTGATGCCCGTATGAAATGGGTGGTCATTTCTGGGTTGAGGCTGGAAGACACAAATTTTGTTGTATTCGGTGCAACAACTGGAAATAATTTCTGTACCCTTTTAAACTTTTAATGTGCTGCGTTTTTCCCCAAAAGGAAAATATCCCGGTCTTTGTGTAATAACATCCCCTTTCTACAAGGGTGTAGGGGGTTTCAGTGGGGGGAAAAAAAAAAGGGTTAAGTCGGGTACTGAGAGACTTTGAGTAAAGGAAGGAGTAGCAATAATGTTGAAGGATCAGTTATGGAAGGAGAAGAGCGAATGTAAATGAATGAATTCAAGGATTATGTGAATTAAAATAAAGGTCGGATGTGAAACGTAGGTCATAATAAGTGTCTATGTATCTGGAGAAGAGAGGAGTGTAGAGAAGAGAAAGATTTTCTGAGATGTTAAGTGAATGTGAAGGAACTTTTGAACAAAGTGAGAGAGTAATTGTGGTAGGGGACTTAAATGCTAAAGTAGAAGAAACATTTAAAAAGGGTTTTTGGTAGGTAAGTTTGGGGTGCCGGGTTTGTAAATGATAATGGGAGCCCTGTGATTGAACTTTGTATAGAAAGGGGTTTGGTTATAGGTAATACATATTTTAAGAAAAAGAGAATAAGTATACAAGATAAGTGTAGGGCGAAATGACAGTAGTTTGTTAGACTACGCATTGGTAGATAAAGACTTGAGTAGACTTCAGGATGTACATGTTTTAAGAGGGGCCACAGATATATCAGATCACTTTTTAGTTGTAGCTACAGTGAGAGTAAAAAGGTAGAGGGGATCAAGGAAAATGGAAAAGCAAGAGAGAGGTGAAGGTTTATAGGCTAAAGGAGGAGGAGGCATTAGGGAAAGATATAAACAACTATTGGAGGATAGAGGGCTAATGAGAGTATAGGCATGGGGTTCGAAGATGTATGGGTAGAGTTAAGAACGTGTGTTAGAGTGTTCAGCAGAAGTTTGTGGTTACAGGAAAGTGGGTGTGGGAGGGAAGAGGAGCGATTGATGGAATGATGTAAAGAGGTAGTAAGAGAGAGAAAAAGTTAGCATATGAAAAGTTTTCACAAGAAGTGATGCAAGAAGGGAGGAGAGCATGATGAGAAAAAGAGAGGTTAAGAGGAGTGGTGAAGCAATGTAAAATGAGAGAAAATGAGAGAGTGGGTGAGATGTTATCAACAAATTTTGTTTGAAAATAAGAAAAGTTTTGGAGCGAGATTAATAAGTTGGGGGAAAGGGCTAGGAAACGAATGGATTTGACAGTTAAAAAAAAAGGAGAGGAGTTTTATTAAATGGAGAATTAGAAGTATCCGGAAGATGGAGGGAATTTTTGAAGAATTGTTAAATGTTCATAAAGGTAGGGAAGCTGTGATTTCGCATATAGGGCAAGGAGGGAATAACATCTTGTAGGAGTGAGGAAGGCCAGTTGTGATTTGTGGGGGAAGTTCTTTGGGCAGTGGGTAGAATGAAAGGGGTGAAAAGCAGCTGGGAATTGTTGGGGAAAAAAGAAAATTTTTAAAAGCAGGTGGGGATATGTTTTGGACTGGTTGGAGCCTTTATTTAGCAAATGTATGGAAGAGGGTAAGGTACCTAGGGATTGGCTAAGAGCATGCATAGTTCCTTTGTTTATAAAGGCAAAGGGGACAAAAGAGAATACAAGAATTATAGGGGAATAAGTCTGTTGAGTATACCTGGTAAAGTGATGGTAGAGTTATTATTGAAAGAATAAGAGTAAGACGGAGAGTAGGATAGCAGATGAAAAAGGAGGCTTTAGGAAGGGTAGGTGTGTAGACTAAGTGTTTACAGTGAAACATGTAGGTGAACACATTTAGATAAGTGAGGGGTTTTTTTGTGGCATTTCTGGATTTAGAAAAAAGCAAATGGCGGGATGGATAGGGGAACAATGTGGCAGATGTTTCAAATCTATGGAATAGGAGGTAGGTTACTGAAAGCATTTGAAAAGTTTTTACGAGGATAGTGAGGTTCATATTAGAGAATATAGGATCTAGATTTTTTCCCCAGGGGTTATTCAATTGTTCAAAGATGGGGTTGTAAGAGAAGTGAATTGCTCGGGTGTTGGCAAGGGGTTTGGGGGAGATAAAGACAAAGAATCTAACACAAAGGGGGAGCTGTCACATTTGCTTTTTGGGCTGATGACACTGTGCTTTTGGGAGATTCTGAAGAGAAGTTGCAGAGGTTGGTGGATAAATTTTGGGTTTAGGATATGTAAAATAAGTAAAAGTGAATATAGCAAAGAGAAAAGGTGATGAGATTAAAAAAAAATAGGTAACGACAGACTGGACATCAGATTGGAGGGAGAGATAATGGAGGAGGTGAATGTATGGATATTTGGGAGGACGTGTCAGCAGATGGGTCTATGAAAGATTCAAATTCAAAGTTTATTCTTTATAAAGATTACAATGTTGAATTTACAGAATTTGGTTGTTGTGGGGTTTTTACATGTAGTTAAATAATGATTACAGAGTGTACCCCCTAGAACGCATAGAAATGGCTAGGCATTTCGGGCAGACTTAGTTTAATTCTTATTTTAAAAAATATTACAAATTATGAGGTAAGTTGGTATTATGGCTAAGTGATAAATACTAGTTTGGGTGAGTTTAGCAATGTGAATGCTTTTGTTTAGCCAGTACATAGTTTCAGTACTGGAGTACCCATAGGATTCATTATTTTAAGATTGAGATTAATATTTCTGTTTATGTGAGTTTAGCAATGTGAATGCTTTTGTTTAGGCACAGTACATAGTTTCAGTATTGGATTTATCATAGGATTCATTATTTTAAGATTGAGTTTAAATTTATTTTGTTTATGGTCAAATGGGTGAGTGAGTGTAAAGTGTAAACCCACCAGGTGGTATTCGTGTAGTTAGTTGATGGGGTTTATCAGGGAGGTAAGATGTTTTCTAATGGTAGTTTTGAAGGTGATGAATGTGTCTGCAGTTCTGAGTTCTCAGGTAGGGTGTTCCAGATTTTAGGGCCTTTGACATACATTGAATTTTTGTAAAGGTTTAGTCGGACTTTGGGAAAATGTCGTAGAGATGTTTGTGTCTGGTGTTATGCCTGTGGGTTCTGTCACAACTATCAAGAAAGCGTTTAAGGTCATGGTTGATACTGGAGTTTAAGGTCCTGTAGATGTAGATTGCACATTTAGTAAGTGTGGATGTACTGAAAGGGAGTAAGTTTAGATCTATGAAGAGTGGGGGGGGGTGTTTGCCAGGGATGGGTTTATAGTGATTTTCTTACTGCAGCTTTTTGTTGGATTATTATTGGCTTTAGGTGTGTTGCTGCAGTTGTCCCCAAGCACAAATAGCATAGGTGAGGTTATGGATAAATAAGTGAGTGGTATAGTGTGAGAAGGGCATTTTGCGGCACGTAGTATTCGTATCTTGGAGAGGATCCCAACTGTTTTGGATACTTTTTTTTTTATGTGTTGGATGTGGGTGCTGAAATTCAGGTTGTTGTCAAGGTATAGGCCTAGGAATTTGCCCTCATTATGTCTGGTAATTAGAATGTTGTCGATCTTAATGTTAATTTGTGCATCTCCTGCTCTGCTACCAAACATAATATAGTAGGTTTTGTCAGTGTTAAGCGTAAGTTTATTGGCTGTCATCCAAGTCGATATTTTGATCAGCTCCTCGTTAACGAGGGTTTGTTGAGGGTGGCAAGATTAGGGTGAGAGATGACATAAGTCGTGTCGTCAGAAAAGAGAATGGGTTTCAGGTGTTGGGAAAACGTTTGGAAGATCATTGTGTATATGAGGAAGAGCAGGGGACCAAGGCCACTTCCCTGCGGAACTCCATTTATCAAGTGGCCGTGTTGTGGATGCTGTGTCTTTAATGGTAACATACTGTTACCTATTAGTAAGGTAAGATTTGAAATAAGCAAGCGCATGGCCTCTTATACCGTAATGGTCAAGTTTGTGGAGTAGGATGTCGTGGTCTACTGGGGTCAAAAGGGTTTTCTTAGGTCAATAAAAATTCCTAGTGGATATTCCTTATTTTCCAATGCTGTGTAAGCAGATCTAGCATTTTTATGATTGCATCATTAGTGCTTTTATTTTTCCTAAATCCAAATTGGCAGGGGTTGAGTATGTTTTGTGCTGTTATAAATGAATATGTCTCCTGTGCACGAGTTTCTCAAAGTTTTTTGGATATCAATGGTAAGTTTGATATTGGCCTATAGTTGTTTAAGTCTGTGGGGTCACCACCTTTATGTATTGGTGTAACCCTTGCCATCTTGAGTAGTTTCGGGAAGGTGCTAGTTTCTAGTGACTTGTTAAAAAGAAATGAAATAGCAGCGAAAGGATATGGGCCGCTCGCTTGTACAGTAATGGTGGGACATTAGACAGATTCCCTGAGTTGTTTTTAAGTGACTTTATAATTCGGTGACTTCCGAGGGCTCATTTGGGTGCAAGATAGAAGGAATTTGGGAAATTCCCTTCTAGGTAGCCCCCGGCAAGGGGCTTTAGTATGGGGGATTTTTATTGGCGAGATTAGTTTCCTATGGTTGAGAAGTCGTCGTTTATCTTGTTGCTGTGTCAGTGGGATGTGTGGTGTTTCATTATGTTTGTTAGGACAATATTCTTGTTTTTTTTCAGTTTGTGGGTCCCCAGAATCTGAGAGAGTGTTTTCCAGGTCTTTTTATATATCTTTCCCCTAGTGTCTGTGAATCTACTGGAGTAGTATAAATTGTTTGGCTTTCTTTATTACTTTGGTGAGAACTGATGGGAAAAGTGTTTAAGAATATCTTTTTGTATTAAGCCCTGTCTATATTGCTTTTATATTGGTGTTTCTTGTCAATGGATTTCAGAATGGTGCTGGTTAGCCATGGGCATCCAAGCCTTTGGTTTGTGATCTGTTTTGCTTTTATAGGACAATGTTTTGTTGTATCTGGAGAGAGTTCCGGGGGTCAACGCCCCCGCGGGGGCCCCGGGCTGTGACCAGGCCTCCTTAGGTCAGTGTCCCAGGATGCGACCCACACCAGTGACTAACACCCAGGTACCCATTTTACTGTGGGGGAACATAGACAACAGGTGGAAAGAAACACGTCCCAAAGTTTCTACTCTGGCTGGGAATCGAACCCAAAGGCCCTCACCGTGTGAAGCGAGAGCGTTAACCACCAGGCCACCAGAGCCTGGTTTGGGCCCTTTGGGGAATTCTGTAGGCCAGTCAACAATTCTAGGTCAGCTGTGAACTTCCTTATTGAGGCCTCGTCATGGAGTCTAAATGAGACTTTGTTGTATTCAAGTGTTTGGGTTTTTTATGTTTGTCAGGAGGAAGGTAGGGTTAGTGGTCTGTAGTGCTATCTGTGATTATCCTGATTTAAGGGGGGCTAGTATATTGGTCATATGTGGTCTATTATGGTTGCACTTGTCTCAGTGAGCCTGGGTTGGTTTAGTTATTGTTGGTATGAGAAGTGTTGTTGTTCATATTGTTGATGAAATCAGTTACAGGCTGATCATCTTGTAAGCCCAAAGGGTTTATGTTGAGTCTCCAGCTAAGAGAAGGTGGTGCTTATATTTGTCTGTTTGTTATTAGTGACTTTAATTTCTCACTGAAATTTGGGATGTTTGTGTGAGGTATCCGGTAAATGGCACCGATTGTAATAGGTGTCTTAAGGTTTTTTACAGTAAAATTAGCAAAAATGTATTTCCCCATAATCATTTACTAAAAACAAGTGGTGCTAATACAAGATAATTGGTTAGAGTAATAGATTGCAATACCACCCCCAACTTGGTTTGGTCTGCAGTTGGAATTGCTGTGTTCCTGGTAGAGGGTAGATATCTATTGTGTCCTGCTTAAGCCGGTCCAGTAAGAATAATGCAAGAGAAGGGTGTCTTTAGTGATTCAAGGAGTGCCAGGAGGTCATCATAGTGTTTGCTTAAGGACCTGATGTTGTAGTTAAGTACTGATAGACTTTTAGCATTGTTTAGGATAGTGCTGGCTTGTGATGCTGTGTAATAAAGGCAGTTACTTTCCAATAGGTTTGATTGGGTGTCAGATTATGGAGGTTTAGATCAGGGTTTAACGTGATCAATCATCTTCTAGGTTTAAATTATGGTTATTTATATCCTGATTTATGTGTTGAGTTCTAGTACTGATATCTGTAGTGGTGGGAAGTTTGGATAAGTATATAGCTAGAGTATTTTGGTCATATAGAGTATAGTCACTACTACACATATGAAGTTGATGTTGTCTATGTGTTGTGCTGGGAAAGAACTAAAGTACAACTAGGTATAAACTAGTAATATAAAAATAAAATTTAAAATAGAAGAAGACTCCCCACTTGTAATTGCACTAAGGTCTAATATAATGACTTTTGTGGAGTCTATGTTTTGAGTTGAATGAGCTATAGTACAACTAGATTTAATCTAATAATATAAAAATACAAATTAAAATAGCACCAGTCTTCACTAGTAATTGCACTATGGTCTAATATAATGAATTTTGGGATTGACTATAGTACAAATGAGTTTAAAATTTAAAATATAAAAAAGGCACAAGACTCTCAATTGTAATTGCACTAAGGTCTTATATAAGTTGTTTACAAGAATTAAAGTATAAATAGATTTTTAAAAAGACAAGATAAAATATACAAGTTAAGGTAGCAAAAGAATAAAAAAAAGTAGAAAAAAAAAATATATGAGGTAGTTGGTACTAGTTAGCAAAAGATAGTTAAGGGCCTTGAACAATAATATAATTGAAATATACACTAATTGCACACACAATATAGTCACTAAGATATGAAACAATCTTAGAGTACGACTTATAATATAAACTTATAATTTTAAAATACAAATTGAAATGGTACTTGCAATTGCACTAGAGTCTGGTATAGGTTGTTGACAAGATCAAGATTATAACTAGATTTAAATTGACAAAAAAAAATTCACAATTAAGTACCCAAAAAATAATAGTAAAAAATAACAATGGTAAAGTCTTGGTTATAATATGATATAAGATGGTAGACAGGTACACAGGTTACACAGGTACAGTACAAAGGATAATATTTAAAAGGGTTGGAGTTGGGAAAATACAAACTTGAAATTTGGCAACAAAATGTTATGGGAAGTATAAAATAATGTTTAAAGTACAAAAGTAAATTGAAATGGTAGTAAATATGGTGTTTAATAAAATTTTAGTAAGTAATAATGATTACAAAAAAGTGAAAAAGTAATGTTTATTTCATTCAATATTTTCACTGGTAGTTATATAGAGGTTATATGGCAGTAAAAGGTAATTAAGAGTTTCCTAAGATATAATTAAATGTGGTATTAAAACGGTTAAAGGTAATTAGACAAGTAATGGTTTTTTAAATGTCAAAAATGTTAAGAGTAAATTGAAATTTTTAGTAAAAATTGATAATTATTAATTTAGTAAGTAATATCAATTGTAGTATTTAAAAAAAATATGAGGCGTAGTAATATGGACAGAGAAAGTATCAATTCAGCTAATGTTTAAGCAAACAATAGTAATAAGAAAATTACATAAGGTGACTTTACTAGTAAAATCACAAAATGAGGTATTGTTATTTAATTACTAGAGGGTTGTACAATTTAAATTTGAACAAAAATGGAGCAAAACATTCACTACACTACGTAGACTTTTAAATTGGACATTGTTTAGTTATTCTCTGTAAGATTAGTATCCCTGAGAAATCGTGAAAAGATCATTCTCGTTCGTGATTGTGTTACAGTTGACCTACATTTGTTTTCCTAACAAGAATTTTCCCATCCGTGTGAAGCCCTTGGTGTATTGTGTCATTATTCTCCCGCTTAAGTTTTCTGACTCTATAAAGGAGGTTCTGACGTTTTTTGGTAAGACCCCTCGTTTATGTATACCTCTTTCTTTACTTTAATAGATGCAAATAATTAAGTCTTTTCCTGTCATGTGAGTGGAATCTAAGCATAAACACTTTTTCTACCATGGGATCCTAGTAACCTGGCTTCTTTTTTTTTCTGACTCTGGTACAATAACACTTTTTTGGTCCTTTTTTGATCTGCAGAGTAATTTCTTTACTGTTTGTTGGTTCATATCACTGGGAAAAAGTGGACTTTTAACTATTACTGAGTCCGATAGTTTATCTTGTTCAGTTTTATCTTCTTGGAGAGCAAAGTAGTCACTGAACTGGTTATCTAAGTTGTTCTTCCATTCTTTTACTGCTTCTTCAACCTTTGTATTAAGAGATATTATTTGTTGGGTATGGCTATCTATGACTGACTGGATGGTCTTGTCACAGTTTGTCATTCCTGGTGTTGATAACTTTTGTTCAAGACTGAGGATTTTGTTCTCGAGTTGTGTCATCCTGGTGTCTTGTTTTGTTAGCGTCTCTCAGATGAGGTGAATCATAGAATAGACGAGGGGAAAAAGGTGAGTGGTGCACTGAGAAGTCTGTGGAGACCAAGAACTTTGTCCCTGGGAGCAATGAGGGGTATGTATGAAAGTAGTTACACCAATGCTCTTATATGGGTGTGAAACATGGGTGGTGAATATCGCAACAAGGAGAAGGCTGGAGGCAGTGGAGATGTCATGTCTGAGGGCAATGTGTGGTGTGAATATAATGCAAAGAATTCGTAGTTTGGAAATTAGGATGAGATGCATGGTTATCAAAACTATTATCGAGAGGGCTAAAGATGGGTTGTTGAGGTAGTTCGGACATGTAGAGAAAATGGAACAAAATATAATGACTTCGAGAGTGCATAAATCTATAGTAGAGGAAAGGTGGGGTAGAAGTCGCCCTAGGGAAGGTTGGAGGAAGGAGAATAAAGAAGTTTTTTTGCTTCTAACACTCTCAAGCAAGCATGCTTGAGAGTGTTAGAAGCAAATGGAGACAAATGGTTTTTAGGGCTTGACGTGCTGTTGGAGTGTAAGAAAGGTAACATTTATGAAGGGTCTCAGAGAAACCGGCGGACCGGAAATGAGTCCTGGAGATGGGAGGGATATTAATGTTGCAGTTTTATAACGGTAGTGTAAGCAAGCCTCTGGAAAAGACAGTGATATAGTGAATGATGAAAGTTTTTCTTTTCAGGCCACCCTGCCTTGGTGGGAAACAGCAAGTACATGTACAAGGTATACAGTCGTAGCTGACATTATGGACATACTATATAGAAAGTCACTTGTTATGCAGAGCATTTCGAGCAAATTAGGTCAATTTTATCCCAGGATGCGACCCCCACCAGTCGACTAACACCAGGATCCAATTTTACTCGTGGGTGAACACGGACATCAGGTATCTTAGGAAAACACGTCCTAATGTTTCCCAGCCGTACCGGAGGATCAATCCCCGGACTTCAGTGTGTAAGGTGAGTGTGCTAGTGGTCGAGTTCAGTAAGTTATCAAGTGCAAGTTTTATTAATTTTTTAAATGCCTACAACATTTCTGTTCCCTCATGACCATTCTTAAAAATTCGTAGGTTACAAGAAAAAAAAATGGCCTGATTTTTGCACATGAATGCCTCGATTTTTTTTTCTGGAAATACAGGAAAAAATCTAAAACTGCTTTTCATGCGATGGCCCGGTGGCCCGGTGGCTAAGTGGCCCGGTGGCCCGGTGGCTAAGTGGCCCGGTGGCTCGGTGGCTAAGTGGCCCGGTGGCCTGGTGGCTAAAGCTCCCGCTTCACACACGGTGGGCCCGGGTTCGATTCCCGGCGGGTGGAAACATTTCGACACGTTTCCTTACACCTGTTGTCCTGTTCACCTAGCAGCAAATAGGTACCTGGGTGTTAGTGGACTGGTGTGGGTCGCATCCTGGGGGACAAGATTAAGGACCCCAATGGAAATAAGTTAGACAGTCCTCGATGACGCACTGACTTTCTTGGGTTATCCTGGGTGGCTAACCCTCCGGGGTTAAAAATCCGAACGAAATCTTCTCTCTCTTATGCCTTCTATAATGATTACTTGTTAACTCAACCTCTAAACGACTTCAATCTTATTCTTCTTGGAGTAAAAAATTTTGATATTAGTTTTGAAATAATGGGTTTTGAGTGACTTATGATTCTATTGCGATCTTTAGCGCT
>NC_069432.1:2379605-2400393 GCF_026875155.1 Cherax quadricarinatus
TACTATTTTTTGGTAAAATTTTTTTGGGGTAATAGATTTTTAAGCCCCGGGAAACCAAACCGGTGAATTTTTCAATTTTTAGGGCCCGGGCGGGCTGACGGGGCTCAGCTAAACCAAAACCTGACACAGGGTCAACAGACTGGCAAGTAGTCATTCTGCTCCCAGCTTTTAGCCCTGACAACTGATCGTAAATTGGCTCTTACGGGGTACAGTTAAGGGTTTTTTTGGAAAATTTGGGACCTAAAAGTTTGATTTCACTTTTTTCCCAAATTCTCTAAAGACTCTTTTGTATTTATATTCTTGTCATTTTCAGTAACCCAAAGAGATACTATCCGGCCATTTTTCAAAATTTCTTTTTAAAATTTGTACCTTTTGTATTTTGAGTTTCCGTCTTTTTTAAGAAAGAGACGTAAATAAAATGAACTTAGATACAGGAAGAAAAATTTAAAACCCCCTTTCCCCTTATTATTTAAACATTTCCATAAATTTGGAACTAAATGTATTTGGGAAATTTTTATTGTACAAAGTTTTAAATTTTAAATTTAAACCCCTTTCAAAAAAACATAAATTTATTGTATTTAAATACTTTAAAAAAAATTTTGAATATTTTTCTATGGATTCCCAGTTAAATTATTCCCCCTAACCTAAAAGATTTTTAAAAACTCGGATCCAAAAATTTTGTTGCTTTAAAGAAATAAATGGTAACAGGCCACATTCTGAAGTTTTTAAAAAAAATTTCTTTTTTCGAAACACACAAACATCACACAGCTTACAGTCACCGAGTCACCAGAGACCAAAAAAAGTCACCAAAATTCACCCAGTCACAAGAGTCCCCAACAGACACCAAGTCACCCAAGTCCCCCAAAGTAAAACACACTCACCAGATTCACCAGAGAAAAAAGGGGGTTTACCACAGCCCAACCCAGAGTCACAAGTTCACCAGAGCAAAACCCGTCACTACAGTCACTGGGGTCCCCAAAGAGTCACCAGATTAAACCAGAACACTACAGTCACCACAGTCATAAGATCACCAAATCCCCACAGTTCCCCAAGTCACCACAGTCACTATAGCACCACAGCCCAATAACATTCCCCGGGAGCCCCCAGAGTCAAAAAAAGCCCCCCAGTTTCACACAGTCAAAAGGAAAGTCACCACAGTCACTACAGTCACCACATTAAAATAATCCCGGGAATCCCCAAAAGAGTGAACAAAGTCACCAATTCACACAGTCACAAGATCACCAGAGTCCCCCCTTTCCCCAGAGTAAACCCACAGTGACCAAAAGTCAAAAACATTTCCCCAAGTACCACAACCCACCAAAATTCACCAAGACAAAAGAGTTACCACAGTCTCCAGATCACAAAAAATTTTACCCCCAGTCACCACAGTCACCACAGCCCCAACCAAATTTATAAAAGTCACCAGCCCAACCACAGTAAACCAGTTTTCACAAAAAGTCACCACAGTAAACCAGAATCACCAGATAAACCACAGCCCACCACATTACCATATCACCGCAACCCCCAGACCCAAACAAGTCGCCACATCATAACCTCACCAGTCCCCACAGCCCACCAAAAGGCCCACAAGATCATCAAAATTTCCCCATAGTCCCTACATTCACGAGTTTGCCCGACTATACCCACCAACCCCAGAGATTGTCTACCAAATCACCAACCCAACCCAGTCCCCTTTAAACACCACGGGTTACAAGAGCCCACCACAATAACCAGACCCAAACCAAAAGTTACCAAATAAATCAGCCCACTACAGTCACAAGAGCCCACCAGATTTCCCCCACAGTCACCACATTCACTACAGTCACCACAGCCCAATAACAGTCACTGGATCCCCAGAGTGAACAAATTCCCCAATTCATCAAAAGTCCCCAAGGGAGCACCACATCCTACAGTCCCCCCCGGGCCCCCAAAAAAAAAAAAAGAAACCAAATAAACCAGGGGTGAACAAACCCACCAGTTTTAAGCACAGACAAGAGCATCACAGTCCCCCAGAGTCAACCACAGTTCCCGAGTCAACACAGTGCCCCACAGCCAAAACACTTCCCAAAACCACCAAAATCCCCCAAATTTCACCAGAGACAAAAGAGTTACCACAGTCCCCCAAGTCACAACAGTTTACCACAGTCACTAAGTCACCAAAAGTCACCAAGATTCCCCAGAGCACTTGGGCAACCACAGTCAAAAGAGTCACCAAATCACCCCCAAGTTACCAATTTCACCACAGTCCCCCAAATTTGTCATAAAATTCACCCAGTAAACTCGTAAACTAGATTCAAAAACAGTCACAAAAGTCTTTCAGAATCACCAAGTCACCAAAATTTCCCCCCAAAATTTAACCAAGCCCAACCGCAACCCCAACCCCACCACAGTCGCCACAGTCATAACACTCACCAGTCACCACAGTCACCAGATCCAAGAACATCACATTCACCATAGTCGCTACAGTCACGAAAATTGTCGACCATAGTCACCAAAAGTCAGAAGTTTGTCGACCATATTCACCAGTCACCACAATCCCCCTTGTCACCACATTTTACAAAGGGCCCACCACAATAACCAGAGCCCCCACACCCAACCAAAAACCCAACCAGCCACCAAAAAGCACAAGAGTCACCAGAGTTCCCACGTCACCACAGTCACTACATCACCACAGTCATAACACCCACCGGAGTCACCAGAGTAAACAAAGCACCAGATTCAGCCAGTCACAAGATCCCCAAATTTCACCAGAGTCACCAAGCCCAAAAAGGTTACAAAACAAAAACCGAGTCCCAAAAAAGTCACCACAGTCACTAGAGTCACCAGTGCCACCAGTTCACCAGAGTAAAACTACAGTCACCACAGTCAAAAGAGTCACCAGAAATCACCCCCATTTCCCAGAGTCACCCCATCACTACAGTCACCACAGTCATAAAAGTCCCCGGGACCCAAACCAAAGAGTCAACAAAGTCCCCAGTTTCAGCCCCGCCACAAGAGTCCCCGAGTCACCAAGTCCCCCCCCCCCCAAAGTCACCAAAAGCATAAAAGTAAAACCTTCCCCACGGGTCATGGGTTTAAAACAAGGGTCCCCACGTCATAAAGAATCGCCAGAGTGACCACAATCAAAACAGTCACCAAAAGCCCAAAAGATTTCCACCAGAATCACCAAGCCCACCAGAGTCACTACAGCTCCACAGCGACAGTCCCCGGGAACCCCCAAACAGTCACCAAAAGTCACCACATTTCCACACGTCACCCAGTCAAACAGTCCCCGGAAGTCCCAGGTAAATCAAAGTCACCAATTCACAACGGGTCACAAAAATCACCGCAGTCACCAGAGTAAACCACAGCCCACTACAGTCACCACAGTCATAACACTCACCAGCCCACCAGATTCACCAGAGACAAAGAGATACCACATTCACCAGAGCCCAAAACCCGCCCACCAGGGGTAAATAGAGTCCCCCAGAGCCAACCCAGCCCCCCCCAGATCCCCACAGTCACCAAATCACCAGAGCCCATCACGGGCCACTAAGTCACCAGAGCCCCCAAAGGGGCCCACCAGATTCCCCCAAGTCACTACATTCACACCACAGCCCATTAGTCACCAGAATAAACCACAGTTCCCCAGAGTCCCCAACAGTCACTTCACCCAGCTAAATCATAACAGTCACCGCAATCACCAATTCCCCAGAGTCACCAAGTCACCAGAGCCCACCACTTTCACACAGTCACCATAGTATAAAGCCCACCGGAGTCAACAAAGTCCCCTGTTTAAACCCACACCCCCACCACAGTCAAAACAGTAAACCATCCCCCTGGGCACCAGGTTCAAAAGAGTCACCACAGTCACCAAGTCAAAAATTCCACCAGAGTCTCAAGCCCACCAAGTCACCACAGTAAACCCCCGTTTTTACCAGCGCACCGATACACAAAATCACCAGAATCACCAGATCACCACAGTCACTACAGAAAACCACAGCCCATAACATTCACCGGAGTAAACCAGTGTAAATAAAGCCCCACCAGTTTCAAGAAGTCAAAAGATCACCAAAGTCCCCAAGTCACCCAAAAGTCACCACAGTCATGACAGCCCACAGTCACCACAGTCACAGAGCCACAGAGGCACCAGAGCCCCACCACAGACACCAGATTTAAATAAACATTCCGAGAATCCCCAAAAGTTACCACATCACAAGAGTCGCCACATCACCAAGACCCAAAAGCCCACCACAGTTACTACAGCACCAGAGCCCACTACAGTCATCAAATTTTTAACATTCCCCGGGATTTCGCCAGAGTCACCAAACCCTCCAGAGCCACTACAGTCACCACAGTTATAACGTACAAGTCCCCAGAGCCACAAGAGTCACCACAGTCACCTCAGACAACAGAATCACCACAGTCACCGCAGTCCCAAGAGTCACCAGAGTCACCAGAGCCCAACCAGAGTCCCCAAAGAGCCCCACCACGACTATGATCCACTTTCATTATAAAAGTAAAAAGGGTTAACTCTGAGAGATGGAAATTTCCTCTTTTAAACTTGTAAAAAAGTTGATTATTAAGAGGAATTTGAAACTCTTTTTTCCCCCCCCCCAAGGAGAGTGTGAGTGTGTGATGTGGGGAGTGTGAAAAGTGTGGGGGGGGTTGGGGGTGGGGTGTGAGAGTGTGAAGTGTGAGATTTGGGGAGAGTTTTAGATTGTAACTGTGAGAGTTTTAGTGTGAGAGTGTGAGAGGGGAAGAGTGTGAGATTTGAGATTGTGAGAGGTGAAGGTAGAGTGTGAGAGGTGGTGTGAACTGTAGGTTTTAAGTGTGAGAGTGGGAGTGTGTGAGATGTGATTTTAAGTGGAGAGTGTTAGTGTGAAGTGTGTGAGTGTAAAGAGTGTGGAGTTTGAGAGTGAGACTGGGGAAGAGTGTGAGAGTGTAAACCCGTGAGAGTGTGAAGTTTTTAAAGATTTTGGAATGTGTAAAGTGTGTGGTGTGTAAAATGGGGTGATGTGGATGTTGAGGTGTGTGAGGGGTTGATGTGTGATTGGAGAGTAAAGGGGTGTGAGAGTGTGAGAGGGGAGAGTGTGAGAGTGGGGAGTGAGAGTGTGATTGTAAAGAGTGTGAGAGTGTGAGTGTGTAAAATGTGTAAAAGTGTGAGGGGTTGAGAGGGGTAAAAGTGTGAGAGTGAGAGTGTGAGTGGGAGAGTGTGGGGAAGTGGGAGAGTGTGGGGTGTGAGGGGTTGAAGGTAAGAGTGTGAGGGGAGTGTGAGAGTGTGAGAGTGTGAAAAAGTGTGAAGAGTGGAGAGAGTTTAATTGTGAGAGTGTGAGAGTGGGGGAGAGTGTGAAGTGTGAGAGTGTGAGGGGTGTGAGAGGTGAGAAAAGTGTGAGAGTGTAAAAGTGTGAGAGTGTGGAGGTGTGAGAGTGTGAGTGTGACAGGGGTGAATGTGAAAACTGTGAAGTGTGAGAAGGGTGAGAGTGTGAAAAGTGTGAGAGTGTGAGAGGTTGAGAGAGTTGAGAGAGTGGAGATTTGTGAGTGTGTGGAGTTGAGAGAGTTGAATGTGAGAGTGTGAGAGTGTAGTGTGTGGAGGTAAAGGAGTGTGAGAGTTTTGAGAGTGGGGAGAGGTGAGAGTGTGAGAGAGTGTGAAGTGTGAGTGTGTAGAGAGGGGAGTGTGGGGGAGTGTGAGAGTGGAGAGTGTAGAGTGTGAGAGAGTGTGGGGAGTGTGGGTTTTAGAGTGTTTTGAGTTGAGAGTGTAAAAAGTGTGAAGGGGTTGTGAGAGTGTGAGAGAGTGTGGAGAGTGTGAGATTTGTGAGAGGGGTGAGAGTGTGAGATGTGAGTGTGTAGAGGTGAGAGAGTGTGAGAGTGGAGAGAGTGTGAGAGGGGGTGAGAGGGGGAGAGTGGGAGAGTGGAGTGTGTGAGAGGGGAGGGGGTGTGAGAGTGTGAAAAGGTGAAGTTGAATGTGAGTGTAAAGAGTGTGAAGTGGAAGTGTGAAGTGTAGAGTGTGAGAGTGTGAGAGTGTGGACGTGAAAAATGTGAGAGTGTAGAGGGTGAGACTGTGAGTGGTGAGAGTGTGAGAGTGTGGGGAGTTGAGTGGGGTGAGAGTGTGAGAGAGGGGTAGAGGTGAGAGTGTAGAGTGTGAGAGTGTGAGTGTGCCATTGTGAGAGGGGTGAGACTGTGAGAGTGGAGACGTGAGACTGTGAGAGTAAAGTTGTGAGTGTGAGAGTGTAGAGTGTAGAGTGTGAGAGTGTGAGACGTGAGGTGTGAATGTGAGAGTGTGAGATGTGAGAGTGTGAGACTGTAAAAAAACGGGAACTGTGGGGAAGTGGGAGAGTGTGAGAGTGGAGAGTGTGAGAGGGGTAGACTGTGAGATTTTGGGGGAGTGGGGAGACGGAGAGTGGAGAGTGTGAGAGTGTGAGAGTTTGAGATGTGAGACTGTGAAAACTGGGGAGAGTGAGTGTGTGAGTGGAGGGGGTGTGAGATGTGAGAGTGTGAGCCCTGTGAGTGTGTGAGATTGAGAGTGTGAGACGGGTGAGCCCGTGAGAGTGTGAAGTGTGAGAGTGTGAGAGTGTAAAGAGTGTGGGAGTGTGAACTGTGAGAGTGGGAGAGTGTGAATTGTAGACGTGAAAAGGGGGGAAAGTGCGGGGACATGAGAGTGTAGAGTGTGAGAGTGTAGAGTAAGAGGGAGACTGTGAGCCCTGTGAGAGTGGGGGAGTTAGAGTGTGAGATGTGAGACTGTGAGAGGTGAGAGTGTGAACTGTGAATGTGAGACGGGTGGAGTGTGAAGTGCGAGACAGTGAGACTGGGGGAAAGTAGATAGGGGTGAGAAGGGTGAGTGTGAGGGGTTAAAGTGGGGTTGGGGTGAGAGTGTGAGAGTGGGGAGAGGGTAACTGGAGAGTGGAGAGTGGAGCCCTTTTGAGAGTGTAAGAGTGCAAGACAGTAGACTGGGGGAGTTGAGAGTGTGGGGAAGGGAGGGGTGGGGTGTGATATGTGAGGGGTGAGAGTGTGAGAGTGTGAAGGGGTGAGAGTGTGAGAGTGTGAGTGGGAGAGTGTGGAGTTGTGGATTTGGTGGGGTTTGTGAGCTGGGGAGAGTGCGAGACATGAGAGTGTGAGAGTGGATTTGGTGAGAGTGTGAGATGTAAAGATGGAGAGTGAATTTGTAGAGTGTGAAAAGTTGAGAGTGTGAGACTGTGAGACTTTTGGGAGTGTGAGACTGTGAACTTTTAGAATGTGAGAGTGTGAGAGTGTGGAGTGGGGAAGTGGGGGAGGGTGAGAATGGAGAGTGTGAGAGTGTGAGAGTGTGAGAGTGTGAGACTGTTGAGGGTGAGAGTGGGGAGAGTGCGAGAGTGTGAAAGTGTGAGAGTGTGAGAGTGTGAGATTGTGAGACTTTGAGAGTTGAGAGTGTGAACTGGGGAGACTGTTAGAATGTGAGAGTGTAAGAGTGTGAGAGGGGGGGAGAGTGTGAGAGTGTGAAGTGTGAACGGGTAGAGTGTGAGAGTGTAAAGAGTGTGAGACGGGGAAAACTGTTAGAATGGAAAGTGTGAGAGTGTGAAGTGTGAGATGTGAGAGTGTAACTGTAAAGAGTGGAAGGGGGGAGAGTGTGAGACTTTTGAAAGTTAGATTTGTGAGGGGGTTAAGAGTGGAGACTGGGGAGATTTGTGAGACGTAGCCCTGTGAAGTGTGGAGTGGAGAGTGTGAAACTGAGAGTGTGAGAGTGTGGATTTGTGAGAGTGTGAGAGTGTGAGAGGGGTGAGACGTGAGAGTGTGAAAGTGTGAGAGTGGGGAGAGTGTGAGAGGTGAGAGTGCGAGAGTGTGAGAGTGTGAGGTGTGAGAGTGTGAGAGTGGAGAGGGGGAGATTGTGAGACTTGAGCCCTGTTAGAATGTGAGAGGTGAGAGTTGAGAGTGTAAAGAGTGGGGAGAGTGTAAAGTGTGAGAGTGGGGAGAGTGTGGAGTGCGAGAGTGCGAGAGTGCGAAAAGGTGAGAGGGGGAGAGGGGTGAGAGTGGGGGAGAGTGTGAGAGTGCGAGAGTGCGAGAGTGTAGAGTGTGAGACTGTAGACTGTGAAGTGTGAGACTGTGAAAAGTGTGAAACTGGGGAAAAGTGTTAGAGTGTGAGAGTGTGAGAGTGTGAAGTGTGAGGGGGTGAGAGTGCGAGACAGTGAAAGTGAGGGGGTGAGACTGTGAATTTGTGAGAGTGCGAGAAGGAACGGGTGAAGTTTGAACTGTGAGAGTGGGGAGAGGTAGAGTGTGAGAGTGAAAGAGTGTGAGAGTGTGAGAGTGCGAGACAGTGAGACTTGGGGAAGGTGAGAGTGTGAAGTGTGAGAGTGGAGAGGGGAGATGTGGAGACAGTGAGAGGTGAGAGTGTGAGAGTGTAAAGATTGTGAGACTGGAAAACTGTCAGAATGGAAAAAGGAGGTGTGAGAGATTAAGTGTGAAGTGCGAGACAGTGAGAGTGTGAGGTGGAAGTGTAGACATGAGACTTTTGAAGTGTGAGAGTGTGAGAGTGTGAGAGTGTGAGAGTGTGAGAGTGTAACTGGGGGATGTGAAAAGTGTGAGAGTGTGAGAGGCAGACAGTGAAAACAGGGGAAGTGTGAGAGTGTGAGTGGTGAGAGTGTGAGAGTGTGAGACTGTGAGATGTAGATTGAGAGGGTGAGACTGTGAGAGTGTGAGAGTGGGGAGACTGTGAGAGTGGAGGGGGGAAAGGGGTGTGAGATTTGGAGAGGGAAGTGTAAAAGGGGTCGAGACAGGGGAAGTGGGGGGAGTGTGAGAGTTGAAAAGTGGGGAAAAAGGGGTGAGAGGGGCGAGACAGTGAAAAACCCCGGGAGAGTGTGAGAGTGTAAAAGGGTAAAAAGTTAAAGAGTGGGGAGGTGCAGATTTTGGGCCAACCCCTGAATGGGTTGAAATGATTTTTATGATATATAAATTATTCCCTTTTTCTTTTAAATTTTTATATTGCTTTTTTTTTTCAAAAATTGCTAAATCGAATGTATTGTTTTATATTGTTTTTTTGACGTGCTTTCCTTTGTTAGGTGGGATGTAACAAAGTTTTGTCCTTTTCAAGTCTTGTTTGTCTAACTACTGAATTACGCCCCTTTGCTCTTTACCCCCTCCCGGGCTTCGGGAGCATTTGTCCACGGAGCAATCACGTGATCGGGGGGGGGGGTGCCCCTCACCCCCCGGCCTTTTAAAGATTTTTTTGGGGGGACAGACTTCTCTTTTTGGTTTGGCCCCAAAAAATTTGTTGCTTTTTATTTTGAGTTGTAGATTTGGTTCCATAACAAATAGCCCTATTTGGAAATTTTCACTTTGTCTGGGTTTGGGTCTTAAAATGGGGACATCTGAAAATTTCAGGTTGGAGTTTTTTAACTTTACCTTAATTGGTCCCTTTAATTTGTAATTATCACCGCCCGGGATTTTTTAATGTTTGAATTTTTGTATTGGGGAGTTTTGGGGGTTGGGGTGGATGTTCCCAGAGGGTTCCCTCCTTTTTTTTGGTAAAAAGTAATTCCGGCCGGGACGGGGTTAAAAGTTCCCTTGTTAAGAATTGGGCCAAACAAAAACTTTTTTTTTTAAAGAATTTCTAAAGGGCCCTGGTTTAAGGAAATTTTTTAAAGGCCCCCCCCCCCTTGGAAAAGTCCCCCGGTTTAAAGGCCAAAAACCCCCCGGGTCTTGAGAATCCCCCAAAACCCCCCAGAGCACTTTTCACCAAACCCTCCCCCCCACTTACAACAATTTGAATATCCAAATAAAAAAGTCAGAATTCAAGAAAAAAAAAAAAAACCTTTCACCACAAAAATAAAAACCCCAAAGAGGAAAAAGGGATTAATAATTAATTTAATAAATTTGTTTAAATCCCCCAGACAATAAATTTATTAAATTTTAAATTTCCCCCAAAAAAGAGTCCTCCCGGAAACCCCGGGCATTGAAAATTCCTTTCCCTAAGGAAAATTCCCCCAAGGAACCCTCCCCTTTGTTAAAAAAAAAAACCCCTTCTGGGGCCGGTTTTCCCCTATTTCCAAATAATCCTGGATATTTAAAAGGTTTTTGAAACCCCAGTAGACTTAATTTAAGAGTCGAGACCTTAAACTGGAAATCAACTTAATTTAATTCCCATAATTCAATTGGGTAAAAATGTGGAGGGGGTGTGGAGTGCGGTCGTAATTTGGGGGGCGAGCGGAGAGTTGCGGAGTGTGAGGTGAAAGGTTTTTAAGTCGGCCGAGAAGTAAAGGCGAGACTGGGAGAGGGTGGAGTGCGGACTGTGGGGAGGCAGGGGTTGGAGAGTGAGAGATGGAGAGTGGGGAGACAGTGAGAGTGTGAGAGTGCAAAGACTGGAAGTTTTAGAGTGCGAGACTTTGAAGGCGATAGAGTGAGAGTGAAGAGTGTGAGAGTGAGAGAGTGTGAGAGTGCGAGACAGTGAAGTGGGAGAGTGCGAGACTGGGGGAATGTGAGAGTGGGAGAGTGTGAGCCCTTGTGAGAGTGGGGAAGTGTGAGAACTGTGAGAAATGTGAGAGTGCCAAAACAGTGGAGAGTTGAGACAGAGTGTGATTTGTGAGACAATGCAGTGGGGCGATTTGTGAGGGGGGTTGAGTGTGAGAGTAAAAAGTGTGATGCGAAAGTTAGAGGAGATGTGAGTGCAAGAGTTAGAGGGGAAGAGTGAGTGTGAGGGTAAAGTTGTGAAGTGTGAAAGTGGTAGTGTGACAGTGGAAAAATTTGAGAGTGTGAGGGGAAATTGTAAGACGAAAGTGTATGAAGGTAAAGTGAGAGTGTGTTTTTGAGAGGTAAAAAGGAAGTGAGTGTTTGGGGTGAGTGGGGGAGTGTACAATGTAGAATTCGGGGGGAGAATTGAAAAAAGTGAGAGTGTTAGAGGGGACAGTGTGAGATTTTTAGAGTGAGAGTATGAGAATGTAAGAGTACTAAACCTCCCCTATTTGGGGTGCAAGGTTCAGTCCTACCCCGGGCCCCCGCCTTTTCCCACGGGTCGCATTTTTTAGGGTCACTCCCCCTTTAAAACGAGCAAAAATCAACCCTCCTTAACTATTTTAATGGATCCTGCCTCCACTACTTTCGTTTCCCCCAAACCCTTTTCCACTTACTGACAAATTTCGGGGTTTTGGCTAAAGAAATACTCCCCCTAACACCCCTGTGATTCTCTTTTCCCCCTTCAATTTTTCCAACTATGCCCCCTTTTTAAACTGTGTCCCATCTCGGGAACATCCTGCTTTGCCACCTGTAAATTCCTCTCAGTTTTTTGTAAATCGAAAACATGCCCCCCTTCTCTCCGCCCCTCCAGTGTCGTCAGGTCGTTTTTCCCCTTAACCTTCCTGGGTAGGAATACCACTTAGCTGGGGGACTAGTTTTGTTTGCAAACCTTTGCATTTTCTCTAGTTTCCTTACTCTTGACTATTTTGGGGGTTTTCCAAACGGGTTTGCCCCCTACTCTAATATGGGCCTAAGGGCACAGTGTACAGGGCCCAAACAAATTCCTTATTAAGATGTCGGAATGCTGTTCAAAGGTTTTGGCTAGCCCCCGGGTATGCTCCCGCAGTTTTTTTGATTGATTTTGGCGCTTCGGGAGTTGTCCCATGGGGTTATATTTCACCCAAGATTTTTTTTCCTTGATTGGGGTTTTTGATCTCTGGCCCCCAGACGTACTCCGTCTCCCGCCTTTTTTTTCCCTTTCCCCAAACTTCATGACTTGGAATTTGGGTGGGGTTAAAAACTCCAGGGGGCCAAATTTGCTGGCCCAAAGGTCTGCACCCTTTTACCAATCCCTTTTTTATTTCCCTGCCGGGTTTTCGATCGAATGAATTTTTCCCTCATCAACTTAAACATCATCGCAAACGGGGGACACTTCGGATTTCATTCCTTCCGCCCATGTCTTTTCACAAATACCAGAAACAGCACTGGCCCCTGGGATTTCCCCCGGGTGGGACCCCGCGGGTCACGGGTTCCCACTCACACCTCCCCCCCGTACCATGACCCCGTTTCTTCTTCATGACAATTTTCCCCCTGATCCATTGTAGTGCTTCCCCTTTTAAATCCCTGCTTGGTCCTCCAGTTTTTGCACTAATCCTGTTTTGGAACTGTGTAAAACGTCTTCTTGCAGTCCAAAAAAAAGGCAACCCCACCCCCCCCTCTCTCTCTTGTTTTACGCTTCCCCAAATTTACAAAAACTCCAGTATTTTTGTGACACGGGTTTTCCCCAAACCCTCGAAACCATGTTGGCGGGTTGTTGATGAATCTTTCCCTTTTGTAGGTGTTCCCCCAAACCCTTTTTCCTGATAATCTTCCCAAAAATTTTGCTTACTATACATTCAGGGGACACGGCCCCTGTATTTTATTTCTGGGGGGGGGGGGGCCCCTTTTTTTTAAAGATTGGGACTAAAATTTGGCTGTTTTCCCAAATGCCTCGGGCAACCCCCCTTTTTTAAATGTTGTATTGAATAGGTTGTTAGAGGTAAACAAAAGCGCCTCTGCTCCTTCTCCCCCGGGACCCGGGAAGATTTTTATCGGGCCCCCCATTCCCTTTGAGGTACTGTTTCACTCAAAAGGGCCCCCTTCACTTTTTTCCTCGGTTGTGTGTGGGGTGTCCAGCAAAAGGGTGTCCCCCCACCCCCCGTTTTCTGGAGCCCCTTCTGTTCTCCTCTGTGAACACTTCTTTGAACTCTGTTGAGTTTTCCTCACTAATACTTCACGATCATTTCTTGTTGTCCTCCTCCATCCTTCCTTACCCTGATACGTGGTCCTTGACTGTTGCTTTCCTCCTGATGTGGCTGATAACATCTTCGGTCAGATGTGGCTTTTACGCTGGCATGTCGTTTTTCATAATTTCGTTGGCCTCCCTTCTTATTCTGTGGCACATTCATTTCTGGCTCTACGACTGTTTCTCCTTATTCTCCTGGGCCCTTTGCCTTCAAATTCTTCCATTCCCTAGCACACTTGGTTTTTTGCCTCCCTGTACCTTTTGGGTGAATCATGGCCTCACCGGCTTTTTCATTATTCCTTTACTCCTTGGGGTTCAAGGCCTCTACTTCAGAGCCTCGTTGCACGTTGTTGTTACATATTCCATCATCTCATTAACTGGCTTCCCTGCCAGTTCTCTATCCCACTGAACCCCGTTCAGGGAAGTTCCCTCATTCCCGTGTAAGTCCCCTTTCTTGTAGTTTGGCTGCATTACGCCCTGGCCTTCCTGCTTCTCCCTCCACTTGTAGGTCTACTGTGTAGTCGAAACTTAAACCACATGATCGCTGGCCACAAGAGGTCTTTCACATGTGATGTCCTCAATATCTGCACTACTCAAGGTGAATACTAGGTCCAGTCTATCTGGTTCATCCTCTCCTCTCTCTCTTGTAGTGTCCCTTACGTGTTGGTACATGAAGTTTTCCAGTACCACCTCCATCATCTTAGCCCTCCATGCATCTTAGTCCCCATGTGGATCCAAGTGTGTGTGAGAGTGTGAGAGTGTCAGAATATGAGAGTATGAGAGTGTGAGAGTATGAGAGTGTGAGAGTGAGTGTGAGAGTGAGAGTGTGAGAGTGTGAGAGTGAGAGTGTGAGAATGTGAGTGTGAGTGCGAGAGTGTTAGAGTAAGATGTAGAATGTGAAGAGTGAGTTGAGAGTGTAAGAGAAAGAGTGAGAATGGAGAGTAAGTGTACAGTGTGAGAGTAGTGTTAGTCTGAGAGTGTGAGAGTTAGAGAGTTTGAAAGATTGAGAGCGTTAGATTTGAGTGAGAGGTGAGAGAGTGGCGAGTGTGAGTGCGGAGAGTGAGTGTTAGAGTGAACGTGATATGTGAGAATGAGTGTGAGAGTGAGAGAGTGATTGTGAGGTGGTTTGAAATGAGTGTGAGAGTGTGAGTAGTGAGTGGGGCAGTGAGTGTTTGAATTTAGAAAGTGAGTGTGCAGAGTGGTAGTGTAAGAATTATGAGTGATAAGTTAGAGTAAGTGGTGTAAGAGTGTGAATCAGTGTGGCATTATTGTGAGAGTGTAAAGTATATTTTTGAGAGTGTAGGGTGTCAGTAGAGAGTGTAGAGAGCTGGGGAGAATGAAGGGTTCAATATGAGAGTGAAGAGAGCTAGTGGGTGAGAGCGTAGTGGTTCCAGTATGAGCGTGTAAAGGAAGCTAGTGCATAGAGTGTAGGTGTCAGTATGAGAGTGTAGAGAGCAGTGTGATAGTGTAAGGGTGTCAGTAAGAGAGAGTGTAAGAGAGCTAGTGTGAGAGTGCGATAGGGTGTCATATTAAGTGTAGAGAGCTAGTGTGAGAGTGTAGGGTGTCATATTAGAGTGTACAGAGCTAGTGAGAGAGTGTAGGTGTCAGTATGAGAGTGTAGAGAGCATTAGAGTTAGAGTGTAGTGTGTCAGCATGAGAGTGTACAGAGCTAGTGTGAGAGTGTAGGGTGTCAGTAATGAGAGTGTATAGAGCAAGTGTGAGGGTAGGAGTCAGAAGAGAGTGTACAGAGCTATTGTGAGAGTGAAGTGTCAGTATGAGGGTGTAAAGAGCTAGTGTTGAGAGTTGGAAAGTGTGAGTGATAACGACACAATTTGAGAAGTAAGCGAATGAGCATCAGGGAATGAGGTTTTTAAGTAAATGTGTGAGACAGATAACGTGAAGGAAGTCCTTGTATTCACTCTATTTGTGTTTGCAAGGGTCCAAGACATAGCTCCAGACGCGCCTCATCAACTGATCGCAACTAGGTCCTCACACACCTCTCTCATGAGTTCCTGCTTCCACTACATATCCATGCCAGATTATTCCACTTCCAGACAACTCAATGACTACATAAATACTCCTAAATTGCACTGTTGACACATCTGAGTCTTCATCATTCAAAAGAGGCCCCTTGTTTCTTTGTCTCATCTCCCTGTGAGTATGAGTGTGTGTTGTGTGTTGTAGTGTGTGTGTGTGTGTGTTGTGTGTGTGTGGTAGTGTGTGTGTGAGTGTGTTAATCTATTGTTTATATCTTTATCTGATTCATTTATGGTTGATCTACTATCCCTACTTGGAGCATAAGTTGTCTGGGCAGCAAAAATTATGCTCTGGAAAACGTCGTATTGGCCACCAACACCACCTCCCTGACCCTTAGTCAGGTCATTCCAATTTAACCCACCCAGGTAATTTCTCAGTCCCATGAAATCGGCCAAGTGGAAGTCTGGAACAGAGACTTGATTGCAGTTATTTGGGTAATTCCATGATATATTGAAACTAAGTGAATTGTGATCACTTTTCCCAAGCTAATTATTAACCTTAAGATTGTTAACTACTGATTCCTAATTGGCAAGAACCATGTCAAGCAGACTGGTTTCTCTAGTTGGTTCTGTCACAAATTGTTTTGAAAAAAAATCTTGAATCGTATCAAAAAGCCACTCAAGATTCCTGTCATATTTTTCCAATCATTTGTCAAAGTATTAAGATCTCCCATATCAACGACATAATCCATATCTAGAAGCCATATGAATTTCGCCCATAGCAGCTTACTGTACTCCCTATCAAGATTTGGGGGCCTATAAATCACACCCATAATTAATTTGTCCACGAACCTCGAGAAACTGTAGGCAAAAACAGTCTTCTGTTCCGATGCTCTAATCTATATCTTGTCTAACACAACAATTTAAATTACTCTGATAATCCATCGCCACTCCACACCGTTTCCTGTTGACCTTATCAGTGGCGGAATACTTTATAGCCTAGTATGTGGCATTCAGAAGGCATTTCTCTATCTTTCAGGTTGAACCAGTTCTCTCCCCCTTATAGCAGTAATATCTATAATTACCTTAAAAGCTAGTAATCTTATTCATCTGCATATATCAATACAATAGCTTAGTAAACCTAAAGGGGCAGCTAGACACTCTCTGTTTGTAGATTATTGCTCTGCTTTACAATCACTTTATTTTGAATATTGTCCAAGAAAACATATCCATGAAGTATCTGGTAATATCGCCTGTTTTCCAAACCACAGCACTGCAGCTTACTGCTTCCCAACAAACACCCAAATCCTATAACCTATCAGTTTAAAGACCTAGACAATAAGATATGGCAACCACTCTGGGCCCCCGAGAGATGTACACCATCCCTTGCATACAAACTACGTATGCCAAAAAATTTGTCCCAGTTATCAAGAATGGGATTGCAAATTCTTGCAGTACCTGTCTAGCCACAATTTACAGCAATGCCCTTGACATCCATTCTTGCCCCCATTCGCCTTCTAGCGAACGTAACATAAAAACATAAGAAAGGAGAACACTGCAGAGGCCTGTTGGCCATACAAAGCAGTCCATTACAATTCATCCCACAAACAAAACATTTGCCAACCCAATTTTCAATTCCACCCAAGAAAAAGCTCTATGTGAATGTCCCGCCACTCAAAGCCAAACCCATCCCACACAAAACTTATTCCAACCTAAATTTGAAACTACCCAAAGTCCCAGCTCAATAACCCAACCTATGTAGACTGTTTCCACTTTTTACCCCCCCCCCCCCCCCCCATAAAAACCTACTACCCTATTTCAAACCAATACTTTCCTATTGTCCCTATCTAAATCAAAACTTATCTAATTTAAAAAATCCATTACGGGCGGGTTCTCTCTTGGAGAGACATCCTCAAGAACCTTATTAATATCCTTTATTAATACCTATCTTCCACTTATAAACTTCGATCAGGTAAACCTCATTCTTCGTCTAACAGTGAATGTAACTTAAGGTCTTCAACTTTCTTCATAAGGAAGATTTCTAATGCTATGTATTAATTTAGTCAACCTACGCTGGATGTTTTCTAACGAATTTATGTCCATTCTGTAATATGGAGACCAGAACTGAGCTGCATAATCTAGGTGAGGCCTTACTAATGATGTATAAAGCTGCAGTATGACCTCTGGACTTCTGTTGCTTACACTTCTTGATATAAATCCCAGTAATCTATTTGCCTTATTACGTACGCTTAGGCATTGCTGTCTTGGTTTAAGGTTGCTGCTCACCATAACCCCCAAGTCCTTTTCGCAATCTGTATGGCTAAGTTCTACATCATTTAACTTATAAGTACTAGGGTTATGGCACTCCCAGCTTCAGAACCTTGCATTTATCTACATTGAACTGCATCTGGCCACTTTTCTGACCAAGAAGAGAGTTTGTTTAAATCCTCCTGAAGTTCCATAACATCTACTTTTGAATCAATTATCCTACCTATCTTTGTGTCATCGGCGAATTTGCTCATATGACTAGTAATTCCCTCATCAAGATCATTAATATATATTATAAACAACAACGGGCCCAAGACTGATCCCTGTGGAACGCCACTTGTTACAGATCCCCACTCTGATTTAACCCCATTTATTGACACTCTCTGCTTCCTGTCAATGAGCCATGACTCGATCCACTAGAGCACTTTTCCCCCAATGCCATGAGCTGCCATTTCTTTAACAGTCTATGGTGCGGAACTCTATCTTTTAAAAGCCTTACTAAAATCTAAGTAAATAATATCAAATTCTTTATTGTGGTCAACAGCCTCAAAAGCTTTACTGAAGAAAGTTAATAAATTAGTTAGACAAGACCGGCCTCTTGTGAATCCATGCTGAGTATCATTAATCAAGCTATGCTTATCGAGATGGCTTCTTATAATCTCAGCTATAATTGATTCTAGTAATTTGCCTACAATTGAGGTCAGGCTTATTGGGCGGTAATTTGACGGTAACGACTTGTCCCCTGTTTTAAAAATAGGAATTACATTAGCCATCTCCACATATCAGACACTACACCTGTTTGAAGAGATAAATTAAAATATTAGTTAATGGTTTCACAGAGTTCGATTTTTGCATTCCTTAAGAACCCTTGAAAAAGCCTCATCAGGACCCGGCGACTTATTTTGCTTCAGTCTGTCTATCTGCTTCACAACCATTTCACTAGTGACTGTGATGTTACATAATTTATCTTCTTCTAGCCCACTATAAAAATTAATTACTGGAATATTGTTAGTGTCTTCCTGTGTAAAAACTGAGAGAAATAATTATTAAAAAATCGAGCACATTTCATTCTCTTTGTCAGTAAGGTGCCCATAGTTATTTTTAAAGGGACCTATCTCATCTCTAACTTTTGTTCTATATAACTGGAAAATACTTTTTGGGTTAGTTTTAGAATCCCTAGCAACTTTAATTTCATAGTCCCTTTTAGCTTTTCTATCCCCTTTTTAATGTCCCTCTTAATGCCAATATACTGATTCATAAGATGACCCTCACCTCTTTTGATACGCCTTTAATAAATTCCTTTCTATGCCCAAGTAATATTTGAGCCTATTATTCATCCATTTTGGGTCATTTCTATTGATCTAATTTCTTTATATGGGATAAACGTTCTTTGAGCAGCATGTAAAGTGTTCAGAAAACTGTCATATTGATAGCTCACTTCGTTACCCCAGTCAACAGATGAAAAGGTGTTCTCTAAGCCCATCCTAATCTGCTAAGCGAAAATCGGGGACTGTTACTGATTTAAATCTCTACTATCGTACTTCCCTTCAATCTAAATGTAATTGATTTGTTGTCGCTAGCACCCATTCCTCTGAAATTTCTAAATTATTAACAAGGGATTCATTGTTTGCCATAACTAAGTCAATGAGGTTATTCCCCTTGTAGGTTTCTGTCACAAACTGCTTCAAAAAACAATCCTGAACTAATTCTAAGAAGTCGTATGATTCTAAATTCCCAGTCAAAAATTCCAATCAATTATGACTAAAGCTAAAGTCTCCTAGAATTACTACATTATCGTGCCTGTGCCTTAACAATTTCCTCCCATAGTAGTCTCCCTTGTCCCTATCTAAGTTTGGGGATGGTAATACACTCCTAAAATCAGTTTTTCATGCCCCTCTGAAAATTCTATCCAAACAGACTCTGTATGTGTTACTTCAGACTTAATACCCGTTTTTATGCAACAGTTCAAGCGATCTCGGACATACCAATGCCACCCCACCCCCCTTCCGATACTCTATCTACTTGGAACAATTTAAAACCCTGAATATACATTCCGCAGGCATGTCCCACTTTTTGAATTAAACCACGTCTCAGTTAAGGCAAAATACATCAATGTTACCTGCACTAGCAACTAATCTCAACTCGTCATCTTATTCCTAGCACTACGGCAATTAGCATAATAAACATGAAAGACTCTCCTTTCTCTTTACCCTTCCTGCTCATTTCTGTTTTTCTACTAAACCTATTACTGTCCTTATCACCCAAAGTCCATGGCTTTTCAATATCTACCCGTTCTGCTTATTACTATTCCCCTAGAACTCGTAATATTACTACACTGGGACTTCACTGTTTTCCTGCCAAAACCCATACCACTAACTATTCCTAGTTTAAAGTCCTAACTGCTCCCTCCACTGCAGTTGCCAGTGCTACCACCCCAGACCTAGATAAGTGAACCCCATGCCTGGCATACATGTCATCTCTGCCATAGAAGATGTCCCAGTTGTCAATGAATGTTACCGCATTTTCCTTACAGTATTTGTCCAGTCAGCAATTGACGCCAATTGCCCTGGACAACCATTCATTTCCAACTCCTCTCCTTGGCAAAATACCACATATGACAGGGTTCCCACCCTTACTCCTAATTATTTCTATTGCTGACCTATACCTGCTAATCAGGTCTTCACTCCTACTTCTGCCAACATCGTTGCCTTAAGCACTGAGACAGATAATAGGATTGCTCCCATTACCTCTCATGATGTCATCCAGACGGCTAACAATATCCTCCATCCCAGCCCCAGGAAAGCAAACTCTCTGTCTCCTACTCCTGTCCTTCAAGCAGAACGCCCTATCCATATACCTAACTTGGCTATCCCCAACAACAACAATATTCTTATCTTCCTTGATGTCGTTCATCGTGACGTTCCCAGTAGTCGACTCACATTCGTCGGGTAGCACTGAGAATGTATTAGATGTTTCCACAACAGTTCCCACGGCAGTCTCTTTCTTCTTCATCGTTTCTACCTTGCCATTCGTCTTCTTGATCGTCAACTTCGTTCCCTGCTGTCCAGCCATTGACCAGTTTCCCTTCTTGACCTGAGGACTCAAAACAGGAGGACTACTACGAATCTTCTTGTTTTCCTCGGTCAGTCGCCGAATCTCCACCTTCGCCAACCTCAATTCTTCCTTAAGCTGTTGGTAAAGTTGCTCGATGGAGGGCATCTTGCTTCAATTCGTAGAGAGCGCGCAAACAGGTTTTCACAGAGCAGGCATCTTTGAATATATTCCTTTACTGCCCCTGTTGGTTATGCTGCTTCAGATCCTTGGGGATGCTATGTTTATTTTTTCACCAAAGGAGAGAGGAAGCTTACGATGACGTCGTAATGGCTCAACTTGGACCATATACAAAGTCACACTCACAGAGTACGTAAGTATAATGTCCATCATCACCGGAGTCCTGGCACGTATCTTCTCACAATGACCCGTGCTACATATCATTGGGACCCCTCCCCTAGACCTAATTGCATCTATGGCTGACTTGTACTTATCCAGCAGCTCTTGTCTCCTGCCCTTTTTGATATTTCCACCAGCACTAAGACATGATGGGCTTGTTCCCATTACCTGACATAATATTATCCAACCTGTTGATTATGTCATCAACACCATCTCCTGGGAAGCACACTCTCTATCTAACTTTCCTATCTTTGTTACAGAAAGCACAGTCCATATACCTTACCTGTGAGTGTACTAACTTATCTATAGCTGCAGGGGACGAGTTTCAGTTTGTGCTCGGCTCCCCCTCTCCCTTTCCGACAGTCACTATTAGTTCTTAAAACTGCATAAGATCCTATCGTTCTCTTCGCTG
>NC_069432.1:2400893-2419538 GCF_026875155.1 Cherax quadricarinatus
CGTATATTCGGGCTCTGCGATGTCTCCCTATTTTCGTGTTTTCTCTGCCTTCTGTACTTTTTCCATTCTCTATTGCACTTTGTTTTTGCCTCCTTACACCGTCGGGTAAACCAGGGGCTTGTTCTGGTCTTCCCGTTGTTACTGTTGCCCTTGGGAATGAACCTTTCCACTGCCTCCTTGCATTTTGTTGCTACATATTCCATCATTTCATTTACTGGCTTTCCTGCCAGTTCTCTGTCCCACTGGACCTCCCGCAGGAAGTTCTTCATACACTATGTAGTCCCCTCTTTTATAGTCAGGCTTTTCCCATTCTACTCCTGTTATTCTCTCCACTTGCAGCTCTACTCACCTAGTTGAGGATGCAGGGGTCGAGTCCAAGCTCCTGGCCCCGCCTCTTCACTGGTCGCTACTAGGTCACTCTCCCTGAACCATGAGCTTTATCGTACCTCTGCTTAAAGCTATGTATGGATCCTGCCTCCACTACATCGCTTCCCAAACTATTCCACTTCCTGACTACTCTGTGGCTGAAGAAATACTTCCTAACATCCCTTTGATTCATCTGTGTCTTGAGCTTCCAACTGTGTCCCCGTGTTGCTGTGTCCAGTCTCTGGAACATCCTGTCTTTGTCCACCTTGTCAATTCCTCTCAGTATTTTGTAAGTCTTTATCATGTCCCCCCTATCTCTCCTGTCCTCCAGTGTCGTCAGGTTGATATCCCTTAACCTCTCCTCATAGGACATACCTCTTAACTCTGGGCCCAGTCTTGTTGCAAACCTTTGCACTTTCTCTAGTTTCTTTACATGCTTGGCTAGGTGTGGGTTCCAAACTGGTGCCACATACTCCAATATGGGCCTAACGTACACGGTGTACAGGGTCCTGAACGATTCCTTATTAAGATGTCGGAATGCTATTCTGAGGTTTGCCAGGCGCCCATATGCTGCAGCAGTTATTTGGTTGATGTGCGCTTCAGGAGATGTGCCTGATGTTATACTCATCCTAAGATATTTTTCCTTGAGTGATGTTTGTAGTCTCTGGCCCCCTAGACTGTACTCCGTCTGCGGTCTTCTTTGCCCTTCCCCAATCCTCATGACTTTGCACTTGGTGGGATTGAACTCCAGGAGCCAGTTGCTGGACCAGGTCTGCAGCCTATCCAGATCCCTTTGTAGTTCTGCCTGGTCTTCGATCGACTGAACTCTTCTCATCAACTTCACGTCATCTGCAAACAGGGACACCTCGGAGTTTATTCCTTCCGTCATGTCGTTCACAAATACCAGAAACAGCACTGGACCTAGGACTGACCCCTGTGGGTCCCCGCTGGTCACAGGTGCCCACTCTGACACCTCGCCACGTACCATAACTCGCTGTTGTCTTCCTGACAAGTAGTCACAGATCAATTGCAGTGCCTTCCCTGTTATCCCTGCTTGGTCCTCCAGTTTTTGCACTAATCTCTTGTGTGGTACTGTGTCAAAACGCCTTCTTGCAGCCCAAAAAAATGCAATCCACCCACCCCTCTCTCTCTTGTCTTACTGCTGTCACCATGTCATAGAACTCCAGTAGGTTTTTGACACAGGATTTCCCATGTTGTCTGCTGGTGATGACATCATTCCTTTTAGATGTTCACCATTTTTCTCCTGAAAATTTCTTTTCCATGATTTTGCATGCTATACATGCCCAGTGACACTGGTCTGTAGTTTAGTGCTTCATGTCTGTCTCCTTTTTTAAAGTTTGGGGACCACATTTGCTGTCTTCCATGCCTCAGGCAATCTCCCTGTTTCGATGAATGTATTGAAAATTGTTGTTAGGGGTACACATAGCGCCTCTGCTCCCTCTCTCAGGACCTATGGAGAGATGTTTTCTGGCCCATTGGGCCTTTGAGGTATCTAGCTCACTCAGAAGCCTTTTCACTTTTTCCTCGGTTGTGTGTACTGTGTCCAGCACATGGTGGTGTACCCCACCTCTCCGTCTTTCTGGAGCCCCTTCTGTCTCCTCTGTGAACACTTCTTTGAATCTCTTGTTGAGTTCCTCACATACTTCCGGTCATTTCTTGTTGTCTCTCCTCCTTCCTTCCTTAGCCTGATTACCTGGTCCTTGACGGTTGTTTTCTTCCTGATGTGGCTGTATAACAGCTTTGGGTCATATTTGGCTTTTGCTGCTATGTCGTTTTCATTTTGACGCTGGGCCTCCCTTCTTATCTGTTCATATTCGTTTCTGGCTCTACGACTGCTTCCTTATTCTCCTGGGTCCTTTGCCTTCTATATTTTTCCATTCCTAGCACATTTGGTTTTTGCCTCCTTGCATCTTGGGTAAACCATGGGCTCATCATGGCTTTTTCATTATTCCTGTTACCCTTGGGGTATAAACCTCTCCTCAGCCTCCTTGCACATTGTTGCTACATATTCCATCATTCATTAACTGGCTCCATGCCAGTTCTCTGTCCCACTGAACCTCATTTCAGGAAGTTCCTCATTCCTGTGTAGTCCCCTTTCCTGTAGTTTGGTTCATTTGTCCTGGCCTTCTTGTTTCCCCCCTCCACTTGCAGCTCTACTGTGCATTCGAAGCTAAAAACCACATGACCCGGCCCCAAGGGGTCTTTCATATGTGATGTGCCTCAATATCTGAAACTATAAAGGTGAATACTAAGTCCAGTCTTGCTGTTCACCCTCTCCTCTCTCTCTTGTTAATGTCCCTTATGTGTTGGTACATGAAGTTTTCCAATACCACCCCCATCATCTTCCCCTCCATGTATCTGGCCCCCATGTGGCTCCAAGTTCTCCCAGTCGATCTCCTTGTGGTTAAAGTCACCCATGATCAGTACTTTGCCCTGCATGCATGAGCTCTTCTGGCCACTGCAGCCAGTGTGTCAATCATTGTTTCTATTGTTTCTCGTCATACTCTTGCCTTGGCCTCCTGCTGTTCTGTGTGGGTTATACATCACTGCAATTATCACCTTGGGACCACCAGAGTGAAAGCGTTTCCGCTATGTAATCACTTTTTTTTCCGCTGTCTCCTCTCTCCAGCTCATCAAAATTCCCATCGGTGTTTGATCAACAATTGCCACTCCTCCACCCCCCCTGTTCCTTCGTCTTTTCTCAGGATCTGGTATCCCGCTGGAAAGATGGCATCTGTTATCATACCTGTAAGCTTGGTTTCTGTGATCGCTATGTCTGGTGATGCCTCTTTGACTCTTTCGTGCCACTCCTCCCACTTGTTTGTTATTCCATCAGCGTTGTGACCATACCTTCAGTTTCCTTTCCAACACTGTGGTTTGGGGGGCCTGTGGGGGTAGGAGACCTGGTAGCTTTACTGTGGGATTCTATGGTTGGGGGTTGGGTGGAAGCTGTGGGTATGGATTGTATTGTGTGTTGGGATGGTGTGATAGGTTGTGGGGTTCTGAGGATAGTTGTGTGCGTGCTTGCCCTTGCTGCTCTGTTCTGCTCTGACTGACCTCTGCTGGTTCCATCCTTGTCTCCTTTCCTAGCTCCTTTCGTTTTTTTTCCTCTCCCTCAGCTGCTGTTTTCTCGTTCGTGTTCTGTCTCTGTCTAGGAACACCTTCTTGTACTCTTCCGAGCTTTTCAACCGTGGTTTCTCTTGGAGGATCCTGTTCAGCTTGATCGGTCGGTTTCTCCCCTTCACGTACCCCCCTATTCTCTGAAAATTTACAATCTCATCCATGTCTTCTCCCCCTTTTTCCCTGATGATTTTCTCAATCTCCTTTCTTTCTCCTGCTGTCTTTCAGTGTGTGTCCTTTCCTCTCTCTCCCGAAGCCCATGGATAATCACTGATTTTGCCCTTTCCTCCTCCCATTGCCTCTCCCTCTGTGACTCTGGTTCCTGTCTGTATGTGGTCATTTTCTCCCTTGATTTTTCCATTGGCTCTTGGTAGCATGGTTGTGCCTCAGCATTCAACCTATCTCCTTCTCCATCTGCACCCATCTGCTCTTCCCTTTCACTCCCTGGCCCTTCTTTGCAGGCTGATATGACCTTAGCATAATTCAAATCTCCTTCCTTCCTGTTCAGCCTCTCAGCTTCGTATGGTATGTCTTCTCTGGTTACTACCCCTGAGACTTGCTTCAGCCTGTTTACCTCAAATTCTAGAACCTTTCCCCTGGCTACTACAGTTTCGACTTGTGCCTCCCAATTCTTCGCCTCCTTCTCCAACCTCTTTTCCCATTTCACAGAGAGCTCTCTCTCCATTTTTTCAGAAAGCTCTCCTAATTTTCTCTCCCATTCTTACTCTATCCTTTTCCACTGTTCCTCCATCCATTCCTCCCTACCAGTACCATTGTCATCTGATCCCTGATTCCTGCGAGTCCCAACCATTTCTTTTTGTTTTTTTAGTGAAAGAGAGAAAGAAAAAAAAGAAAAAGGGGGAGAGAGTGAGAGAGAGGGAGAGAGAGAAGGGGAGCCTAGAAGGAGGGAAAAAGAAGGGTAAAAAGGGGGAGAAAGTGAGAGAGAGGGAAAAGGTAAGAGAGAGGGGGGGAAATGACAAGGGGGAGAGAGAGAGAAAAGAAGAGGAAGAGAGAGAGGAAGAGGGAGAGGGGAGGAGAGAGAGGAAGAGAGAGAAAGTGAGAGGAAGAGGGGGATGAAATAAAGGGAGAGATAGAGAGACACAGAGAGAGAGAAAAGAGAGAGAGAGAGAGAGAGAGAGAGAGAGAGAGAGAAGGAGAGAGGAGGAGGGAGAGAGATGGGGGGGGGGAAAGGAAGGGTTATAGTGGGCACTTCACAGGAAGGTGTGAAATCCTGTATATATGTGTGTTTGTGTTTGTGTGTGCCTGTGTGTGTGTGTGTGTGTGTGTGTGTACTCACCTATTTGTACTCACCTATTTGTGGTTGCAGGGGTCGAGTCCTAGCTCCTGGTCCCGCCTCTTCACCGGTTGTGTGTGTGTGTGTGTGTGTGCTACAGCTATTCAATTGCCTAACAGCAGAGTTGTTCTCACCAAGTGTGTGTGGATATGTTTATGTTAATAGTCCTTATTTCCCACGTATGTACTACATATGTATTGTATATGTACCCAATCTCTTGGTTCCCACTGTACTTTTATGCGTTTAAAATTACGTTCAAAAATAAATACACTAGGCTTCGCCTACATGCCGCTACCTCTAAATTCTATTATATACCAGTAAATGTTGCTTATTCTAATTTTGATAGCTCGAGGAGGAGTGACCCCCAATTCCAGCTAGAGGGCAGGTTTCTATTGACCCCATGCAACTCAAACTAGGTGAATATTACTTGCGGCTGGCAGTGCAGTAACGTTGCTGGTCTGTCCTGTCTCCCAGAAGTTGAAGAAGTTTGATGCTTCTCGGTAATTTTTCCACTAACTTCCTGTATGCACTATAGTCTCTACCTCTTCTAATTTTTTCACTCACTCACTGTATTTACTGACACATCTATACATATCTCTTATCTCCCTGGTCTTGAGTCGCCCCTTATTCTTCAAATACCCCACTGCGTTTTTATGGCAACACTATTTAGGCTTGACACAACCGTTCACCCTTCCCAAAGGCCCCCAATAACACTCGGCCACTAATTTCCTTTTTTTTCTTTTCTGTGATTTACTTATATTTTCCCTTTTTTTGGGGGTTAAGTGATTATATGCACTCTTATGCGTGCACACACCTATATCCCACACTCTATTCCTTAGGGCACAGTCAGAAATTACCACCAAAACACGAGCTCAAACCGCGTGACTCCTCCACGAGTGTGTGTGTGTGTGTGTTTGTGCGTGTGTGAGTGTGTGTGTGTGTGTGTGTGTGTGTGTGTGTGTGGTGTGTGTGTGTGTGTGTGTGTGTGTGTGTGTGTGTGTGTGTGTGTGTATACTCACCTATATGTACTCACCTATATATGGTTGCAGGGGTCGAGTCATAGCTCATGGCCCCGCCTCTTCACTGGTCTGTACTAATTCACTCTCTCCCTGCTCCTTGATATTTGTCGTACCTGTTCTTAAAGCTATTTATGGAACTTGCTTCCACTATTTCACTCTCCAGATTATTCCAGTTCCTGACAACTCTAAGACTAAAGAAATACTTCCTAACATCCCTATGACTCATCTGGGTTTTCAGTTTCCATTTGTGTCCCCGTGTTTCTGTATCCCATCTCTGAAACATTCGATCCTTGTCCACCTTGTCAATGCCTCTTAGTATTTTATACGTTCTTATCATGTCACCTCTTTCCCTCCTATCCTCTAGTGTCATCAGGTTGAGTTCCCTTAACCTCTCCTCATAAGATTTCCCCTCAGTTCCCGGGGCTAATCGTGTTGCAAATTTTTGCACTTTCTCCATTTCTTGACGTGTTTGACTAAGTGAGGGTTCCATACTGGCGCTGCATATGCAGTAGGCCTTACGTACACTGTGTACAATGTCGTGAATGACTCCCTTTCTCAGATGTCTAAACGCCAATCTCAGGTTTGCCAATTTCCCATATGCTGCAAACAGTTATTTGATTGATGTGTGCCTCAGGGGACATGTTCGTTATGATGCTTACCCCCAAAATCCTTTTCTTTAACTTACCTTTGCAGCTGTTGGTTTCCCTAACCTGTACTCCGTCTGCGGTCTTCTGTGTCCTTCCCCAAACTTCATGACCTTACACTTACTGGGGTTAAACTCAGGAGCCATTTGTCGACCATACTTGTAGTTTGTCCAGAAACCCCTCGTAATCTTAGCTGATCCTCTCCACTTTTATTCTCCTCATCAGTTTCACATCATCAGTGAACAGTGACCACTTCTGAACTATTCCCTTTCACCATGTCATTTACCATACAAGAAACAGCACCGGGCCTAGCACTGACCCTTGGAACCCACTCGACACATTCGCCCCTCCGACACTTCAGCACGTACCAACACACGTTGTTTCCTTCCCGTCAGGTATTCCCTGATCCATTGCAGTACTTTCCCCTTTATTTCTGCCTGCTCCTCTAATTTTTGCATCAGTCTCTTGTGTGGTACTGTGTCAAAAGCCTTCTTGCAATCTAAGAAGATACAATCTACCCATCCCTCTCTCTCCTGTCTTACTTTGTTACCTTATCGTAAACTCAAGTAAATTTGTGACACGGGATTTCCCATCTCTGTAGCCATGCTGACTGTCATGTATGAGCCCAATCTTTTCAATGTGTTCCACTACTTTTCTCCTGAAAAATCTTTTCCATGACTTTACTTTACTATACAAGTCAGTGACACTGGTCTGTAGTTTAATGCTGCCTGTCTGTCCCCTTTCTTAAAAAATTGGAACTACATGTGCTGTCTTCCACGCCTCAGGCAACTGCCCTGTTTCGATAGATTTGCTGAGTTTGCTGCTATTGGCACACACAGTTCCTCTGCTCCCTCTCTCAGTATCCAGGGAAAGTTTATGTTATCTGGGTCCACCGCCTTTGAGGTATGGAGTTCGTCTAGCAGTTTCTTCACCTCTACTTTGTTATGTGTATTGTGTCCAGGCTTGCTGGTGCACCCTACCTCCACAGTTTGCTGGAAGCATCCCCGACTCTATTGTGAATACTTCTCTAAATCTTTTGTTTAGTTCATCACATACTTTTGGTCACTCTTGTGAGCTTCCCTCCTTTTTCCTCCAGCCTGATTACCTGGACCTTGACTGTTGTTTTTCTCCTAATGTGACAGTAAAAACAACTTTTGTTCAGATTTGCTTTGATGCTATGTCGTTCTCGTATTGCCTCTGGGGCCTCTCTCCTTATCCTTGCATATTCATTTCTGGTTCTTCTGCTCATCTCCTTGTTTTCTTGAGTCCTTTGCCTTCTATGCTTTTCCATGCTCTCGCCACACTTGGCTTTGGCCTCTTTACACCTCCAATTAAACCATGGGCTCACTCTGGTCTTACCATTTTTTCTGTTGCCTTTGGTATGAACCTTTCCTTTACCTCCCTGCACTTAGTGGTTACTATTTCCCATCATTTTATTTACTGTCTTTCCATTTAGTTCTTTTCCCACTGCACTTCATGCAGGAAACTTCTCATTCCTATGTAGTCCCCTTTTTTGAAGCTTGGTTTCTCTCTTTGTTCTCGGGGCTGCTGCATTCTCCACTTTTAAAACTCAAAAAGATATTCAAAACTCAGGACTCATGATCACTAGCGCCAAGGGGTCTTCGTGGTGATATCCATTAGGGTCTGAACTATTCAAGGTGAATATGAGACCCACCCTTGCTGCAACATCCTCTCCTCTCTCTCTGGTTGTATCCTAACACGTGGTTCCCAAACTGGGGGTAAATTACCCCCAGGGGGTAATTTAACCATTTTTGGGGGTAATGGAGGGGTGACAAAAAAAGTTATGAATTCTGAAAATCAAGAAACAATGCATTTTACCCGGGTATGAGGATTTTGTTAACTTTGTCTTAGTATATAAAGTTGTAAATTTAACCTATTATAAGAAAGTAAAAAAGTTAAACCAAATAAAAATTTAAACATCAAAAACTAATATACAGTATTAGAAAAGAAGAAATTTTATGCTAAGTGTGGGGAAAACCCCAAAAAGTATTTTAAAAGTATGCTTCAGGACAAAAGCCCACTCAGTAGCCCAGATCGACCTGTCCAGTACATGTCATCACTTCCTGAGGCTGCCTCTTTTTCACACTGTCATTTTATCTGTGAGCATCAGCCGAGGTAGACATAAGCTGGTATGTATGTGTACTGCCCTGTGCAGTTTTTTGTTAGTATTTACCCACTGTTACTGTGAATTTGTAGCTATTATTAATTTTTTTTTTTATATGTATGTGTGGTTTTACGGTTTCAATGGTTTTGCTAGGATTAGCAGAGTTGCGAGGCTGTATACGTTCACTGTAGTCTCGCGCTACACGGTGCTCTTGTGCTGACAAGCATGATACTTGCAGCCTGACAATTTTGAATGTATGCGTGTGTGCTTGCATCAGTGAACTTGTGTTAGCTGCCATGCGAGAAATTATGTACCTTGCTTTTTGCAGTGTATGCATGGATATTCTTTCTTTTTTCTGCAGATTGAGCAAAAAAATGTCCAAAAGCGCACCTACACTGACGCCTTTCTTCGCCTTTGGCTTTGTGAATTTAACTTCTGGTGGAGAGGATCGGCCACAATGTGTGGCATGTCACAAAGTGTTGACAAATGAAACCCTCAAGCCATCAAAACTCTCTCGCTCACCTCCAGAAGTGCCATCCAAATCTTAAAAATTAGGATCAGGCTTATTTTCAGCGCCAGGCTGTAGCACTGAAGAATATCCAGTTCGGCTCATCGGGAAATTCAACCCCAAAAGCTTCAAGCTGCGGTCGAAGCTTTCCTACTGTGTTGCATTTTTAAAATTGCCGAACAACAGAAATGCCACACCATTGCAGGAATTGTTTTTTCCCTTGTGCTTTACGAGATGGTAAGCAAGGTATGTGGGGAGGATCAAGCGAAGAACTGAGTGTCATATCTCTATCAAACAACACCATCCCCCCGACGAGTCGATGACATGGCATCAGATATCCTGTCCCAAGTTACAACAGAGATCAAGGAAAGCTCATATGGAAAATTTTCCCTTGCAATTTGATGAATCGTGTGACGTAGCCAGTTGGGCGTTCCCCTTTGGGTTCGTCCGTTACGTCCACCAGACAAGATCAAAGAAGAGTTCCTATTATGCGAGGATCTGCTGACAACCACAAAGGGAGAAGATGTCTTCAATATCATCAACAGTTTCTTTTCAAAGAATGGATTGGATTGGAACAGCGTTTTCAACAGGTAGGAAACGAGTTTATATAAAGTCTAAATTAGTATAAATACAATAAATTACACGGCATATAGTCATATACAGTTTTATTTATTGTACAAGTAACTGTAGTGTAGCTAAAAATTTTGTACATGATTCACACAAAAAATATCGTGCTGTCGTACTGAAAACTCAGTACCGAAATAATTAATTAAAACGTTATATAATTATATAATTAAAAACGCAAAAGATAAGTAACAATGACAAACTGACGCAGTCTATAATAATTTTTCTTTTTATTTCCAGGTCTCCGTCGATGGAGCACCGTCGATGATGGGTGGTCATCGCAGTTACGGGGCCTCATACAACTATCAATCCAGAAATTTCTGTAGATCACTGGCATCATTCATCGGTACTCTCTTGGATCGAAAAGCCTGCCGGGTTTAATCTGAAGTTAGTGTTTGAAGATGTGTTGAAAATCGTCAACTTCATCAAGTCCAGAGATGTGAATTCGCGCATATTCAAGGAGCTGTGCAAGGAAATGGGAGAGCAGTATCAAGTTCTGCTCTACCACACCAATGTTCGCTGGTTGTCACGGGGAAAGGTTGTACTTTCGAGTCATTGAGCTCCGAAAAGCTGTTCGGGAAATTTCCCCGGAAAAAAAAGGATCTCCTTTTGCTACCAAGTTCACCGTTGAGGAGTGGCTTGCTCGACTTTGTTACTTGGTGACATATTTGCGGAGTGAACAGTGGTAATCTGCAACTCCAGGGCGAAACACGACTGTCATTGATGCCCATCATATCTGACTGCATTTCTGGGGAAACTGAAAACCCTGGATTCGGCGCTTGGAGAAAGGGGTGATCGCCCAGTTTCCCACCCTGACCAGTTTGTTGAGGAGAATAGTCATGATATGGATCACTTCTACAGACCATCACAAAGAAATGAGCGACCATTTGAAGGGGCTGAAACAAGCATGCATCATACTTTCCAGAGAGTGACCAAGAAACAGCCACTCTTCAGGGATCTTTTCACCCCTTCTCTGTACCTGATGATGCCATTCATGATGTGTTTTCCCCTGCAAAGGAGGAGTGGATCCCCAATGCGACCCCAATGAAGCCTTGAAAATCAAATTTCCCAAAAACCCAAAATGCAGATTCCTTTTGGACTTCACGACTACCTGACTCGCCAACTCTGTCCAAGAGAGCCTTGAAGTTGTTGGTATCATTCTCACAACGTATCTGTGCGAGAAGGGCTTCTCAACTGTGCTGGGTATGAAAACAAAAAAGAGGACTCGCTTGAATGTTGCAAACGATGCCAGGCTGGCACTTTCAACCACGAAGCCAAGAATCCCAAACTAGCTTCAAGTATACAACTCCATCCATCCCATGATGTTCTTGACATCTTTGGAATAGTCATTAGAGATGCACAATGTTCAAAAACAATAAATAAAGAAAATATCTCAAGTGTTTTAATTTAGCCATATATATCAATAATAACAACATTTTGTGAAAGGGGGGAACATGCTTTATGTGGGATGTTAAAATTTGGGGAACAAGCTGAAAAGTTTGGGAACCACTGCCCTAACATGTTGATGCATGAAGTTCTCCAATACAGTCTCCATGTTTCTGGTCCCCCATATGGCTCTAGGTTTTCCCAGTCAATCTCTTTATGATTGAAATCCCCCATTATAAGGGGAATTTTGTCCTACCCATACGAGCCCTCCCGGCCGCTTCAGCTAGTGTATCCACCATTGCCTATTGCGCACATCATACTCTTCTCTTGATTCCCGCTGTTAAGTGATTTGGGGTTTTACATCACTGCTATCTCACCTTTGAACCACCAGTCTGAATATTATTATTTAAAACAAGGGGAAGCGCTAAACCCAAGGATATACAGCGCCTGGGGGGGGAGTGGAAAAGGGATTCAGGCTTATTCGGGGACTGGTGCACAATCCAATTCCCTAAATCAAGAGCCCCTCACCAAACAAGGAACTTCCTTGAGGGGCACCAGTTGAAGGTTCCTACATGAAGTCTCTCTTTTCCTAAACTTTCCCCTGTTTTTATGAGCAATGCTACTTCCTCCCCTCTTGCTGTTCTCTCTGTCTTTCCTCATTAATTGATTTTGGGGAGGAAAAATGCATTGTTATCATCCCGAGTTTGGGCTCTTAGTGCTTATGTCAGGGATGCATCAATGATGCGTTCTGCACTCTTCACTCTTATTTGTTATTCCTTCCATACTATTTTTGGGAGATGGGAAAAGCAAGGTGCAGGCTTGGGGGGGGGGAGGTTTCTGTGATCATGGAATAGTGCTTAGGGGGGTGTGGTTGGAGTGGGTTCGTTCTGTTATGGTTTTGGGTTTATATGTGGTGACAGGGGTTGAGAGGTTTCTGTAAGCATTGTGTTTGTGTTCCCCAAAGGCATTTTCCTGTCTGTCATTGCCTGTCCCATCTCTCTTTCCTTCCACTGGTTCTGTCTTGCTCTCACTTTCAGTTGTTCCCTTTCCTTTCGAGTTCTGTCTCGATTGAGGAACACTTTTTGTAATTTGGAGAGTCTTTAACAGTGGTTCTGTTGTAGTATCCTGTTCCTACCTCATCTGTCTTGAAAGTCAATCTGATTGTCAATTTTTTTCCCTCGAGTACCCCCAAGTCTGTGAAAATTTTCTACCTGAGACATGTCCCTCTCTCCCGTTATTGCAATGATTTTTCTTAATCTCTGTTTCTCCCAATGCTTTCTTCATCATAGGCCTGCCCTTCAGCCTCCTGAAGCCCATGAATAATTGTTGACCTCTCCCTCTCCTCTTCCCCTTTCTTTTCACTCTGTATCTCTGGGTCTGATTTAAGCATCTCCTTTGCTGTTCCCCCAATCATCTCCCAGACACCATGATGGCCTGATATTACTGCTGCAAAGGACTGCTTTGATCCATCCCCTCCTCAGTCCCCTTGCTGCCTGTTGATGTTCCCATTTCAGTCATCTTCCTCCTTTTGGACCTCATCTTTAGAACCTGTTTCAGCACATCCCTTTCTTCCTCCATCTCTGTATCTTTGCCTCAGCTACTACAGCTCATGATTCCCACTTCTTGCTCACTGCAGATATTTCCTCTAACATGTTTTTTGCAAAGCTCGTTTAAACCTTTTCTCCCCCTTTTTGTTCCATTTTGTTCTTGAGCCGTTCTACCCATTCTTCCTTTTCCAACCAGCCATCATCGGTTCCCTTGCCTTTACGTCCTCCCTTTTTGAGAGCCCCTTTTGTTTTTATCCTGTTGAGATGTTCTAGTTCTTAAGCTTATCGTAAAAATGTGTGTGTGTGGTGGCGGGATTTATGAATTAATGTGTTAGTTAGGTTTGTGTGTGTATGTGTGTTTGTGCGTGTGTGTGTGTACCCCACCTAGTTGTCTCACCTAGTTGAGGGTTTCGGGGGTCGAGTCCGAGCTCCTGGCCCCGCCTCTTCACTGATCGCTACTAGGTCACTTCCCTAAGCCGTGAGCTTTATCATACCTCTGCTTAAAGCTATGTATTTGGATCCTGCCTCCACTACATCGCTCCCAAACTATTCCACTTACTGACTACTCTGTGGTGAAGAAATACTTCCTAACATCCCCGTGATTCATCTGTGTCTTCAGCTTCCAACTGTGTCCCCTTGTTACTGTGTCCAATCTCTGGAACATCCGTCTTTGTCCACCTTGTCAATTCCTCTCAGTATTTTGTATGTCGTTATCATGTCCCCCCTATCTCTCCTGTCCTCCAGTGTCGTCAGGTTTTATTTCCCTAACCTCTCCTCGTAGGACATACCTCTTAGCTCTGGGGACTAGTCTTGTTGCAAAACCTTTGCACTTTCTCTAGTTTCTTTTACGTGCTTGGGCTAGGTGTGGGTTCCAAACTGGTGCCGCATACTCCAATATGGGCCTAACGTACACGGTGTACAGGTCCTGAATGATTCCTTATTAAGATGTCGGAATGCTGTTCTGAGGTTTGCTAGGCGCCCATATGCTGCAGCAGTTATTTGGTTGATGTGCGCTTCAGGAGATGTGCCTGGTGTTATACTACCGGATCTGTGTGTGTGTGTGTGTGTGTGTGTGTGTGTGTGTGTGTGTGTGTGTGTGTGTGTGTGTTTTGTGTGTGTGTTGTGTGTGTTGTGTGTGTGTGTGATGTGTGTGTGTGGTATGTGTGTGTGTTGTATTTTGTGTGTGTGTGTATTTGTGTGTGTGTGTGTATGTGTGGTATGGGGTGTGTATGTGTGTGTTTGTGTGTGTGTGTGTGTGGTGTGTGTATGTGTGTGGTGTGTATGTGTGTGGTGTGTGTATGTGTGGGGTGTGTGTGTATGTGTGTGTGTGTGTGTGGTAGTGTGTGTGTGTGTATGGGTGCGTATGTGTGTTTGCGCGTGTGCATGCGCACGCGCTTTTGTCTTAGTCTAAAAAGAAAAAAAAGGGAAGGGTTCATATATCACACTAGGCTACGCTACTCTTTTCAAGTTTATAAAAATTTTTCACAATCAATTCCTTATTAATATACACTAATATATACTATATAATATTTTCTGTGTACACTTGTGTTTGTGTGTGTGTGTTTACTAGCTTGTTGTTCTTTGAAAAAGAGGGGGGGGCACGTTAACACATTATTGTTGTTGTTCTTGGTTCACCGGTTCTCTCCCGGCCCGGATCATTGTTGTTCTTGGTTCACCGGTACTCTCCCGGCCCGGACCTTTGTTCTTGGATCACCGGTACTCTCCCGGCCCGGATCTTTGTTGTTCTTGGATCACCGGTACTCTCCCGGCCCGGATCTTTGATGTTCTTGGATCACCGGTACTCTCCCGGCACGGATCTTTGTTGTTCTTGGATCACCGGTACTCTCCCGGCCCGGATCTTTGTTGTTGTTGGTTCTCTGGTACTCTCCCGGCCGGATCTTTGTTTCTTGGGTCACCGGTACTCTCCCGGCCCGGATCTTTGTTGTTCTTGGTTCACTGGTACTCTCCCGGCCCGGATCTTTGTTGTTCTTGGTTCTCTGGTACTCTCCCGGCCCGGATCTTTGTTGTTCTTGGTTCTCTGGTACTCTCCCGGCCCGGATCTTTGTTGTTCTTGGATCTCTGGTACTCTCCCGGCCCGGATCTTTGTTGTTCTTGGTTCTCTGGTACTCTCCCGGCCCGGATCTTTGCACACTAGGCTACGTTACTTTTTTGAAGATTATAGGATTACTTCTCACTCAATTCCTTATTAATATATACTAATATTTATTATAATAATAATTACTGGTGAACACGTGTGTTTGTATGTGCGTACTTGTTTACTAGCTTGTCGCTGTCAGAAAGACGGGAGGAGGGGAAGGAGGTCACTAGGCTACACTACTCTTCTGAAGATATTTAGATAATTTACTAAACATTATCAGGCTTTCCACTATCTATCTCCTGGCACTGAAAGTTAGGGAGAGAGTGATGGAATAGCATACAACCAGCAGGGCGAGACACTGAGACTTTAGACACTAACCAAAATTAACCACACATAGGCAAGTGCTGTCGTCTGCACAACAATGGAGGTTCCTGCTGGTCGGCTGCTATCAACTCCTTCACTTTTGTAACTCCTTCAGGAACTTCATCATGCTTCCAAGTTTTTATTTTCTTTTTATTTTAAGACTTGGTATTCACTCTTTTTTCTTTAGTACAGTATTATGGTTATAACAAATCTGATGATATTAACTACATTCACAACACCAACAGCTTGGGGTTTTGACTAATTTTTTCTTACTTTCAGTATTTACTTAATCACTCGTTTATGACCTTATCACTACACTGCTGTTATAACCAACCAATATCTGTATTTGTTAATATTTCAGATCACACAGTTAAACCAATTAACAGTTTGGATATTTTGTGTCAACACTGCGGCCAGCAGCCTCATCAGCTGACTGCTACCCTCCCTCACTCAGCATTCATTCAAATTAAAATTTTAAAATTCTCGATCTTATCACATTATTCGCACTCTTGAAAGCTGTTACACTCTTGTAGGTATGTTCACTGATTCACTCACGTACGATGACCGCTAATAATATCTTAGGACAGCCACTAGAATGCTAAATCCTGGGAGCACTATTTAGTGATACTGCTTCACGTGTGTGTGTGTGTGTGTGTGTGTGTGTGTGTGTGTGTGTGTGTGTGTGTGTGTGTGTGTGTGTGTGTGTGTGTTTGTGTGTGTGTGTACTCACCTAATTGTACTCACCTAATAGTGGTTGCAGGGGTCGAAACTCAGCTCCTGGCCCCGCCTCTTCACTGACCGCTACTAGGTCCTCTCCCTCTCTGCTTCCTGAGCTTTGTCATACCTCTTCTTAAAACTATGTACGGTTCCTGCCTCTACTACTTCACTTGCTAGGCTATTCCACTTCCTGACGACTCTATGACTGAAGAAATACTTTTCCCAACGTCCCTGTGACTCGTCTGAGTTTTTCAGCTTCCATTTGTGACCCCTTGTTTCTGTGTCCCCTTTCTGGAAATCCTATCTCTGTCCACCTTGTCTATTCCCGCAGTATTTGTATGTCGTTATCATGTCTCCCCCGACCCTTCTGTCCTCCAGTGTCGTCAGTCCCATTTCCCTCAACCTTTCCTCGTAACGACATTCCCCTGAGCTCTGGGACTAGCCTTGTTGCTACCTTTGTACTTTCTCTAAATTCTTGACGTGCTTGACCAGGTGTGGGTTCCAGAATGGTGCTGCATACTCCAGTATGGCCGAATATACACAGTGTACAGTGTCTTGAAAAGATTCTTATTAAGGTATCGGAACGCTATTCTCAGGTTGCCGGCGCCCGTTTGCTGGAGCAGTTATTGGGTTGATGTTTGCCTCCGGTGACGTGCTCGATGTTATGGTCACCCCAAGATTTCTCCCTGATTGAGGTCTGTAGTCTTTGTCCACCTAGCCTATACTCTGTCCCGCGGTCATCTTTGCCCCTCCCAAATCTTCATGACTTTGCATTTGGGAGGATTGAATTTGAGAGCCAGTTTCTGGACCACATGTCCAGCACTGTCCAGGTCTCTTTGCAGTCCTGCCTCATCCTCATCCGATTTAATTCTTCTCATCAACTTCACATCATCTGCGAATAGCGACACTTCAGAGTCTATTCCTTCCATCATGTCGTTCGCATATATTTAAAAATACCACTGGTCCTAGAACTGACCCCTGTGGTACCCCGCTCGTCACAGGCGCCGACTGTGATTCCTCTTCACGTACCATGACTCCGTTGCTGCCTCCCTGTCAGGTATTCCCTGATCCATTGTAGTGCCCTCCCTGTTATATGCGCCTGATCCTCCAGCTTCTGCACTAATCTCTTGTGGAGAACTGTGTCAAAGGCCTTCTGCAGTCTAGGAAAATGCAATCAGCCCACCCCTCTCTCTCGTGTCTTACTTCTGTTACCTTGTCATAAAACCCAGGAGGTTTGTGACACAGGATTTGCCTTCCATGAACCCATGCTGGTTTTCATTTATAATCTTGTTCCGTTCCAGGTGTTCCACCACTCTCCTGATAATCTTCTCCATGACTTTGCACACAATACATGTCAGAGACACAGGTCTGTAGTTTAGTGCGTCATTTCTGTTTCCTTTCTTAAATATGGGGACTACATTTGCTGTCTTCCATTTCTCAGGTAGTTGCCCAGTTTCAAGGGATGTGTTGAAGATTGTGGTTAGGGGCACGCACAGCATCTTTGCTCCTTCTCTAAGGACCCATGGGGAGATGTCCGGTCCCATCGCCTTTGAGGTATCAAGGTCACTTAGCAGCTTCTGCACTCCTCTTCGGTTGTTCGTATGTCATCCAACACTTGTTGGTATATTCCCACTTGTGTTCCCTTCTGTGCTGATCTTCCCACAGCCCTTCATGTCTCTACTGTAAAAATTCCTTAAATCTCCTGTTTAGCTCTCACATATCTCCTGATCATTTCTTGTGATTTCTCCACCTTCTGTCCTCAATTTGATCACCTGGTCTTTGACTGTTGTCTTCCTCTGATGTGACTATACAACAGTTTCGGGTCAGTCTTGATTTTCGATGCTATGTCATTTTCATACTGTCGCTGGGCCTCCCTCCTTATCTGTGCATACTCGTTCTGGCTCTGCGACTGATCTCCCTATTTTCGTGTGTTCTTCTGCCTTCTGTACTTTTTCCATTCTCTATTGCATTTTGTTTTTGCCTCCTTACACCGTCGGGTAAACCAGGGGCTCGTTCTGGTCTTCCCATTGTTTCTGTTGCCCTTGGGAATAAACCTTTCCACTTCCTCCTTGCATTTTGTTGTTACATATTCCATCATTTCGTTTTCTAGCTTTCCTGCCAGTTCTCTGTCTCAGGAACCTCCTGCAGGAAGTTCCTCAACCCTATGTAGTCCCCTCTTTTATAGTCAGGCTTTTCCCATCAAACTCTTGTTACTCTCTCCACTTGCAACTCTACTATGTATTCAAAGCACAGGACCACGTGATCGCTAGCTCTAGGGACTCGCATACGTGATGTCCTCAATGTCTGAACTGCCCAGGGTGAACACAAGGTCTAATCTTGCTGGTTCATCCTCCCCTCTCACTCTGGTAGTGTCCCTAACATGTTGGTGCATGAGGTTTTCCAGCACCACGTCCAACATCTTGGCTCTCCATGTTTTGGGGCCCCCATGTGGCTCCAGGCTTTCCCAGTCAATCTCCCTGTGGTTGAAATCCCCCATAACCAGCAACTTTGCTCTGCTGGTGTGAGCTCTTCTTGCCACCCCAGCAAGTGTGTCCACCATTGCTCTGTTGCTCTCTTCATATTCCTCTCTTGGCCTCCTGCAGTTCTGTGGTGGATTATACATCACTGCAATGACCACGTTGTGCTCCCCAGACTGAAGTGTACCTACTATGTAGTCTCTTTCTCCCGTCTCGTCTATGCCTCCCATTTTCTCGCATTTCCATCTGTTTTTTACGAGCAGAGCAACCCCTCCTCCCCTCTGCCCTTCTATCTTTCCTCATGGGTCTGGGATCCTGGTGGAAATTGCTCTGTTA
>NC_069432.1:2420038-2520458 GCF_026875155.1 Cherax quadricarinatus
TAAAACTTCTTTAAATCTCATGTTGAGCTCCTCACATACTCTTGATCGTTTCTTGTGAGTTCCCCACCTTCTTTCCTCAGCCTCATCACCTGGTCTTTGACTGTTGTCTTCCTCCTAATGTGGCTATACAGCAGTTTCGGGTCAAACTTGATTTTCGATGCTATGTCGTTTTCGTACTGTCGCTGGGGCCTCCCCCCTTATCTGTGCATACTTTTTTTTCTGGCTCTCTTACTAATCTCCTTATTTTCCTGGGTCCTTGCCTCCTGTACTTTTTCCATTCTTTGGTGCACTTAGTTTTTGCCCCCTACACCTTGGGGGTAAACCAAGGACTAGCTTTGGTCTTCCTATTATTTCTGTTTCCCTTGGAACCCAAACCTTTCCTCTGCCTCCTTGCACGTTGTTGCTACATATTCCATCATCTCGTTTATGATTTTCCTACAGGTCTCTGTCCCACTGAACCTCCTGCAGGAAGTTCCTCATACCTGTGTAGTCCCCCCTTTTTTAGTTTGGCTTTTCCCATTCAGTTCCTGTTTCCTTCTCCACTTGTAACTCTACTATATAATCAAAACTCAAAACCCACGTGATCGCTAGCTCCAAGGGGCCTCTCGTAAGTGATGTTATCAATGTCCGAACTGCTCAGGGTGAACACAAGATCCAGTCTTGCGGGCTCATCCTCCCCTCTCTGGTAGTGCCCGACATGTTGATGCATGAGGTTTTCAAGTACCACATCATCATCTTGGCTCTCCATGTTTCGGTACCCCAGTGTGGCTCCAGGTTTTCCCAGTTGATCTCCTGTGGTTGAAATCGCCCATTACCAGTAACTTTGCTCTGCTTGAGTGAGCTCTTCTTGCCACCTCAGCCAGTGTGTCCACCATCGCCCTGTTGTTTTCTTCGTACTCCTCTTTGGCCCCCTTTGCATTTCTGTGGTGGGTTATACATCACTCCAATGACTACTTTAGTTCTTCAGACTGAATTGTACCTACTATGTAGTCTCTTTCTCCAATCACGTCTATGCCTTCCATTTCCTAAAAACCCCCATAGGTTTCTTGTGGCATGCAATTTCCTCCTCCCCCTCTACTCTATCTTTTCTCAGGATCTGATATCCCCATTGGGAAGATTGCGTCTGTTATTGTCTCAGCGAATTTTGTTTCTGTAACTGCTATGATGTCGGGATTTCTCACTGATTCTTTCGTGCACTCCTCATGTTTATTCATTATTCCATCCGCGTTTTTTTGTTCCAAACTTTCAGCTTCTTTTCTGTCACTGTGGTCCTGCAAGAATATTGGGGTTGGGGGAGTGGGAGCCTTGGTGGGGGCCTATGGGGGCTGTGGGTAGATGGGGTTTGTGATGATGGGGGGGGGTTAGAATGCCCATAAGGGATAGCTGTTGAGATGAGGTTTGTGATGTGGGGGTTGCTGGAAGAGGGAGCAGTGAGTGAGTTGTGGTTTGGGTTGCTCAGTTGCATTGGGATTGTCGGGTTTGGAGTCTTTCGGTGGGAGATTCTGCGGGGTGTGTTTGCCCCTCCTGTGTCTGGGTCCTGCTCATCTTCATCATTACCTCTCGTTCCTCCTTGCATCTCTGTACCCTCTCTTTCAGTGTAGTCCTTTCTTCTTGTGTTCTGTCGCGATCGAGGTATACTCTCTGGTGCCCCTGTTTGTCCCTCAGTTGTGCTTTCTCTTGCAGAATCCTGGTTCGAACTGATTCTTCCTTGAAAATTACTTTGACAGGCCGTATCCTTCCACTCGCAAACCACCCAATTCTCCGAAAATTTGTCACCTTGGTCATATCGTCCTGTGTGTACTCACCTATTTGTGGTTGCAGGGGTCGAGTCCTAGCTCCTGGCCCCGCCTCTTCACCGGTTGCTACTAGGCCCTCTCTCTCCCTGCTCCATGAGCTTTATCAAACCTCGTCTTAAAACTGTGTATGGTTCCTGCCTCCACTACGTCATTTTCTAGGCTATTCTCCACTGCCTTACAACTCTATGACTGAAGAAATACTTCCTACTATCTCTCTGACTCATTTGTGTCTTCAACTTCCAATTGTGGCCTCTTGTTTCTTGTCCCCTACCTGGAACATCCTGTCTTTGTCCACCTGTCTATTCCACGCAGTATTTTATATGTCGTTATCATGTCTCCCCTGACCCTCCTGTCCTCCAGTGTCGTCAGGCCGATTTCCCTTAATCTTTCTTCATAGGACATTCGCCTTAGCTCTGGAACTAACCTTGTCGCAAACCTTTACTTTCTCTAGTTTCTTGACGTGCTTTATCAAGTGCGGGTTCCAAACAAGTGCTGCATACTCCAGTATGGGCCTGACATACACGGTGTACAGTGTCTTGAATGATTCCTTACTAAGGTATCGAATGCTGTTCTCAGGTTTCCCAGGCGCCCATATGCTGCAGCAGTTACTGATTGATGTGTGCTTCCGGAACATGCTTGGTGTTATACTCACCCCAAGATCTTTCTCCTTGAGTGAGGTTTGCAGTCTTTGGCCACCTAGCCTATACTCTGTCTGTGGTCTTCGTGCCCTTCCCCTATCTTCATGACTTTGCATTTGGCAGGATTAAATTCGAGAAGCCATTTGCTGGACCAGGTGTCCAGTCTGTCCAGGTCTCATTGAAGTCCTGCCTGGTCCTCATCAGATTTAATTCTCCTCATTAACTTCACATCATCTGCAAACAGGGACACTTCTGAGTCTAACCCTTCCGTCATGTCGTTCACATATACCAAAAATAGCACTGGTCCAAGGACCGACCTCTGTGGGACCCCGCTCGTCACAGGTGCCCACTGTGATACATCATTACGTACCATGACTTCGTTGTTGCCTCCCTGTCAGGTATTCTCTGATCCATTGCAGTGCCCTTCCTGTTATATGCGCTGATGCTCTAGCTTCTGCACTAATCTCTTGTGAGAACTGTGTCAAAGGCCTTCTTGCAGTCCAAGAAGATGCAATCAACCCACCCCTCTCTCTCTTGTCTTACTTCTGTTATTTTATCATAAAACCCAGAAGGTTTGTGACACAGGATTTGCCTTCCGTGAATCCGTGCTGGTTGGCATTTATACTCCTGTTCCGTTCCAGGTGCTCCACCACTCTCCTCCTGATAATCTTCTCCATAATTTTGCATACTATACACGTCAATGACACAGGTCTATAGTTTAGTGCCTCTTTTCTGTCTCCTTTTAAAAATGGGAACTACATTTGCCGTCTTCCATACCTCAGGTAGTTACCCAGTTTCCAGGGATGTTTGAAGATTGGGGTAAGTGGCACGCAAACTTCTGCCCCCTCTCAAGGACCCACGGGGGATGTTGTCCGGTCCCATTGCCTTTGGGGATCGATTTTTCCCTTAGCGTTTTTTAAAACCTCCCCCCTCACTTATGTAGTCGTCCAACACTTGTTGGTGTATTCCCTGCTGGGGTCCCCTCTGTCTGTTCCCCCCGATCCTTCCGTCTCTACTGTAAATACTTCCCTTAAAACTAGTTTGACTCCTCGCTACCTCTTTACGTTTCTTTTGAGTTCCCAACCCTTTTTTCCTCAGCCTTATCACCTGGGCCTTGACTGTTGTCTTCCCCTATTGGGGCTATACAGCAGTTTCGGGGTGTTTTTGTGTGTGTTGTTTGTGTGGTGTGGTGTGTGGTTGTGGTGTGTTGGGTGTGTGTGTTTTGTGTGTGTGTGGTGTGTGTGTTGTGTGTGTGTGTTCTGTCTGTCTGTGGAGCTGTTTTCCAAATAATTTAAAAAAAACAATATGCTTTTTTCACATGATTTTAGTATACTGAAGAATTTATACGTCTCCATTTAGGAAGACACGTGTATGAAATATCTTAACGCCCGAGAAAGTCATGAACGTCATTTTTATATTTAAGAGATATGAGAGATAGTAGTGAAGTGAGACTTGAGGTTAAAGTATTTGCTGATGCAGTAAAACACTGTGAACTTGACACGCTACAGTGAACAGCAGCTGCACACTAACCCAAGTAAGTATCTGCGCTTAATTTGCACCAGCTTGAGGACTATGTTAACCAGTATGGGAAGCATTGGTTACCAGATTGTTTAATCAAAGTTAACTTGCCTATTGAATAAAAAATAACCAACCTGGCAAATCAAGATTAATTAGCTTGTTGGACCATAGTGAACAGTCAGGTTAATTTAGGTTAACCTGCCTTTTGGTCCAAAGTGATCAGCTCGGTTTGTCAAGGTTAACCAGCCTGTTAACCCAGGAAAGCACAAAGGTGAGTCAAGAATGATCAGCCTGTTAAGCCACAGTAACCAACCTGGTTAGCCATGGTAGGCATCATGTTCAACGAAGGTAACGAGTCTGGCAGGGGCATATCTACGGAATATGGCGCCTATGGCAACAACTGACGTTGCTTTCCCTTCCAAACATCTGACACTGTCTATACTTTACTATACAGTAAAATCAACTAAAAAAAAGAAAAGTTATGCCAGTTAATTTTTTAGTTAATAAATTACGGCACTAAATGAAAATTACAAATGCACTTTTCTTGTTTTCACTGATGCAAATTGGTGTATGATGTGCTCAAATTTTAAACACAGATGAGCAAGATGACAGACTCTGCCTTGACCCATGGAGACTCAAATAACACAGTATTAATTTTAACTTGGTGAATGATCTCTCACAGCTGGTGATGGAAACTGCGATGGTTGGTGTGGCATGCAAAGAGTATGTAACCTTTATTCGGCGTATGTACACACCCTCATTGAACGGCTATCTCCCCCAACCAGCGAACCAGGTGCTAAGGGTTGATGATGGGGCCCCATCCTTCAATCAGTACCCAGGTTCCAGCCAATGAGAAGATGGTTTTGGCAATCGCAGAGGTGCGATGGGTACCACACACCTGTCTGCTCTTGTCATTCCCATTCTAGAGCTGGTTGAAGCATAGTCTGCTCTCTAGTGGCTTTTATTCTGCCTTGCTTACCGTGGAGTGCACTAATACCTATTGTTGTACATAGTGTATATGGTGTACTTACTTCTGTTTTAAATTGGTGAAGGATAATACAAGTCAAAAGTTATTCTGCTGTGTTTATTTTGCTCCCTTTACACCCAGGATAACTGGCCTTTGGGGCTCCTGGGTTGTAATAGTTGGCATTATCTAAATAGCAATGTGAAGATTGGGGAAGACGCTCTCATGTCCATACTGAACAATAAATTCGAGAAGCTCTTTGGGTCTTAATATTTTTATGTTGGCCCGACTTGAGAACAATTTTTTGAAACCCAAATTATTCTTCATATACGCTGCGTCTCATCATATCAGAAGCTGTAAAATACCCAGATGTTTCGCATTACTTTAGTCGTTACTGTCTGTGTCTCATAACACATTCCCTTCGACTTGGAGATGGACCCAAAACTTGGCGTCAGTGTCTCCGAGACGAGCAAAACTTTCATCCATTTCTTCTGTTGAAGACGGTCGAGCGTTTCTTCATGACTCTTTCCACTTCTCCGTGGCCTGTTAACCTGGCGTTCCTCGAGTTGCTCATTCAGTCATTTGTTACTTTTAGCTTCAATATTCCTTCTCGGCGAGGACCCGAGTCCTCCTTCGAGTGGCTCACTGACCAACACATTCTCTTTTATCATCAAAAAGTGATCTCTGTGACAACTTTCAGATCAGAGCATCATCGTGCAGTTCATGCTAGGAGCCTGCCATGCCTCTTTGAATATGATCAATGCGGGTAAAACCTGTTCTAGTGAAAATAGAGATACCACGGAAAGTTAAAATTGGTTAACAGTATCGGTTACCAAAGGTAATTATCGTATTTTAATAAATCTAGGGTAACCAATTTGCTTAACCATGGAACCAGCATCATAAACAGGGAAAAAAAGCCAGCTGTGAACAGGTAAAATCACCCAAATTAAATCACCCTGAAATAAACACGAAAAATCTGGCCTGGTGAAACACGAAATCAGCATGGGCCGAAATGAAAACCCAGCTGGTATAAAACAGGAAACCACCTGCTAAAGCAGCCAAAACCAGCTGTTGAAACAGGAAAAACCTTCCTTGTGAAACAGGGAAACAAGTATGGTGTAAACAGCAACCTGTTCTGGTGAAACAGGAAAACCGGCCTGGTGTAACGGAAAACATGTTTGGTAAACAGGCGAGAACATGCCTTGTGAAACCAAGAAAACCAGCCTAGTGACACAGCAAAACCAGTTCTGGTGAAGCAGGAAACAGTATGGTAAATCAGGAAATTAAATATGCCTGGTGATGAATACAACCAAATCCTACCTGGTGAAACTGGCTGTTTTTTTTTTTGCTATAAGATCACAGTAAAACAGGTGATATCTACAATTCTACACTAGTGAAATTCCAAGTGTTTTGTGATCATTCTCACTTTATCAAGGAACTATAAAATAAAAACATAAACTGGAAGGCATTAAGGGCCAAGACTTACAAACTCACAGTTCACGTGACAAACAAAGCAAGACTACATCTCACAGTCACGTCACTCAACAACAAGACTACACTATCACAAGCCCCCCGTATAACCAACAAGACTACACCTCACAGTCACTTTACAACAACAAGACTACACCGCATAAGTACGTACAACAACAAGACTACACCTCACAGTCATGTCACATACAACAAGACTACATCACAGTCACTATCACAACAGCCAAGACTTACACCTCACAGTCATCATACACTAACAAGACGCATCTCACTGTCACATTTACAACAATACAAGACTACACCTCACAGTCACTCCACAACAGCATGACTAACCTCAGAGTACATTACAACAAACAAGACTTTCACCTCATCAGTCAACATTACAACATAAAAGACTACACCTCTCAGTTCACTTCACAAACATGCATAGACTACACCTCACAGTCAACATTACAACAACAAGGATAACACCTCTCAAGTGACATCAAAACAACAAGACTACACCTCACAGTACATCAAGACAACAAGACTACACCTAACAGTCACAACACAACAATCAATGGACTACTCCCTCACATTCATTGTAACTGCAACAAGACGACACCTCTCAGTTTCAAGCACACACAAAAAAGACTACACTCACATTTATGTCACAACAACATGACTACTCTCACAGTCGACATCACAACAGAAGACTAACTCACTGTCACATTACAACAACGGACTTCACCTAACAGGCACATTAAAATTAACATGTAACCCCCTAACCTCACAGTCATGTCACAACACCAAGACTCACCTCACAGTCACATCACAACAGCAAGATACTTCACCTCACAGTCACTTTACAACAACGGACTTAACCTCAGCAGTCACATTACAACAAACAAGACTACACCTCACAGTGACATCATTACAACAAGGACTACACATCACAGTTCACATCAAAAAAACAATCACGAGACACTAACAGTCTACAACCCAAAACAACAGACTAACCTCACATTCATGTCACAGCAACATGATTACACCTCACAGTCTAGCCACTATACAACATGACTTAACATCACTGTCACATCACAACAACAAGGACTACAACTCACAGTCACGAAACAGGCAAATAAGGACTACACCTCGCAGTCACGGACACAGCAAACAGACTAATGTCTCAGTATAATAACAACAACAAGAATACACTGATCATTCACATATGTACTACAAGGATACACCTCACAGTCACATCACAACAACATTACTAAACCTCACAGTCATATCACAACAACAGGGGCGGACTACACCTCACAGCCAACATCACAAACTACAAGGGACTACACTCACCAGTCGCATCTCAACAAACATGACTACACCGCACAGTCAAATCACACAACAAGACTACACCTCAAAGTCGCTTTCACAAAACAAAAAGACTACACCTCACAGCCACATCAAAACAAGGACTACACCTCACAGTCACTCATCACAACTACAGACTACACCTCACAGTCACATCCACAACAACAAGAGTTCACCATATCAGTCACATCACACTCAACATGACTACACAATCACCGTCACGTCACACTTCAACAAGGACTACACATCACAGTTTTGTCACTACAACAGTCTACACATCACTGTCACGTCACACAAACAAGACTCTACTCTCCAGTCCGTCACACAACATTGTCTTCGCTCACAAGTACGTCTACAAACAACAAGGACTACACCTCATAAGTCACTTTACATCTACACAAGATACACCTCACAGTTCTTCACAACAAAATGTAACTTACACCTTCACAGTCACGTACACAACTCAACAAGACTACAACCTCTCTAGTCTCTTCTCAGACAACAAGGGGGACTACCTCTCAGAGTCTCGTTTCAACAACAAGAATACAACGCACAGTCTTTGACAACAAAAGACTTACACCTCACAGTCTTATTACTACAGCATGACGTCTTACCTAACAATCCTTACATAAACAACATCAAGACTACACTTCACAGTCAAGGCACTACAAAATGACTACTCCTCACAGTCACATCAAAACTCAAGGACTACACTCACAGTCACATCACAACAACAATATACATCACAGTCACGTCTCACAACTACTAGGACTACACCTCACAGTACACACACGGACTACAAGACTAACATAACAGTCATATCACATCAAAAGACTACACCTCACAGTTCACGTCACAACAACAAAGACTACACCTCACGCAGTCTAACATTCACAATAACAAGGACTACCTCCACAGTCACATCAACTAAAAGACTTAACAGATACAGTCATATCACATCAACAAGACTCACCACACCTTTCAACGTCACACAACAAGGACTACACCTGTTCACGGTCACATCACAACAACAACACTTACACCTCAACAGTACACATTACAACAAACAAAGACTTACACCTAAACAGGTTCGCATCTACAACAACTAAGGACTACACCTCGCAGTCACATCACTAACAACAAGATACATCCTAAACACCGTCACTCAACAACATAACGGACTACACCGCACAGTCGCATCACAACTACACGACTACACCAAACAGTCGGTCACAACAACGAGGACTCACCTCACCGTCACATACACAACAACAGGATCAAAAGTCACTCGTTCAATCACCATACAACAGATATTCTCACAGTAAATATCAACCAACTACAAGACTCACGCTCACAGTCACCATCACAAACAACAAGACTACACTATTCACAGTCACGTCAACAACAACAAAGGACTACACCTCACAGGCAAATCACTCAAGACTACCACTCACAGTCAAAATCACAAAAATCAAGACTACACCTCTATACAGTCACTCACAATCAACAAGACTACACCTCTCAGCCACTTCATCAACAAGACTACAACTCACAGTCACATCACAACAAACCAATACTACTCTCTCTGACACTTCGCAAACAACAAGACAACTCCTCACAGTTCACGTCACAAGCAAAAGACTACACCTCACAGCCACATCACATTACAAGATTACTCACCTCACAGTCACACCACAAACACAAGACTAACCTCACTGTCACATCACATAACAAGACTACACTCACAGTCACGTCACAGCAACAAGACTACACCTTCACAGTCACATCACAAAACAACCAAGACTTTCACCGCAACAGTTCCACTTCACAATAGCAAGGACTACACCCACAGTCACGTTCAGCTAACCAAGACTACACCTCTCAGTCACATCATCAACAAACAAGGATTCACCTCACAGTCACATCACCCCTATAGCATAGACTCCTCCCTCACTGTCACGTCACTACACAAGATACACTCACAGTCACATCACAACAACAAACTCACCTCACAGTATGACACAAATGACAAGACTACACCTCACAGGTGTATGTCACAACAACAGGAACTAAACCTCACAAGTTCACGTCACAACAACAAGACTACACCTCACAGTCCACGTCTCAACATAAAAGGACTACAACTCACTGTCTACGTCACAACAAGAAGGCAAACACTCTCAGTCACGTCAAAAACAACAACGACTACAACCTCACGTCTTGCACAACAATTAGACTACACTCTATAGACATGTCACATTCTAAAGACTTACACTCACAGTAAATCACAACAACAAGTCTACACCTCACAGACTACATTACACCATAACAAGATACACCTCTACAGTCCATCACAACAACAAGATACAACATACAGTCGTCATCACAACAACAAGACTACACCTCACACGTCACTTTTCTTCAAGACTACACCTCACAGTCACATTTACAATCAAACAAGACTACACTCTCAGTCGCATCACAAGACAAGATTACACTCACAGTCATGTCACAACTAACAAAGGACTTCACTCAATGTCATGTCACAATCAACAAGACTACACTTCACAGTCATGTCACAACAATAAAGGTCGACCCTCTCTGTTACGTCCAACAACAAGGATACACCTCCAGTCTTGTCCATAGGCAACCAAGACTAAACCTCACAAGTTATGCCATAAAACATGACTACACCTCTCAGGTTTATCACAAACAACAAGACATACACCTCACAGTCACGTCACACAACAAGACGATAACCACACTGTCCATTCACTACAACAAGACTACACCTCTCGTCACATCACAACAACAAGACTACACCTCAAGGCACATCACAACAACAAGACTACACCCTGACAGTCACATCACAACAACAAGATCTACACTCACAGTCACAGTCTCAACAACAGACACCTCAAATGTCATATCACAACAACAAAGACAACACCTCACAGTCACTCATCACAATAATACTACACCTCACAGTCACATCAAAACTCTACTAGAACTTAAATACAGTACTTCACAACAAACTAAACTACACCTCACAGTCACATCACAACAAACAAGAGTACACCTCCACAATTATGTACAACTATCAAGACTACACCTCACAGTCACGTCACTCAAAAAGATAACAACCTCACAGTCACGTCCACAACTACATAACTACACCTCACAGCACATAACAACTACAAGGACTTACAACCTCACAGTCACATCACTACAACAAGAATACACCTCAAATCCTGTCACAGCAAACAAGGACTACACCTCACAGTCAAGCCACAACAACAGGGACTACACCTCACTGTCACATCACAAAGCAAGACTACCTCACAGTCACGAACAGCAACAAGACTACACCTCTCAGTCACGACACAGCAACATGACTATGTCACAGTACATAACAACAACTAGAATACACCTGACAGTCACATTGAAAACAATGACTACACCTCACAGGGTCAATCACAGCAACAATACTAAACCTAACAGTCATATCACAACAACATGACTACACCTCACAGCCACATGCACAACAACATGACTACACCTACAGTACGCATCACAACAACAGACTACACCGCACAGTACATACAACAACAAGACTACACCTCAAAGTGCATCACAACAACAAGACTACTCCTCACAGCCACTTCACAACAACAAGGTTACCCCTCACAGTCTACATCACAACAAACAAGACTACCACCTCACAGTCACATCACTCAACAAACAAGAGTACACCATACTGACTTTCACAACTAACATGACACGCCTCACAGGTCGCATTCACAACAACAAGACTACACAAGCACAGTCACATCACAACAACAAGACTACACCTCAAATTCGCATCACAACAACAAGACTACACCTCACCAGCCCACATCACAACAACAAGACTACACCGCCTGTCACATCACAACATCATAGATTACACCTCTCAGTCACAATACAACAACAAGAGTACACCATACAGTCACATCACAACAACAAGGATACACATCACACGTCACGTCACAACAACAAGGACTACTCCTCACTGTTATGGGCACTACAACATGGACTACAACATCACTACGTCAGTCACACAAGGAAGGAGTCACCTCACAGTCACGTACAACAAAAGTCTACACCTCACAGTCACTTCACAAACAACAAGACTACACCTCACAGGTCACATTACAAAACATCAAGACTACACCTCACGTCACTTCACAACAACAAGACTACACCTCACAGTCAAGTCACAACAACAAGACTACACTCCACAGTCTCTTCACAACACTAGAAACACCTCAGAGTCACATTACAACAACAAGACTACACCTCACTGTCATATACAACAACAGACTACACCTAACATTACATAACAACAACAAAGATACACTTCACAAGTCACGTCACAACAAAAAGACTACACCTCCCAGTCACATCTAACAACTAGGACTACACCTCACAGTCACTTCCATCAACAAGACTACACCTCACAGTCACGTCACAACAACAAGATACACATCACAGTACATCTCGACTTACAAGACTACACATTAACTGTCATATCACTTAATCAGGACTACACCTAACAGGCACGTCACAACTACAAGATACACTCTCAGTCAACATCAAAATAAACAGACTACACCTCTCAGTCACATCACGACTACTAAGACTACTCATAACAGTCATATACTCCACATCACAAGGACTTCTCCTTCACTGTCACGTCACAAACAACTAGGACTACACCTCGCAGTCACATCCAATCCAAACAAGAACTACACCTCAATCAGTCGCATCACAACAACAAGGACTTACACCTCGCTGTCACATCACAACAAACATAGACTTCAACTTAACTGTCGCATCACAACAAAAAGACTAACACCTCCCAGTCACATCACAAACAACAAAGACTACACCTCACAGTCGCATCACAACAACATGACTACTCCACACAGTCCGCCGTCACATACAACGAGGAACTACACCTCACAGCACATACAACATCACAGGACTACAAGTCTCAGTCAATATTCACAACAACAAAGACTACACCTACAGTCAATCACAACACCAAGTACTACACCTCACAGTCACATCACAACAACAAGACTTCACCTCACAGTCACGTCTCAACTAACAAGACTACACATCACTGTCACAGCACAACAAGACTACACTCTCAGTCAAATCACTACATCAAGAATACACCTCGCAGTCACATCACATCAACATGATGACACCTCTCAGGCCACTTCCCCACAACAACAAGGACTGCACCTCACAGTCACATCACAACAACTAAGATACTCCTCAATTACCCCAGCGTGCTATCAACGTGCACAGCAACAAGACTACACCTCAACAGTCAATTCACATTAACATGATTACTACCTCACGTCAATCCATCACAAAACAACGCTACACTCACAGTCACAAACACATTAACAAGACTACTCCTCACAGTCACGTCACAGCACAAGACCTACACCTCACAGTCACATCTCATCAACAAGACTTCACATCACAGTCACATTACACAATAGCATAGACTACAACTCACAGGTCACGTCACAGCAACACGAACTACACCTCACAGTCAAATACAACAACAAGACTTCACCTCACAGTCAATCCACAATAGCAAGACTACACCTCACAGTCACGTCACAAAAACAATGACTACACTTCAACAGTCACATCTACCAACAAACAAGACTACAACTCTCAGTCATGACCATGACAAGACTTCACCCTCACAGTTATGTCACAACAACAAGACTACACCTCACAGGCACGTCACAACAACAAGACTACACCTCACAGTACAATTCACAACTAACAAGGACTACAACTCACTGTCACGTCAAACAAGAAGGACAACACTCCCAGTCACGTCAGTAAACAACAAGACTTACACCTCACTTGTCATGTCACCATACATTTAGACTACACGCTCATAGAATGTCCAACAACAACAAGACTAAACCTCACAGGCACATCACAACTCAAGACTCAAGTCACAGGCTACATTACAACAACAAGTCCTACACCTCACAGTCACATCACAACTTCAAGACTACACCATATCTGTCACCATTACAAACAAGACTACACCTCACAGTCATTACAACAACAAGTCTACAACCTCAACAGTCGCATCCAAGAACAAGATTACACCCCTCACAGTCATGTCACAACAACAAGACTACACCCTTTTCACTGTCTTGTCACAACAACAAGTCTACTATTCACAGACTGTCACACAAAAAGCACTAACCCCCCCCCCCCCCTAACCTCCAGTTACGCACAAAAAAAAGGGATTTCACCCTCACAGTCATGTCATTGCATCAAAGGGGGGACTACAACCTCAACGTACATGCCATAACTCATGACTACACCGCACTTGTCATCATCAAAACAAGAAGATACACCTCACAGTCACGGTCACAACAAAAGACTACCCTCACTGTCACATCACAACACAAATGGTCTACACCTCACAGTCAATCACAACAACAAAAGACTACACTCACAGTCACCATCAAAACAACAAAGTATACACCTCACCGTCACATCCAACAACAAGACTTACACCTCACAGTCTGTTCTCAACAACTAGAACCACCTCAGTCATATCACAAAAACAAGACTACACCTCACAGTCACATCACAAGATGACTTCACCTCACACAGTCACATCCACAAACTACAAGACTTAACCTCTCAGTCACATCACAACAACAAAGTTACATCATCACAGTTCACATAACAGCAACAAGAGTTACTCCTCACAGTCACGTCACTTCAAAAGTCTCACTCACAGTCACGTCTACAACTACAAAACTACACCTCACAGTCACATCACAACGACAATGACTACACCTCACAGTCACATTCACAACAACAAGACTACACCTCACATTTCCATGTCACGCAACATGACTACTCCTCACAGTCAAGCCACAACAACAGGAATACACCTCACTGTCACTTCAAACATCAAGACTACACCTCACAGTCACGAAACAGCTAACAAGACTACACCTCACAGTCACGAACAGCAACTGACTATGTCACAGTCACAGAACAACAACAAGATTACACCTGTCAGTCACATCTGAACTACAAGACTGACTCCTCACAGCACTATCACAACACAAAATACTAAACACTCCACAGGTCATATCACAACAACAAGGACTACACCTCACAGCACAGCAAAACAACAAGTCTACACCTACGTTCGCATCACAACAACAAGGACTACACCGCACAGTCATTCACAAAAACTAGACTCACCTCAAAGGTCGCATACAACAAACAAGACTACACCTCACAGCACATCAAAACAACAATGACTAATCCTCACACAGTCCACATCACAACAAAAAGGCTACACCTCATCAGTCACTTAACAACAACTAGAGTTCACCATTACAGTCACATCACAACAACCAAGACGACTCATCACGTATCGTACAACAACAAGGACTAACCTCTCAGTTAATGTCACTTACAACAAGACTACACATCTCAGTCACGTCACAACAACAGACTAACCTCACAGTCACGTCACAACAACAAGGTCTACACCTCCACAGTCACGTCACAACAACAAGACTTCACCCTCACAGTCACAGTACAATCAACTAATGACTACACCTCACAGTCTCATCACAACTAACAAGACTACACCTCCAGTCACTCGTCACATACAACCTAGACTAAACCTCACAGTCTATCACAACAAAATATGACAAACACCTCAGAGTCACATTACAACAAACAAGACTACAACAGCACAGTAATATATTCATCTTCCTAGGTAATACACTAACAATCACATAACAACAACAGACTACTCTGCATCAGTCAACGTCACAACACCAAAAAGATACACCTCACTGTCTCATCAAAACATCAAGACTACACTCTCAGTCACATCACTACAACAGAGGACTACACCTCACAGTCCACGTCACAACTAACTCAAGACTACACCTCACAGTCTAAAGCACAATAAAAGATACCATAACAGTCATATCACCATCACAAGATACACCCTCACAGTCACGTCACAACAAAAAGACACACTCACAGTCACATCTACAATCAACGAGAATAACCTCACAGTCACATTGACAACAACAAGACTACACCTTAACAGTCGCATCTCAACAACCAAGAACTACACCTCGCAGTCACTCACAACTACATGACTACACCTATACAGTCGCATCACAACAACAAGACTACACCTCCAGTCACATGGTACAAAACAAGACTACACCTCACAGTTCGCATCACAACTCAAAATATGATACACAATCATACAGTCGCGTCACACTACGAGACTACATCTCACTGTCACATCACAACAAAAGAGCTACAAGTCACAGTAAATCCACATAACAAACTAGATTACACTTCACAGTCAAATCACATAACAACAGACGACACTCACAGTCACATCACAACAAACAAGACTTCACATCACTGTCAAGTCACAAACAACAAGACTACACCTCACAGTCACAACACAACATGGACTACACCTCACTGTCAAATCACAAACTTCAAGACGACACCTCACTGTCACATAACATCAACAAGTCTACACCTCTCAGCCCACAATCCCAACTAGATACACCGCAACGTCACATCACAACAACAAGGACTACTACCTTCAGCAATCACAATCAACAAGACTACTCCTCACATGTCACGTCTCAGCAAACAAGACTACTCCTACTGTCACATCACATTACAAGAGTACACCGCACAGTCACACCACTACAACAAGACTACACCTCACAGTCAATCACTTAAACTAGACTACACCTCACAGTCACGTCACAGCAACAAGACTACAACTTCCAGTCTCTTCACAACAACAAGACTTCACCTCCACAGCACATCACAATCAGCAAGACTACCACATCACAGTCACGTCACTGCAACAAGGACGACACCTCACAGTCACATCCAACAACAGACGTCACTCACAGTCACATCACATAGCAAGACTACACTCACCGGCACCGGTCACAACAACAAAAGACGACACCTCTCAGTCACATCATCAACAAGGACTACACCTCACATGTCTGGACACAATGACAAGGACTACCCTCACAGTTATGTCAACAACAACCAAGAACTCACTCACAGTTCAAGTCACAACAACAAGACGTCACTTCACAGGGCACGTCACAACAACAGGACTACAAACTCACTGTTCACGTCTCAACAGAGGCAACACCCACAGTCTCGTCTAAAAAACAACAAGACATACACTCACTGTCTATGTCACAACACTTAGGAACTACAACCTCATGACACGTCACTACAACAAGGACTACACTCTCAGTAACATCACATTCAACAAGACTACACCACAGCTACATACAACAACAAGACTACTACTCTCAGTCACATCACAACACTAAGACTACACCTCACTGTTCCATGTCACAACAATTAGACTACACCTCTTAGACACGGTCACAACATCAAGCACTTACACCTCACAGTCGCATCACTAAACTACAAGACTCACCGCACAGTCGCATTACAACAAGGTTCTTTACACCTAACAGTCACATTTAAAACAACAGACTACACCCTCACAGGTAGCATCACAAGAACATGATTACACCTCACAGTCATGGTCAATACAACAAGATACACCTACGGTCATGGTCACAACAACAAGACTACACTTCACTGTCATGTACCACTAAAAGACTACAACCCACAGAGTTACGTCACAACAACAAGGATTCACCTCACAGTCAGTCATAGCAACAAGACTACACCTCATGTCTTGACTATAACACATGACATACACCTCTCAGTTCATATCACAACAACAAGACTACACCTCACAGTCTCGTCCAAAACACTAGCTTCACTCAACAGTCCATCACAACAAACAGACTACACCACACAGTCACAATCACACAAAACAGGATACGCATCACAGTCACCATAACAACAACAAGACTACACCTCCATGGTTCACGTTCACAATCAAACAAAGTCCACCTCACAGTCAGATACAACAAAACAAGACAACACCTCACCAGTCACATACAAATAGACTACGCCTCACAGTCACATCACAACTACAAGACTTCACTCCAGTCACAATCTCAAACTACAAAAGTACACCTCACAGTCACATCACAACAACAAGAGTAAACATACAGTTTATGTCACAACAAACAAGACTACACCTCACAGTACATCAAAAAAAAGACTCCACCTCACAGTCACTTTAACTTCAACAAGGACTACACCTCCACAGTCACATTCACAACAACCAAACTAACCTCACAGACAAGTCTCATACTAACAAGGGGGGGGGGGTGTGGGCGGGGGGGGGGGGGGAAAACTAAACAAACTCCACGTCACGTCACAACAACAAGGACAACACCTCAGAGTCACTCTAAACAACAAGACTTCACCTCACTAGTATGTCACAGCACTTAGACTACACCACACAGACACGTTTCACAACAACAAGATTACTCATCTCAGTAACATCCACAAACAACAAGACTACACCTCACGTCACGTCACAACAACCAAAAATACACTCACACTCTTACATCACAACACATGACTACACTCACACTCACATCACAACAACAAGGACTACACCTTTAGTTATGTCACAAAAAAGACTACACTCACATCACTTACAACAACAAGACTACACTCCACAGTCACACCACACCAACAAGATACACCTCATGAGTCCCATCACATCAACAAGGACTAACACTCAAGTCACGTCACAAACAACTTGTTTCACCCTTAGTTATGTCACAACAACAAGATACAACTAACAGTCATGTAACAATAAACATGACTACACCTAACAGTTATGTCGCAACAACAAGATCTAACTCCTCACAGTCACATCACAACAACAAGAATACACCTCACTGTTCACATAACAACAACAAGGGACTACACTTCACAGTCAATAACACAACAAGGCTACAACGAACAGTCACATAACATATCAACAATACGACACCATCACAGTCACATCACTAAAACAAGGACTACACCTCACAGTTATGACACATCATACAAGGACTATCATCACTGTCACGTCACAACAAACCAAGACTACCACCTAACTGTCACATCACAACAACATGACGACACATCACAGTCTCATCACATCTACAAGATCTACACCTCACAGTAATGACACAACAACAAGACTACACCTCCGCATGTCAAGACATCACACATGAAGATACACCTCACAGTCACGTCACAACTTCAAGACCACCTCGCAGTCTTATCACAAAACAAGACTACACCTCGATCACTTCACAAACAGCCTACATATCACAGTCACATCACAACTTCAAAGAATTTTCTCCTCACAGTCACATCAAACACATGAGTTACACCTTACAGTCTCATCTCAAACAATACTGCACCTCACAGTCACATAACAAACAACAAGACTAACCTCACAGGTTACGTCACAACAACAAGATCTACACCTCAACAGTCAGGTACATACATAAAGACTACATCTCTCTGTCAATCCCAAAACTACATGACTACACCTCTCAGTCACATCACAACAACGAGAGTACACCTTACCAGTCTATCTCAACAACAAGACTACACCTCACAGTCATTGCACATCAACAAGACTTCACCAACAGTCACATCACAACAACATGACCACACGAGCACAGTCACTGCCACATTCAACAAGACTAGACGCAGAGTTTATGTCAAAACAACAAGACTACACCTAACAATCACGTCAACATAACAAACAAGACTACACATCACAGTCACATCCCAAAACAACAAGACTTCACCTAACGTCAATCACATCAACATGCTTACACCGTCACAGTCACTTCCATCAACAAGACGTAGACCTCAGAGTTAGGTCAAAACAACCAAGTACTACACCTCACAGTTCAAGTGACTAACAAACGAGACTACACCTCACAGTCACGTTACAACAACAAGTTACTCTCACAGTCACATAGCAACAAAAAGACTAACTCAGAGTCAATCACACAACAAGACTACATCACGTCACATCGCCAACTTACAACTACAAGACTACACCTCTCGGTCTAATCACAATCATACAAGAACTCACCTCACAGTCACATACAAACAACCAGGACTACACCTCCAGTCACATCCACAATACAGCTACAAGAAAACACCTCACAAGTCACATCACAACAACAAGTACTACACCTCAGAGTCGCATCACAACTCAAAACACTACCACTAACAGTCACATCACAACCTCCAAGACTACACCTCACAGTCACATTACAACAACAAGAATACATCTAAACAGTCGCATCAACAAACAATAGACTACATTAACAGTCACTTCACAAACAACAGGGGACTACACCTAACAGTCACATCACAACAACAAGACAACACCTCACAGTCACATCACAACAACAAGAAAACACCTCAGAGTCACATTACAACTAGACTACCACTTCTCAGTCACCATTACAACAAAGACTACTACTAACGCTGCATCACATCAATAAGATTAAACCTGACAGTCAAGTCACCAACAAATGACTTGCGGCTACCTTTTAACAGTCTCATAACAACAACAATGACTGCACCTCACAGTCACATCACAGCAAGAAGACTACACTCACAGTCCGGTATCAACAACAGACTACAGCTCAAACAGTCACACACAACAACAAGGACTAAACCTCACTGTCACATCACAGCAAGAAGGACTACCCTCACAGTCAAGTCACAACAACAAGAGTACAAACTCTCAGTCATGTCTCAGCAACAAGACTGCACCCACAGTTATGCCAACAACAAGACTGCACCTAACAGTCACATCACAACAAAACAAGACTACTCCTCACAGATGACACAACAACAGACTACACTCGCTGGTCTCATCGCAACAAACATAAGACTGCACCTCACAGTAACATCACAACAACAAGACTACACCTAACAGTCAATCTACAACAAAGGGACTACACTACAGACATGACACAACAACAAAATACACTCGCAGTCTCATCGCAACAACAAGACTGCAACTCACAGTTCACGTCTCAACAATGTTGTATAATTGTTCGCAAGACCGTATTGAGCAAGATGACAGGACTCTGCTTGACCCATGGAGATCAAATAACACAGTATTAATGTTAAACCTTGGTGAATGTTCTATCACAAGCTTGGGGTGATGGAAACTGCGAGGTTGGTGATGGCAGCAAGAGTATTGTAACCCTTTATCGCGTATGTACACTCCCTCATTGAACGGCTATCTCCCCCAACCAGCGATACAGGTGCTAAGGGTGATGTGGGGCCCTTCCTTCAATCAGTACCAGGTTCCAGCCAATGAGAAAGATGGTTTTGGCCTATCGCAGAGGTGCGATGGTACCACACACCTGTCTGCTCTTGTGCTTCCAATTCTAGTAGCTGGTTGGAAGCATCAGTCTGCTCTCTTGGGGGCGTTTTTTATTCTGGCCCTTGCTGTACCGTGGAGTGCACTAATACCTATTGTTGTACATAGTGTATTTGTGTACTTACTTCTGTTTTTACATTGGTTGAAGGATAATATCAAGTCAAAAGTATTCTGCTGTGATTTATGATGCTCCCTTTACACCAGGCATACTGGCCGTTGGGCGCTCCTGGGTTGTAATAGTTGGCATTATCTAATTAGCAATGTGAAGATTGGGGATGGACGCTCTCAAGTCCATATGAACAAATAAATTCGAGAGGCTCTTTGGGTCTTAATATTTTTTGTTGGCCCGACTTGAAGAACAATTTTTTGAAAACCCAAATTATTCTTCATATACGCTGCGTCTCATCATATCAGAAGCTGTAAAATACCCAGATGTTTCGCATTACTTTAGTCGTTACTGTCTGTGTCTCATAACACATTCCCTTCGACTTGGAGATGGACCCAAAACTTGGCGTCAGTGTCTCCGAGACGAGCAAAACTTTCATCCATTTCTTCTGTTGAAGACGGTCGAGCGTTTCTTCATGACTCTTTCCACTTCTCCGTGGCCTGTTAACCTGGCGTTCCTCGAGTTGCTCATTCAGTCATTTGTTACTTTTAGCTTCAATATTCCTTCTCGGCGAGGACCCGAGTCCTCCTTCGAGTGGCTCACTGACCAACACATTCTCTTTTATCATCAAAAAGTGATCTCTGTGACAACTTTCAGATCAGAGCATCATCGTGCAGTTCATGCTAGGAGCCTGCCATGCCTCTTTGAATATGATCAATGCGGGTAAAACCTGTTCTAGTGAAAATAGAGATACCACGGAAAGTTAAAATTGGTTAACAGTATCGGTTACCAAAGGTAATTATCGTATTTTAATAAATCTAGGGTAACCAATTTGCTTAACCATGGAACCAGCATCATAAACAGGGAAAAAAAGCCAGCTGTGAACAGGTAAAATCACCCAAATTAAATCACCCTGAAATAAACACGAAAAATCTGGCCTGGTGAAACACGAAATCAGCATGGGCCGAAATGAAAACCCAGCTGGTATAAAACAGGAAACCACCTGCTAAAGCAGCCAAAACCAGCTGTTGAAACAGGAAAAACCTTCCTTGTGAAACAGGGAAACAAGTATGGTGTAAACAGCAACCTGTTCTGGTGAAACAGGAAAACCGGCCTGGTGTAACGGAAAACATGTTTGGTAAACAGGCGAGAACATGCCTTGTGAAACCAAGAAAACCAGCCTAGTGACACAGCAAAACCAGTTCTGGTGAAGCAGGAAACAGTATGGTAAATCAGGAAATTAAATATGCCTGGTGATGAATACAACCAAATCCTACCTGGTGAAACTGGCTGTTTTTTTTTTTGCTATAAGATCACAGTAAAACAGGTGATATCTACAATTCTACACTAGTGAAATTCCAAGTGTTTTGTGATCATTCTCACTTTATCAAGGAACTATAAAATAAAAACATAAACTGGAAGGCATTAAGGGCCAAGACTTACAAACTCACAGTTCACGTGACAAACAAAGCAAGACTACATCTCACAGTCACGTCACTCAACAACAAGACTACACTATCACAAGCCCCCCGTATAACCAACAAGACTACACCTCACAGTCACTTTACAACAACAAGACTACACCGCATAAGTACGTACAACAACAAGACTACACCTCACAGTCATGTCACATACAACAAGACTACATCACAGTCACTATCACAACAGCCAAGACTTACACCTCACAGTCATCATACACTAACAAGACGCATCTCACTGTCACATTTACAACAATACAAGACTACACCTCACAGTCACTCCACAACAGCATGACTAACCTCAGAGTACATTACAACAAACAAGACTTTCACCTCATCAGTCAACATTACAACATAAAAGACTACACCTCTCAGTTCACTTCACAAACATGCATAGACTACACCTCACAGTCAACATTACAACAACAAGGATAACACCTCTCAAGTGACATCAAAACAACAAGACTACACCTCACAGTACATCAAGACAACAAGACTACACCTAACAGTCACAACACAACAATCAATGGACTACTCCCTCACATTCATTGTAACTGCAACAAGACGACACCTCTCAGTTTCAAGCACACACAAAAAAGACTACACTCACATTTATGTCACAACAACATGACTACTCTCACAGTCGACATCACAACAGAAGACTAACTCACTGTCACATTACAACAACGGACTTCACCTAACAGGCACATTAAAATTAACATGTAACCCCCTAACCTCACAGTCATGTCACAACACCAAGACTCACCTCACAGTCACATCACAACAGCAAGATACTTCACCTCACAGTCACTTTACAACAACGGACTTAACCTCAGCAGTCACATTACAACAAACAAGACTACACCTCACAGTGACATCATTACAACAAGGACTACACATCACAGTTCACATCAAAAAAACAATCACGAGACACTAACAGTCTACAACCCAAAACAACAGACTAACCTCACATTCATGTCACAGCAACATGATTACACCTCACAGTCTAGCCACTATACAACATGACTTAACATCACTGTCACATCACAACAACAAGGACTACAACTCACAGTCACGAAACAGGCAAATAAGGACTACACCTCGCAGTCACGGACACAGCAAACAGACTAATGTCTCAGTATAATAACAACAACAAGAATACACTGATCATTCACATATGTACTACAAGGATACACCTCACAGTCACATCACAACAACATTACTAAACCTCACAGTCATATCACAACAACAGGGGCGGACTACACCTCACAGCCAACATCACAAACTACAAGGGACTACACTCACCAGTCGCATCTCAACAAACATGACTACACCGCACAGTCAAATCACACAACAAGACTACACCTCAAAGTCGCTTTCACAAAACAAAAAGACTACACCTCACAGCCACATCAAAACAAGGACTACACCTCACAGTCACTCATCACAACTACAGACTACACCTCACAGTCACATCCACAACAACAAGAGTTCACCATATCAGTCACATCACACTCAACATGACTACACAATCACCGTCACGTCACACTTCAACAAGGACTACACATCACAGTTTTGTCACTACAACAGTCTACACATCACTGTCACGTCACACAAACAAGACTCTACTCTCCAGTCCGTCACACAACATTGTCTTCGCTCACAAGTACGTCTACAAACAACAAGGACTACACCTCATAAGTCACTTTACATCTACACAAGATACACCTCACAGTTCTTCACAACAAAATGTAACTTACACCTTCACAGTCACGTACACAACTCAACAAGACTACAACCTCTCTAGTCTCTTCTCAGACAACAAGGGGGACTACCTCTCAGAGTCTCGTTTCAACAACAAGAATACAACGCACAGTCTTTGACAACAAAAGACTTACACCTCACAGTCTTATTACTACAGCATGACGTCTTACCTAACAATCCTTACATAAACAACATCAAGACTACACTTCACAGTCAAGGCACTACAAAATGACTACTCCTCACAGTCACATCAAAACTCAAGGACTACACTCACAGTCACATCACAACAACAATATACATCACAGTCACGTCTCACAACTACTAGGACTACACCTCACAGTACACACACGGACTACAAGACTAACATAACAGTCATATCACATCAAAAGACTACACCTCACAGTTCACGTCACAACAACAAAGACTACACCTCACGCAGTCTAACATTCACAATAACAAGGACTACCTCCACAGTCACATCAACTAAAAGACTTAACAGATACAGTCATATCACATCAACAAGACTCACCACACCTTTCAACGTCACACAACAAGGACTACACCTGTTCACGGTCACATCACAACAACAACACTTACACCTCAACAGTACACATTACAACAAACAAAGACTTACACCTAAACAGGTTCGCATCTACAACAACTAAGGACTACACCTCGCAGTCACATCACTAACAACAAGATACATCCTAAACACCGTCACTCAACAACATAACGGACTACACCGCACAGTCGCATCACAACTACACGACTACACCAAACAGTCGGTCACAACAACGAGGACTCACCTCACCGTCACATACACAACAACAGGATCAAAAGTCACTCGTTCAATCACCATACAACAGATATTCTCACAGTAAATATCAACCAACTACAAGACTCACGCTCACAGTCACCATCACAAACAACAAGACTACACTATTCACAGTCACGTCAACAACAACAAAGGACTACACCTCACAGGCAAATCACTCAAGACTACCACTCACAGTCAAAATCACAAAAATCAAGACTACACCTCTATACAGTCACTCACAATCAACAAGACTACACCTCTCAGCCACTTCATCAACAAGACTACAACTCACAGTCACATCACAACAAACCAATACTACTCTCTCTGACACTTCGCAAACAACAAGACAACTCCTCACAGTTCACGTCACAAGCAAAAGACTACACCTCACAGCCACATCACATTACAAGATTACTCACCTCACAGTCACACCACAAACACAAGACTAACCTCACTGTCACATCACATAACAAGACTACACTCACAGTCACGTCACAGCAACAAGACTACACCTTCACAGTCACATCACAAAACAACCAAGACTTTCACCGCAACAGTTCCACTTCACAATAGCAAGGACTACACCCACAGTCACGTTCAGCTAACCAAGACTACACCTCTCAGTCACATCATCAACAAACAAGGATTCACCTCACAGTCACATCACCCCTATAGCATAGACTCCTCCCTCACTGTCACGTCACTACACAAGATACACTCACAGTCACATCACAACAACAAACTCACCTCACAGTATGACACAAATGACAAGACTACACCTCACAGGTGTATGTCACAACAACAGGAACTAAACCTCACAAGTTCACGTCACAACAACAAGACTACACCTCACAGTCCACGTCTCAACATAAAAGGACTACAACTCACTGTCTACGTCACAACAAGAAGGCAAACACTCTCAGTCACGTCAAAAACAACAACGACTACAACCTCACGTCTTGCACAACAATTAGACTACACTCTATAGACATGTCACATTCTAAAGACTTACACTCACAGTAAATCACAACAACAAGTCTACACCTCACAGACTACATTACACCATAACAAGATACACCTCTACAGTCCATCACAACAACAAGATACAACATACAGTCGTCATCACAACAACAAGACTACACCTCACACGTCACTTTTCTTCAAGACTACACCTCACAGTCACATTTACAATCAAACAAGACTACACTCTCAGTCGCATCACAAGACAAGATTACACTCACAGTCATGTCACAACTAACAAAGGACTTCACTCAATGTCATGTCACAATCAACAAGACTACACTTCACAGTCATGTCACAACAATAAAGGTCGACCCTCTCTGTTACGTCCAACAACAAGGATACACCTCCAGTCTTGTCCATAGGCAACCAAGACTAAACCTCACAAAAGTTAAATAGAAGCGAAGAAACTTAAAACGATGTAATCAGTCCATACCCTTAAAGTTTTGAGGTGGTCAGTCCTCAGTCTGGAGAAGAACATTGTTCCGTTGTCTGAAACAATAGAAGTTGAAGTGACAAAATTGGGCCTTATATAGTGCCAGGAGGAGACGTAGGTTGATTTGGGAGGGCAGGTCCTTCTCAAACCCAGCCGTTCTCACTATAGAGGTTGTCGAAGTAGATGGTCTGTACTAAGATACCCTTGTGTTTCAGTGTCTGACAGAATGAACATTAAAATGGTATAAAATACCGACAGATTGTTAGGTAAGACACATATGCAACAGTTAGGTATCTTTATTTTGAAACTTTTTCGCCTACACAGTAGGCTTCTTCAGTCGAGTACAGAAAAGTTATAGAAGCAGAAGATACTTGAAGACATGTAATCAGCCATCACCCTTAAAGTTTTGAGGTGTCAGTCCCTCAGTCTGGGAAGAGCATTGTTCCGTGTCTGAAACAATATGAAGTTGAAGTGACAGAATCGGGCCTTATATAGTGCCAGGAGGTGAGACGTAGGTTGATTTGGGAGGGCAGGTCCTTCTAAAAACCCAGCCGTTCTCACTAGTAAGGTTGTCGAAGTGAAGGGTCTGTACTAAGATACCCTGTGTTGCAGTGCCCTGACAGAATGAACATTAAAATGGTATAAAAAATACCGACAGATTGTTAGGTAAGACACATATGCAACAGTTAGGTATCTTTATTTTGAAACGTTTCGCCTAAACAGTAGGCTTCTTCATCGAGTACAGAAAAGTTGATAGAAGCAGAAGATACTTGAAGACGATGTAATCAGTCCATCACCCTTAAAGTTTTGAGGTGGTCAGTCCCACTCGACTGAAGAAGCCTACTGTGTAGGCAAACGTTTAAAAATAAAGATACCTAACTGTTGCATATGTGTCTTACCTAAAAATCTGTCGGTATTTTATACCATTTTAAATGTTCATTCTGTCAGACACTGCAACACAAGGGTATCTTAGTACAGACCATCTACTTCACAACCTCTACTAGTGAGAACGCTGGGTTTGAGAAGGACCGCCCTCCCCAAAAACAACCTACGTCTCACCTCCTGGCACTATATAAGGGCCCCATTCTGTCACTTCAACTCATATTGTTTTTAGACAAACGGGAAAAATGCTCTTCTCAAGACTGAGGGACTGGACCACCTCAAAACTTTAAGGGTGATGGACTGATTTTCATCGTCTTCAAGTATCTTCTGCTTCTATCAACTTTTCGTACTCGACTGAAAAAGCCTACTGTGTAGGCGAAACGTTTCAAATAAAGATACCTAACTGTTGCATATGTGTCTTACCTAACAATCTGTCGGTATTTTATACCATTTTAATGTTCATGTGGATAGTCCTGTTGCTGCCTTGGCTGCATCATCTGCCGCCTCATTTTCCCCCGGGTGCCACATGGCTGGGGATCCAGTTCAATGTCGACCTGTTAACCCTGAACTTCTAAGGCTGTCATTATGCTCAGGATCGATGTGATGAGGTGAACATTGTCCTGTGGTTGAGGATGGGAGGGGGCATTGATTGCAGACGTGGAATCAACATGTATGACAGGTCGGAGTCGATGTCGTAGGGCATGTGACAATGCCTGCTGAATCGCCACCAGCTCAGCTTGAAGGATCGTGCAGTGGTCAGGGAGTCGCCAGCCTTGTGTGTGACCATTTGGTACAGTCCAGCTGCTGCTCTCTTCCTGTCAGGGTCGACAGAACCATCTGTGAAATACACTGCACATGTGCCTCCCTCTGCCAGTGCCATGCTTGTCTCAGCATGATTGCTGAGAGTGTCTTGACTGCAGAGACGCTTAGAGAGGGGTAGCTGCATGATGCAAACATCGGCTGGACCCTGGGCGCCGGGGAGATGGTGGATGGTACCCAGCAACAGGAAGGTCACAACTCTTCTCAAGGAGTAGTTGTATAGGCAGCAGCTTCCGCCCAGCAACACAAAACGAACGAATCCAGGAGTAGTCCGTGAAGAGTGTGGATCTTGTGCCATGGTTGTCAATATCCGTCTCCTTAGTGGGTACCCTTTCTGCCTGGGGCAGAATCGTGGCCACATTGCAGGCGTTTATGTATCTTACTCTGTCAGCCAAGGAAGGAAGCCGGGCCTCAGATCTGAGACATACTGTGTTGGTCCAGATGGGGGCCCCAAGCATAGTTCTTATCGCCTGATTTTGTACGACCTCCACTCTTTGCCTGCTCTGCGGGAAGAGATGAGCTAACGCCGGTGCACCGTAGTCAATGAGCGAGCGTATAGCTTGTATATAGTACAAGCGAAGTACATCTTTGCTTGCCCCTGCACGGTGCCTCGTCATGGCTCTCATGGCGTTTAGTCTGAGTAGAGCACGTGACCTGACATACTCGGCCTGTTTCTGAAAGGTCAGCTTTTTATCAATGTAGATTCCCAAGTACAGGTAGGAGCCTGTCCACTCAAGTTCTATATCCTGAATACGAATCTAATTCACAGATCTGGTCCTTGAACATCATGCAAGAGATTTTTCTCGCCGAGATCTTGAGGCTAGTACCTTGCAATACTGTGTAATAGGTCCAAAGCCTCTGAGCCTGTACGTTCTAAATTAGCCTTTCCCATTCACTACGAGTGCAAGATCATCAGCATAGCTGAGAGCTGTGGTAACCACTATGAAAGGGAGGCTCACAAGTTCCTGCATAAGATTTTACACAGGGTAGGACTGAGTCACACCTCCTATGGGGCGTACTCGTTTTTCCATGGAAATTAAAAGGAAAGTAGTGTCCCTGAAAGCTGACACAGGCCTGCCTGCCCCTAGGAAGGACTCTATCCAGCCAGAGGTACCGCGATCCGCCCCATTTATTCCCTCCGAACTAGTATTGCCAGAATTGCTGTGGGACTGGCTACCCACTCAAATGCCTTTTCAAGGTCGAGGTAGACGACAATACTAGGTTTTTTGTTACTGTCAGCAATCTGGCTAGTAGAGTGGTTATGCAACTCGGCTGTACAGCCCCACTCCTTTGGTGAAGCGAAATATGTGATGATGAAGGGTCCAGCAGCATAGGTGGTGTCAGTCATAGTGGGTGTCACCATTCATCTTACAAACCTGTCCAGAAACGGCCACCTTCTTGGGATCTAAATATCTTATGATTCTTCGCTTGCCTAATTCTTGGCACCAAACCTACTTCCACATTGAACAAATGGACACCACCTATGACTGTTGCAACCTCTCTCTGCCATAAACGGTTTATAAGCAGCTTCTCCGCTCATCTGCCTATTCTACTCAAGATTATTGACTGAACCCAAATCGCTCAAGTTTGAGGGACGGATTACCTCATTCTCCTCCTGTTCAAGTTTCTCCTAATATGGACTTGATGAAGCCACTGTGTGCTAAACTCGTTTCCACAATAAAAGATACCAAAGAGTTGTAAAGAAAAGGACACAAGTGCAACTAAGTTACATTTATGTGGCACGTTTCGCTCGTCCAGGAGCCTTTATCAAGCATGATAAAGCTCCTGGAGAGGCGAACGTTGCCAACAATAAATGTCACATTAGTTGCACTTGTGTCCTTTTTACTTTACATATTGTAGGTAATTCTATCCAACTTTAATTACCCAAAGAGTTGCACTCGTGTCTAATTTATCAACATTGACGGTTCTCTGAACCATTCATCTACAAACAAGAATTACACCTCACATTCATGTCCCAACAAGATCACTTCACTGTCCTGCACAACAACAAGATTAAAAAAAACACCTCACAGAAATTCACAACAACAAGACACACCTCACATTCACATCACAAGCAAACGAGACACACCTCACTGTCACATCACAACAAAAAGACTACACCCCACAGTTACGTCACAACACAAGAAACTCCCTCACAGTCCATGCCAAAACAACTGACTACACCTCTCCTTCACATCAACAACAACAAGACTACACCTCACATTCCACGTCACAACAACATGACAAACAACCTCACAGTTACATCACAGCAACAAGACTATCACTGCACAGTCACTCACAACAACAAGATCACACCCCTCACACTCATGTCATCAACAACAATGACTACACCTCACAGTAACATGACAACACAAGACTACACCTCACGTCACATCAACAACATCAAGAATGAAGATTGAGACACTATGCTCATATGGAATCTTTATACCAGGAAACGTTTACGCCACACATGGCTTCATCATCCCAAATCAAAGAGGAGGTGTAAGGAGAGGAAGAGAATTAGGTAATCAGTCCCTCAACCTGGAGTCGGATGAGTCCTCCATCAATCTTGTAGAAATGTACATCCTACAAGATTGATGGACTGAACACATCGACTCCAGGTTGAGGGACTGAATTACCTCATTCTCCTCCTCACCTTACCCTTCCTCTTTGTATTGGACTGATGAAGCCACTGTGTGGCGAAAACGATCCCGATACAGATTCCCAATGCTGCATAGTGTCTCAATCTCAACTTGTCGGTTTTTCAAGACCATTCATCACAACAACCAAGAGTACACTCACAGTCGGTTCACAACAACGAGACACACCTCACACGCACATCACAACAACCAAGAATACCATCACAGTCACATCACAACAACAAACTAACACCTCAACATCACAGCTACAACAAGACTAACATCTCACAGGTTACATCACAACAAAAAGACATAAAACTCACAGTCACAATCATAACAACAAGAACCACACCTCACAGTCACATCACAACAACAAGAACATAAGACATAAGAATGGAGGACACTGCAGAAGGCTTACTGGCCCATGCAGGCAGTCCTATCATAACGACTACTACCTAAAGCGTACCGCTAGAAATAACTCCCGTAGCCAATGACAACAATCAAACCCAGCCCTCCTCACTCATACATTTGTCCAGTCTCTTTCTTAAAGCAACCCAAGGTCCTACCTCTATCACCCCACGGGGAGATCTTTCCAACGCATCTACAATTCGTTAGAAAACCAGTACGTACCTATGTCCTTAATAAATCTAAATTTAACCAACGTAAATCATTATTCCCTGGTTCTTACCCTGGTCGACACCCACAGTACAATAATTAATACACCCTTGTGTATACATCTCAACAGTTACACACAACAACAAGATTACATATAACATTAACCTCATAACAACAGACACAACCTCACATCCACGTCACAACAACAAGATTACATATTAGCAGTTACATCACAACAACAAGATTACACACTCACAGTCACATCACAACAAACAAGCTTTAAACCTCACAGTCACATCACAACACAACAAGACTACATCTCGAAGATTGAGACCAACTTATGCAGCATATGGGAATCTTTATTCAGGAACGTTTCCGGGCCACACAGTGGCTTCATCCAGCCCAATACCAAGAGGAAGGCGTCAGGAGAGAGGAGTATGAAGATAATCATACCCTCAGCCTGGAGTCGATGTGTTCAGTCCATCAATCTTGTAGAATGGTACAGCATAGGGCCGTAGACGTGGCTATTAACTGTAGTGAGGTGACTTAAGCAGCGGAGGCGGGGTCATAGTGTACCATCCACTAGTCGAAGTAGGTCTTTGTCCAAAGTTTGAAACAAGCGTGGAAAGAATACGTCTCAGGTAAGACAGATCCCATGATGCTGCAGTGTCTGACAGTTGTATGATGGTTTGAAAAACCGACAAGTTGAAGATTGAGGACACTTATGGCACAATATGGGAATCTTATTCAGGAAACGTTCGCCACACAGTGGCTTCATCAAGTCCCATACAAAAGAGGAAGGCGTAAGGAGGAGGTGGAGTATTAGTAATCATCCTCAGCCTGGAGTCGATGTGTTCAGTTCCCCCTCAATCTTGTAGAATGTACAGCATAGGCGTAGAACTGGCTTTATATCTGTAGTGAGTGACTTGAAGCAGGCGGAGGCGGGGTCATAGTGGTACCATCCACTAGTCGAAGTAGTCTTTGTCCAAAGGTTGAACAAGCGTCGAAGAATTCTTGTTCAACCTTTGGACAAGACCTACTTCGACTAGTGGATGGTACACTAGTGACCCCGCCCTCCGCCTGCTTCAAGTCACCTCACTACAGTTATAAGCCACGTCTACGGCCCTATGCTGTACATTCTTCAAATTTGATGGACTGAACCACATCGACCCAGCAAGGGACTGATTACCTCATACTCTCGCTCCTAGCCTTCCTCTTTGTGTTGGACGATGAACCACTGGTGCGAAACGTTTCTGAATAAAAAAAAGAATTTCGCCATATGCTCAATAAGTGTCGCAATCTTCAACTTGTCCGGGTTTTTTCAAACAGTCATCACAATGTCAGACCTGCAGCATCAGGGGATCTTCTTACAAAGAAATCTTCAACGCTTTGTTCAACCTTGGACAAAGGACCTTCTTCGACTAGTGGATGGTCTCCACTACTGACCCCGCCTCCGCCTGCTTTCAAGTCCCTCACTACAGTAAATAACCACGTCTACGGCCCTATGCTGTACATTCTACAAGATGGATGGACTGAACACATCGACTCCAGGCTGAGGGACTGATTACCTCATTCTCCTCCTCTCCTTACGCCTTCCCCTTTGTATTGGACTGATGAACCACTGTGTGGCGAAACGTTTCCTGAATAAAGATTCCCATATGCGCTAAGTGTCCTCAATCTTCAACTTTTTCGGTTTTTCAAACCATTCATCAAGACTACATCTCAAAAGTTACATCACAAAAAACAAGACTAAAAACCTCACTGTCACATCACAACAAAAAGACTACACCTCACAGTCACGTCCCCAAAAACAAGACTACACCTCACAGTCACATTACAACAACAAGACTGCACTGAACAGTCCCCATAACAACAACAAGACTAACACATCACAGTCACATCACAACAACAAGACTACACCTCACAGTCACATCACAACAACAAGACTACATCTCACATTACATCACAACAACAAACTACATCTCACAGTACATCAACAACAACAAGACTACACCTCACTGTCACATCACAGCAACAAGACAAAATCTCACAGTTACAAACACAACAACAAGACTACACCTCGCAGCACAAAACAATGACAAGACTACACCTCACAGGCAAGTCACAACAACAAGACTACAACTCACTGTCACGTCACAACAACAAGGCAACACCTCACAGTCACGTCAAATCAAAAAGACTACACCTCACAGTCCCCATTACAACAACAAGACTACACCTGTTAGGTAAGACACATATGCAACATTAGGTATCTTTATTATGAAACGTTTTGCCTACACAGTAATCATCCATCACCCTTAAAAACTTTAAGGGTGATGGGCTGATTACATCGTCTCAAGTATCTTCTGCTTCTTCAACTTTTTTGTACTTGACTAAGAAGCCTACTGTGTAGCGAAACGTTTCATAATAAAGATACCTAACTGTTGCATATGTGTCTTACCTAACAACCTGTCGGTATTTTAAAACCATTTTAATGTTCAAGACTAAAACCTAACAGTCGCCACAACAACAAGACTACACCTCACAGTCACATTACAAAAAGACAAAACCTCAGAGTCACATTACAACAACAATACTACACCTCACAGTCGCATCACAAAAACAAGATTAAAACCTCACAGTCATGCACAACAACAAGACTTCACCTCACTGACATGTCACAACAACAAGACTACACCTCACAGTCATTCACAATAACAAGACTACAAACCCCACAGTCACATCACAGCAACGAGACTAAACCCCCACTGTCCCCATCACAACAAAAAGACTACACCTCACAGTTACATCACAACAACAAGAATACACCTCACAGTCATGTCATAGCAACAAGACTACACCTCACAGTCATGCCACAACAACATGACTACACCTCTCAGTCACATCACAACAACAAGACTACACCTCAAAGTCACGTCAAAACATCAAGACTACGCCTCACAGTCACATCACAACAAGACTACACCCCACAGTCACATTACAACAACAAGACTACACCTCACAGTCATGTCTCAACAACAAGACTACACCTCACAGTCATGTCACAACAACAAGACTACTCCTCACAGTCACATTACAACAACAAGACTACACCTAATAGTCATGTCAAAACAACAAGACTACACCTCACAGTCATGTCACAATAACAAGACTATACCTCACAGTCACATTACAACAACAAGAGTGCACCTCACAGTCACATTACAACAACAAGACTACACCTAACAGTCATGTTAAAACAACAAGACTACACCTCACAGTCATATCACAACAACAAGACTACTCATATCAGTCACATTACAACAACAAACTACACATCACATTCACATTTCAACAACAAACTACACCTCACAGTCACATCACCCAAACCCCAAGACTACACCTCACAGTTATAACAACAACAAGACTACACCTCACAGTCATGCAAAAACAAAAAGACTACACCTCACAGTCATGTCACACAAAACAAACTACACTTGACAGTCCCCAAATTTAAAAAAACAAAAGTACAAACCCCACAGTCCATGTCACAACAACAAGACTTTCACCTCACAGTCACATCACAACAACAAGACTTCACCTAACACAGTCCCCATCACAACAACAAGGCTACACCTCACAGTCATGTTCAACAACAAACTAAAACATCACAGCAATGTCCCAACAACAAGACTACACCCACAGCATGTCTCAACAACAAGACTACCGCCTCACAGCCATGTTCACAACAACAAGACAACACCTCACAGCAATGTCCCAACAACAAGACTACGCCTCACAGCCATGTCACAACAACAAGACTACGCCTCACAGCAATGTCCCAACAACAAGACTACACCTCACAGCCATGTCACAACAACAAGACTACACCTGACAGTCATGTCACGACAACAAGACTTCACCTCACAGTCACGTTACAACAACAAAACTACACCTCATAGTCACGATACAACAAATAGAGTACACCTCACAGTCACATTTCAACAACAAGACTACACCTCACAGTCACATTACAACAACAAGACTACACCTCGCAGTCACGTCACAGCAACAAGACTACAGCTCACTGACATGTCACAACAACAAGACTATACTCGGCCACATTACAACACCAAGACTACACCTCACAGTCACATTACAACAACAATACTACACTTCACAGCCATGTCACAACTACAAGACTGTACCTCACAGTCACGTCACAACAACAAGGCTACACCTCACAGTCATGTCAAAACAACAAGACTTCACCTCACAGTCATGTCACAACAACAAGACTACACCTCACAGTCATGTCAAAACAACAAGACTTCACCTCACAGTCATGTCACAACAACAAGACTACTCTTCACTGTCACATTACAACAACAAGACTACACCTAACAGTCATGTCAAAACAACAAGACTACACCTCACAGTCATGTCACAACAACAAGACTACACCTCACCGCACATCACAACAAGAAGACTACACTTATCAGTCACATTAAAACAATAAGACTACACCTCACAGTCTCATTTCAACAACAAGACTACACCTCACAGTCACATTACAAAAGACAAGACTACACCTCCCCAGTCACACCACAACATCAAGACTACACCTAATAGTCAGATCACACCAACAAGGCTACACTCACTGCCCATCACAACAACTAAAACACACCTCAAGTTATGTCACAACAAACAAAAACCCCCTACAGTCATGAACACAACAAGACTACACCTCACAGTCACACACAACAAAAAGACTACACATCACAGCCATGTCAAACACAAAACACCCACACCAGCAGAAAAAAAACTACACCTCACAGTCATTTGCAAACAGCAAACTCACCTCACAGTCATGTCTCAACAAAAAAGACTTCTCCTCACAGTCACATACAAACAACAAGACTCACCTCACAGTCCATGTCACAACAACAAGACACACTCACAGTTAATCACAACAACAAAACTACACCCCACAGTCAAGTCTCAACCCAAAAAGACTACACCTCACAGTCACGTCACAACAGCGAGACTACACCTCAAGTCCATTACATCAACAAGACTACACCTCACAATCACATACAATAACAAGACTACACCTCACAGTCCCCCAATTACAACAACAAGACTACACTCACAGTCACATTACACAACAAAACTACACCTCACGTCACATTACATCACAGACTACACCTCACGATCACAATTACAAAAACAAGACTACACCTCACAAATCCATTAGAAAAACAAACTACAAACCCCACATCACATCACAACAGCCAAGACTACACCTCACAGTCATGTACACATCAAGACTCACCTCACGTCACGTTATAACAACAAGACTGCACCTCGCAGTCACATTACGACAACAAGACTTCACCTCACAGTCGCATTACGACAACAAGACTACACCTCACAGTCCATCTCAACAAAAAACACTCCGAGTGTCATGTACAACAAACAGACCCCATCTCCACAGTCACATTGTAACAGCAAGACTACATCTCACAGTCATGTCACAAAAACAAGACTTTCACCTCACAGTCCCCGTTTTCAACAACAAAACTACACCTCACAGTCACGTTACAACAACAAGAGTACACCTCACAGTCACGTTTCAACAACAAGAGTACACCTCACAGTCACGTTACAACAACAAGACTACACCTCACAGTCAGGTCCACAACAAGAAGACTAAGCTCACAGTCTTGTCACAAACAACAACACTACTCACAGCCACATTACAACAACAAGACTACACCTCACAATCATGTCACAGCAACAAAACTACACCTCACAGTCATGGCACAACAAAAAGACTAACCTCACAGTTACAATCACAACAACAAGAAACACCTCAGCATGCAAGCAACAAGACTACCCTCCAGTCAAGCCACAACAACATACTACACCTCTCAGTCACATCACAACAACAAGACTACACCTCACAATCACACAGCAAAAATACACCACAGTCAGCACAACAACAAGACTACACCTCACTGTCAATTGAACAAAAGACTACATCAAACAGTCATGTCACAACAACAAGACTACACATCACATTCAGCAACACAACAAACTACACATCGATCATGTCACAACGCAAGACTTCACCTAACAGTCACATACAAACAACAAGGCTAAAACCTCACAGTCATGTCACAAAAAACAAGACTTCACCTCTCAGTAAAATTACAACAACAAGACTACACCTCACATCCATCACAACAAAAGGGTACCCCACAGTCATGTCCAACAACAAACTTCACCTCACAGTCCCCTTACAAACAACAAGACTACACCTCACACCATGTCACAACAAAAAAGACATCCCCAGCACATTTCAACGTAAACACACCCACAGTCACATTTCAACTACAAAACTACACTCCAATCTCATCACAACAACAAGAATACACCTCACAGTCATGTCCTCAACAACAAGACTTCACCTCACAGTCCCCATCCACAACAAAAGTCTACACCTCACATTTATGTCACAACAACAAACTACACCCCCCATCCCTAACAACAACAAAACTAAACCTCACAGTCATTCTCAACAACAAAGCTACTCCTCACAGTCACGTCACAACAACAAGACTACACCTCACAGTCACATTACAACAACAAGACAACACCTCACAGTCACATTACAACAATAACACTACACCTCACAGTCACGTCACAACAACAAACTTCACCTCAGTCACTTACAAAAAACAAGACTACACATCACAGTCACATTACACAACAAGACTACACCTCACATCAAGTCAAAAAACTAGACTACACCTCACAGTACATGTACAACAAAAAACTACACCTCACAGTCACGTCACAACAACAAACACACCTCACAGTCACATTTAAAACACAAGACTACACCCCAGTCACGTCACAACAACAAAACTAAACCTCACAGTCATGTCTCAACAACAAGACTACTCCTCAGAGTCACGTCACAACAACAAGACTACACCTCACAGTCACATTACAACAACAAGACAACACCTCACAGTCACATTTCAACAAAAAGACAACACCTCCAGTCATAACAACAACAAGACTTTACCTCACAGTCACGTTTTCAACAACCAAGACTACACATCACAGTCACATTACGACAACAAGACTACACCTCACAGTCACGTCACAACAACTAGACTACACCTCACAGTCATGTTACAACAACAAAACTACACCTCACAGTCACGTCACAACAACTAGACTACACCTCTCAGTCACATTACGACAACAAGACTACACCTCAAAGTTGCATCACAACTACAAGACTACACCTGACAGACATGTCACAACAAAAAGGCTACATCTCACAGTCACATTATAACAACAAGACTACATCTCACAGCCACATTACAACAACAAGACTACACCTCACTGTCACGTTACAACAACTAGAGTACACTTCACAGTCACGTTTCAACAACAGGACTACACCTCACAGTCACGTTACAACAACAAGACTACACCTCACAGTCACGTCACAGCAACAAGACTACAGCTCACAGTCATGTCACAACAACAAGACTACACACACTCACATTACAACGACAAGACTACACCTCACAGTCACGTCACAACAACTAGACTACACCTCACAGTCACATTACGACAACAAGACTACACCCCACAGTCACATCTCAACAACAAGACTAAACTTCAGAGTCAGCTCACAACAAAAAGACTACATCTCACAGTCACATTACAACAAGAATACTACACCTCGCAGTCATGTCACAACAACAAGACTACACCTCACAGTCACGTCACAACAACAAGACTACACCTCTGGTATAGGTTGTTGACAAGATCAAGAGTATAACTAGATTTAAATTGACAAAATAAAATTCACAATTAAAGTACCAAAAGAATAATAGTAAAAAAATAACAATGGTAATGTCTTGGTTATAAAATGATAGTAAGATGGTAGACAGGTAGACAGGTACACAGGTACAAAGGATAATATAAAGGTTTGAGTTGAATATACAAACTTGAAAATTTGGCAACAAAATGTTATGGGAAGTATAAAATAATGTTTAATGTACAAAAGTAAAATTGACTGGTAGTAAATATGGTGTTTAATAAAATTTTAGTAAGTAATAGTGATTACAAAAAAAGTGAAAAAGTAATGTTTATTTCATTCAATATTGCACTGGTAGTTATACTTGAGGTTATATGGCAGTACAAGGTAATTAAGAGTACTCTAAGATAGTAAATGTGGTATTAAAACAGGTAAAGGTAATTAGACAAGTAATGGTTATTAAATGTCAAAAATGTTAAGAGTAAATTGAAATTATAGTAAAAATGATAATTATTAATTTTAGTAAGTAATATCAATTGATAGTATTTAAAAAAATATGAGGTAGTAATATGGACAGAGAAAGTATCAATTCAGCTAATGTTTAAGCAAACAATAGTAAATAAGAAAATTACATAAGGTGACTTACTAGTAAAATCACAAAATGAGGTAGTTGATTATTTAATTACTAAGAGATTGTACAATGAAATTTGAACAATAATGGAGCAAAACATACACTACATTACGTAGGCTTTTAAGTTGGACATTGTTTAGTTATTCTCTGTAAGATTAGTATCCCTGAGAAATCGTGATAGATCATTCTCGTTCGTGATTGTGTACAGTTGACCTACATTTGTTTTCCTAACTAGAATTTTTCCATCCCGTGTGAAGCATTGGTGTATCGTGTCATTATTCTCCCGCTTAAGTTTTCTTACTCTATACAGGAGGTTCTGACGTTTTTTGGTAAGACACTCGTTTATGTATACCTCTTTCTTTACTTTAATAGATGCAATAATTAAGTCTTTTTTCCTGTCATGTGAGTGGAATCTAAGCATAACACTTTTTCTACCATGGGATCCTAGTAACCTGGCTTCTTTTATTTCTGACTCTGGTACAATAACACTTGTTTGGTCCTTTATGATCTGCAAAGTAATTTCTTTACTGTTTCTTTGGTTCATATCACTGGGAAAAAGTGGACTGTTAACTATTACTGCGTCCGATAACCTTTATATTATAATAATAAGGTAAAAGGACCCCAATGGAAATAAGTCACTCTGTCTGACTTTTTTGGGTTATCCCAGGTTCTCTACACATATGCTGCTATGTATGATAATTCTATGTAACTGTATTTGTGTATACCTGAATAAACTTACTTGTGACTGGCAGTGATGTCTGGGCGCCTGAGGTCTGGGTAACAAGTTAGATATCGTACTGTACTACCCTCTATGGACAAGCTATAATAATATTTCTACAAGTACATGTACAAGGTATACAAGCATAGCTGACATCACTGACATACTACTATATAGAAAGCCGTTTTTTCATGCACAGTATTTCAAGCAAATTAGATCAGTTTTGTCGCAGGATGCGACCCACACCAGTCCACTAACACCCGGGTTATCATCCCTCACTACACTACCAAGATCTGAACTTTACTGACCAGGTAAACACTTTAATACTTTATTATTGACACACTTGTTTTAGGAAACACAAGAAATCCTGAGAATAATTGCGAGTTATTTCCCTTCTGATTTCTAAATTTGTAGTTATGTTGGCTTGTGACAACAGCTACACCCGGCACTGTGTGTGTGTGTGTGTGTGTGTGTGTGTGTGTGTGTGTGTGTGTGGTGTGTGTGTGTGTGTGTGTGTGTGTGTGTGTGTGTGTGCTAACTACGTCAGTAGGCCAGAAGAATTGAAGAACTTAACACGCATATTCAGCTGTGTTATAAATCGTTCAACAAATCATTCTTTAAGCGTAAGGTAAAGTTTTCTGAACTTATTTTAGATTCAAAGTGGAATATGACGAGACTTAATGTACAGTGAATGTGACAGTGTACAGTGAATGTGACAGTGTACAGTGAATGTGACACTGTACAGTGAATGTGACAGTGTACAGTGAATGTGACACTGTACAGTGAATGTGACACTGTACAGTGAATGTGACAGTGTACAGTGAATGTGACACTGTACAGTGAATGTGACACTGTACAGTGAATGTGACAGTGTACAGTGAATGTGACAGTGTACAGTGAATGTGACAGTGTACAGTGAATGTGACACTGTACAGTGAATGTGACAGTGTACAGTGAATGTGACAGTGTACAGTGAATGTGACAGTGTACAGTGTATGTGACAGTGTACAGTGAATGTGACACTGTACAGTGAATGTGACAGTGTACAGTGAATGTGACACTGTACAGTGAATGTGACACTGTACAGTGAATGTGACAGTGTACAGTGAATGTGACACTGTACAGTGAATGTGACACTGTACAGTGTATGTGACAGTGTACAGTGAATGGGGACACTGTACAGTGTTGTGACACTGTACAGTGAATGTGACAGTGTACAGTGCATGTGACACTGTACAGTGAATGTGACAGTGTACAGTGAATGTGACAGTGTACAGTGAATGTGACACTGTACAGTCAGTGAGAGTTAATTAATATACAGTGAGAGTCAGTATACAGTGAGAATCAGTATACAGTGAGAATCAGTATACAGTGAGAATCAGTATACAGTGAGAATCAGTATACAGTGAGAATCAGTATACAGTGAGAATCAGTATACAGTGAGAATCAGTATGCAGTGAGAGTCAGTATACAGTGAGAGTCAGTATACAGTGAGAGACAGTATACAGTGAGAGACAGTATACAGTGAGTCAGTATACAGTGAGAGTCAGTATACAGTGAGAATCAGTATAGAGTGAGAATCAGTATACAGTGAGAGTCAGTATACAGTGAGAGTCAGTATACAGTGAGAGACAGCATACAGTGAGAGACAGTATACAGTGAGTCAGTATACAGTGAGTCAGTATACAGTGAGAATCAGTATACAGTGAGAATCAGTATACAGTGAGAATCAGTATACAGTGAGAATCAGTATACAGTGAGAATCAGTATACAGTGAGAATCAGTATACAGTGAGAATCAGTATTCAGTGAGAATCAGTATACAGTGAGAATCAGTATACAGTGAGAATCAGTACACAGTGAGAGTCAGTATACAGTGAGAGTCAGTATACAGTGAGAGACAGTATACAGTGAGTCAGTATACAGTGAGAGTCAGTATACAGTGATAATCAGTATACAGTGAGAATCAGTATACAGTGAGAGTCAGTATACAGTGAGAATCAGTATACAGTGAGAATCAGTATACAGTGAGAATCAGTATACAGTGAGAGTCAGTATACAGTGAGAGTCAGTATACAGTGAGAGTCAGTATACAGTGAGAGTCAGTATACAGTGAGAGACAGTATACAGTGAGAGTCAGTATACAGTGAGAGTCAGTATACACTGAGAGTCAGTATACAGTGAGAGACAGTATACAGTGAGAGACAGTATACAGTGAGTCAGTATACAGTGAGAGTCAGTATACAGTGAGTCAGTATACAGTGAGAGTCAGTATACAGTGAGAATCAGTATACAGTGAGAATCAGTATACAGTGAGAGTCAGCATACAGTGAGAGTCAGTATACAGTGAGAGTCAGTATACAGTGAGAGTCAGTATACAGTGAGAGACAGTATACAGTGAGAATCAGTATACAGTGAGAATCAGTATACAGTGAGAGTCAGCATACAGTGAGAGTCAGTATACAGTGAGAGACAGTATACAGTGAGAGTCAGTATACAGTGAGAGACAGTATACAGTGAGTCAGTATACAGTGAGAGTCAGTATACAGTGAGAATCAGTATACAGTGAGAATCAGTATACAGTGAGAGTCAGCATACAGTGAGAGTCAGTATACAGTGAGAGTCAGTATACAGTGAGAGTCAGTATACAGTGAGAGACAGTATACAGTGAGAGTCAGTATACAGTGAGAGTCAGTATACAGAGAGAGACAGTATACAGTGAGAGACAGTATAGAGTGAGTCAGTATACAGTGAGAGTCAGTATACAGTGAGAGACAGTATACAGTGAGAGACAGTATACAGTGAGAGACAGTATACAGTGAGAGTCAGTATACAGTGAGAATCAGTATACAGTAAGAGACAGTATACAGTGAGTGACAGTATACAGTGAGTCAGTATACAGTGAGAGTCAGTATACAGTGAGAGACAGTATACAGTGAGAGACAGTATACAGTGAGAGACAGTATACAGTGAGAGTCAGTATACAGTGAGAATCAGTATACAGTGAGAATCAGTATACAGTGAGAGTCAGTATACAGTGAGAGACAGTATACAGTGAGAGACAGTATACAGTGAGTCAGTATACAGTGAGAGTCAGTATACAGTGAGCGACAGTATACAGTGAGAGACAGTATACAGTGAGAATCAGTATACAGTGAGAATCAGTATACAGTGAGAATCAGTATACAGTGAGAGTCAGTATACAGTGAGAGTCAGTATACAGTGAGAATCAATATACAGTGAGAGTCAGTATACAGAGAGACAGTATACAGTGAGAATCAGTATACAGTGAGAATCAGTATACAGTGAGAGTCAGTATACAGTGAGAGACAGTATACAGTGAGAATCAATATACAGTGAGAGTCAGTATACAGTGAGAATCAGTATACAGTGAGAATCAGTATACAGTGAGAGTCAGTATACAGTGAGAGACAGTATACAGTGAGAGACAGTATACAGTGAGTCAGTATACAGTGAGAGTCAGTATACAGTGAGAGACAGTATACAGTGAGTCAGTATACAGTGAGAGTCAGTATACAGTGAGAGACAGTATACAGTGAGAGACAGTATACAGTGAGTCAGTATACAGTGAGAGTCAGTATACAGTGAGAGACAGTATACAGTGAGAGACAGTATACAGTGAGTCAGTATACAGTGAGAGTCAGTATACAGTGAGAGACAGTATACAGTGAGAGACAGTACACAGTGAGTCAGTATACAGTGAAAGTCAGTATACAGTGAGAGACGTATACAGTGAGTCAGTATACAGTGAGATTCCGTATACAGTAAGAGTAAGCATACAGCGGGAGTCAGTAAACAATGAGTTAGTATACAGTGAGAGACAATATACAGTGAGAGTCAGTATACAGTGAGAATCAGTATACAGTGAGAATCAGTATACAGTGAGAATCAGTATACAGTGAGAATCAGTATACAGTGAGAGTCAGTATACAGTGAGAATCAGTATACAGTGAGAATCAGTATACAGTGAGAATCAGTATACAGTGAGAGTCAGTATACAGTGAGAGTCAGTATACAGTGAGAGACAGTATACAGTGAGAGACAGTATACAGTGAGTCAGTATACAGTGAGAGTCAGTATACAGTGAGTCAGTATACAGTGAGAATCAGTATACAGTGAGAATCAGTATACAGTGAGAATCAGTATACAGTGAGAGTCAGTATACAGTGAGAGTCAGTATACAGTGAGAGTCAGTATACAGTGAGAGACAGTATACACAAATAACCCGCACATAAAAGACAGAAGCTTACGACGACGTTTTGGTCCGACTTGGACCATTGACAAAGTCACACTAACAGAGGTGGAGCAGGACGGCTATATATAGGCAGGAAGAGGTGGAGGTAGTAGTAGTGGTAGTAGTAGTAGTAGTACAAGAATTGTATATAATACCGACAGGATTAAATGACACATGCACAACACCCGGGCATCCCCACCGTAGACGTTTCGCCATCCAGCCAGCCACTGGATGGCGAAACGTCCACAACAAAGACAACCAGACGCCGCACATGTGTCTAATTTCATCAGAGGATGTAGTAGAAGAAGAAGAGGTAGTAGTAGTGGTAGTGGTAGAAGTGGGAAATAAGGAAGACGAGCCAGTCAAATACAAAGGAAGGGGAGCACTGCAAGAGAGCTAGAAACCCACAGAGGGAGAGCAAGCGCACCGAGGTGCGTGAAAGGGGAAGTGGTGAAATAAAATAAAGAAGGAACAGAAACACGAGACAGGAGAGGAGAAAGACAACCCAGAGGAGAAAAGGAGAGAGGAAAGGGGAAGAGGAAGAAGAAAAGAAGAAGAGAAGAAAAAATGAGGATTCAGGTTAGTCACGGGTGTTCTGAAGTTTGGAGCATTTTACAATGTAGTGGGAGAGGAAGGCATCTACAGAGACGAAGCCAGGGCTAAGGTTCATACAAGGAAAGTTGTGTATTAGAGAGGATTCAACTAGACGGCGACTGTTCGAGTTGGAAGTAGGGAAGACAGTTTTAGCAGAAGACCAGTCAATAGGATGGCTATGATCTCTGACGTGACAGAAAAGAGCATTGTTAGTGTCGGCAAGCCTAACACTATTTTTGTGCTCCCTAAGTCTGTCAGAAAGAGATCGACCAGTTTCTTTCTGACAGACTTAGGGAGCACAAAAATAGTGTTAGGCTTGCCGACACTAACAATGCTCTTTTCTGTCACGTCAGAGATCATAGCCATCCTATTGACTGGTCTTCTGCTAAAACTGTCTTCCCTACTTCCAACTCGAACAGTCGCCGTCTAGTTGAATCCTCTCTAATACACAACTTTCCTTGTATGAACCTTAGCCCTGGCTTCGTCTCTGTAGATGCCTTCCTCTCCCACTACATTGTAAAATGCTCCAAACTTCGAACACCCGGACTTAACCTGAATCCTCATTTTTTCTTCTTCTTCTTCTTTTTCTTCTTCCTCTTCCCTTTCCTCTCTCCTTTTCTCCTCTGGGTTGTCTTTCTCTCTCCTGTCTCGTGTTTCTGTTCCTTCTTTATTTTATTTCACCACTTCCCCTTTCACGCACCTCGGTGCGCTTGCTCTCCCTCTGTGGGTTTCTAGCTCTCTTGCAGTGCTCCCCTTCCTTTGTATTTGACTGGCTCGTCTTCCTTATTTCCCACTTCTACCACTACCACTACTACTACCTCTTCTTCTTCTACTACATCCTCTGATGAAATTAGACACATGTGCGGCGTCTGGTTGTCTTTGTTGTGGACGTTTCGCCATCCAGTGGCTGGCTGGATGGCGAAACGTCTACGGTGGGGATGCCCGGGTGTTGTGCATGTGTCATTTCATCCTGTCGGTATTATATACAATTCTTGTACTACTACTACTACTACCACTACTACTACCTCCACCTCTTCCTGCCTATATATAGCCGTCCTGCTCCACCTCTGTTAGTGTGACTTTGTCAATGGTCCAAGTCGGACCAAAACGTCGTCGTAAGCTTCTGTCTTTTATGTGCGGGTTATTTGTGTATCGTTCCAGTCACGGTATTGTGCCTTTTTGTTATTTAGAGACAGTATACAGTGAGAGTCAGTATACAGTGAGAGTCAGTATACAGTGAGAGTAAGTATACAGTGAGAGTCAGTATACAGTGAGAATCAGTATACAGTGAGAATCAGTATACAGTGAGAATCAGTATACAGTGAGAATCAGTATACAGTGAGAATCAGTATACAGTGAGAATCAGTATACAGTGAGAGTCAGTATACAGTGAGAATCAGTATACAGTGAGAATCAGTATACAGTGAGAATCAGTATACAGTGAGAATCAGTATACAGTGAGAATCAGTATACAGTGAGAGTCAGTATACAGTGAGAGTCAGTATACAGTGAGAGACAGTATACAGTGAGAGACAGTATACAGTGAGTCAGTATACAGTGAGAGTCAGTATACAGTGAGTCAGTATACAGTGAGGATCAGTATACAGTGAGAATCAGTATACAGTGAGAATCAGTATACAGTGAGAGTCAGTATACAGTGAGAATCAGTATACAGTGAGAATCAGTATACAGTGAGAGTCAGTAAACAGTGAGAGTCAGTATACAGTGAGAGTCAGTATACAGTGAGAGACAGTATACAGTGAGAGTCAGTATACAGTGAGAGTCAGTATACAGTGAGAGTAAGTATACAGTGAGAGTCAGTATACAGTGAGAATCAGTATACAGTGAGAATCAGTATACAGTGAGAGTCAGTATACAGAGAGAGTCAGTATACAGTGAGAGACAGTATACAGTGAGAGACAGTATACAGTGAGAGACAGTATACAGTGAGTCAGTATACAGTGAGAGTCAGTATACAGTGAGAGACAGTATACAGTGAAAGACAGTATACAGTGAGAGACAGTATACAGTGAGAGTCAGTATACAGTGAGAATCAGTATACAGTGAGAATCAGTATGCAGTGAGAATCAGTATACAGTGAGAATCAGTATACAGTGAGAATCAGTATGCAGTGAGAATCAGTATAAAGTGAGAATCAGTATGCAGTGAGAATCAGTATACAGTGAGAGTCAGTATACAGTGAGAGTCAGTATACAGTGAGAATCAGTATACAGTGAGAGTCAGTATACAGAGAGAGACAGTATACAGTGAGAGTCAGTATACAGTGAGAGTCAGTATACAGTGAGAATCAGTATACAGTGAGAATCAGTATACAGTGAGAGTCAGTATACAGTGAGAGACAGTATACAGTGAGAGACAGTATACAGTGAGTCAGTATACAGTGAAAGTCAGTATACAGTGAGAGACGTATACAGTGAGTCAGTATACAGTGAGAGTCCGTATACAGTAAGAGTAAGCATACAGCGGGAGTCAGTAAACAATGAGTTAGTATACAGTGAGAGACAATATACAGTGAGAGTCAGTATACAGTGAGAATCAGTATACAGTGAGAATCAGTATACAGTGAGAATCAGTATACAGTGAGAGACAATATACAGTGAGAGTCAGTATTCAGCGAGAGTCAGTATTCAGTGAGAGTATACAGTGAGAGCCAGTATACAGTGAGTCAGTATGCAGTGAGAGTCAGTATGCAGTGAGTCAGCATACAGTGAGTCAGTATAGAGTCAGTATATAGTGAGTCAGCATACAGTGAGACTCAGTAAACAATGAGAGTCAGTATACAATGAGAGTCAGTATACAGTGAGAGTCAGTATACAGTGAGAGTCAGTATATAATGAGAGTCAGTATACAGTGAGAGTATACAGCAAGAGTCAGTATACAGTGAGAGTCAGTATACAGTCAGAGCTAATATACAGTGAGAGTCAGAATACAGTGAGAGTCAGTATACAGTGAGAGTCAGTATACAGTGAGAGTCAGTATATAATGAGAGTCAGTATACAGTGAGAGTATACAGCAAGAGTCAGTATACAGTGAGAGTCAGTATACAGTCAGAGCTAATATACAGTGAGAGTCAGAATACAGTGAGAGTTAATATACAGTGAGAGTGAGAGTCAGTATACAGTGAGAGTCAGTATACAGTGAGAGTCAGTATACAGTGAGAGTCAGTATACAGTGAGAGTCAGTATACAGTGAGAGTCAGTATATAATGAGAGTCAGTATACAGTGAGAGTTAATATACAGTGAGAGTCAGTATACAGTGAGAGTTAATATACAGTGAGAGTCAGTATACAGTGAGAGTTAGTATACAGTGAGAGTCAGTATACAGTGAGAGTCAGTATACAGTGAGAGTCAGTATACAGTGAGAGTCAGTATACAGTGAGAGTCAGTATACAGTGAGAGTCAGTATACAGTGAGAGTCAGTATACAGTGAGAGTCAGTATACAGATTGTATGAATCTTTGATCAGTGTGTGAATCACAGTGTTATTACAGAGATATTGATCAGTAATGTTATCCAGGGTGAACAAACCTGAGAGAGAACATTGTGGATGTGTTATCCAGGGTGAACAAACCTGAGAGAGAACATTGTGGATGTGTTATCCAGGGAGAACAAACCTCAGAGAGAACATTGTGGATGTGTTATCCAGGGTGAACAAACCTGAGAGAGAACATTGTGGATGTGTTATCCAGGGTGAACAAACCTGAGAGAGAACATTGTGGATGTGTTATCCAGGGAGAACAAACCTCAGAGAGAACATTGTGGATGTGTTATCCAGGTGAACAAACCTCAGAGAGAACATTGTGGATGTGTTATCCAGGGTGAACAAACCTGAGAGAGAACATTGTGGATGTGTTATCCAGGGAGAACAAACCTCAGAGAGAACATTGTGGATGTGTTATCCAGGGTGAACAAACCTCAGAGAGAACATTGTGGATGTGTTATCCAGGGTGAACAAACCTGAGAGAGAACATTGTGTATGTGTTATCCAGGGTGAACAAACGTGAGAGAGAACATTGTGGATGTGTTTTCCAGGGTGAACAAATGTGAGAGAGAACATTGTGGATGTGTTATCCAGGGTGAACAAACGTGAGAGAGAACATTATGGATGTGTTATCCAGGGTGAACAAACGTGAGAGAGAACATTATGGATGTGTTATCCAGGGTGAACAAACGTGAGAGAGAACATTATGGATGTGTTATCCAGGGTGAACAAACGTGAGAGAGAACATTGTGGATGTGTTATCCAGGTGTGAACAAACGTGAGAGAGAACATTTGGATGTGTTATCCAGGGTGAAAAAAACGTGAGAGAGAAATTGTGGATGTGTTATCCAGGGTGAACAAACGTGAGAGAGAACATTATGGATGTGTTATCCAGGGTGAACAAACGTGAGAGAGAAACATTATGGATGTGTTATCCAGGGGGAACAAACGTGAGAGAGAACATTATGGATGTGTTATCCAGGGTGAACAAACGTGAGAGAGAACATTATGGATGTGTTATCCAGGGTGAACAAACGTGAGAGAGAACATTGTGGATGTGTTATCCAGGGTGAACAAACGTGAGAGAGAACATTGTGGATGTGTTATCCAGGGTGAACAAACGTGAGAGAGAACATTATGGATGTGTTATCCAGGGTGAACAAACGTGAGAGAGAACATTGTGGATGTGTTATCCAGGGTGAACAAACGTGAGAGAGAACATTATGGATGTGTTCAAAAATCCAAGGGAAACAAACGTGAAAAAATAATGGAGTGTGACCAGGGTGAAATACGTGAAGAGGACACACTGTGTGTTTTTAGTGTGAAACGTGGAGAGAACATTATGGATGTGTTAAACCAGGGTGAATAATGTTGAGAGGTAAAACTTAGGTGTGTTGTCCAGGGTGAAAATGAGAGAGATTATGGATGTGTTATCCTGTGTAAAGAACGTCAAGGTAACTGTGTGTGATGGTGGTTATGTTAGGCGTGAACAAACGTGAAATGTTGAAATGTGGAATGTTTGTTATCGGGGGGAAGTTGAGCTGAGAACACTTTTGGATATGTTATTTCCCGGTCACAAAGTGTGAGAGAGTTGTGGAGTGTTATCCGGGTGAAAAAACGTGATATGTGAGAACACTGGTGTTTTCGGGTGAAAAGTGTGAGGTTGTGTATGTGTACAACACTGTGTATAAGTTGAAGTCAAGGACATTAAGGGATGGTGGAGTGTGAGCGTGAAAATATGAATTTAAGGTCACACTGTGTGTTGTTAGTGGGGGGGTGTGAGTGTTGATGCTGTGACATCACTGTGTATAATGTTGATGTCAAGGTCACACTGTGTGTTGTTAGGTGGTGGGTGTGAGTGGTTGATGCTGGGGACATCACTGTGTATAATGTTGATGTCAAGGTCACACTGTTTTTGTTGTTAGTGGTGGGTGTGAGTGTTGATGCTGTGACATCACTGTGTATAATGTTGATGTCAAGGTCACACTGTGTGTTGTAGTGGTGGGTGTGAGTGTTGATGCTGTGACATCACTGTGTATAATGTTGATGTCAAGGTCACACTGTGTGTTGTTAGGGGTGGGTGTGAGTGTTGATGCTGTTGACATCACTGTGTATAATGTTGATGTCAAGGTCACACTGTGTGTTGTTAGGGGTGGGTGTGAGTGTTGATGCTGTGACATCACTGTGTATAATGTTGATGTCAAGGTCACACTGTGTGTTGTTAGTGGTGGGTGGGAGTGTTGATGCTGTGACATCACTGTGTATAATGTTGATGTCAAGGTCCACACTGTGTGTTGTTAGGGGTGGGTGGGAGTGTTGATGCTGTGACATCACTGTGTATATGTTGATGTCAAGGTCACACTGTGTGTTGTTAGGGGTGGGTGTGAGTGTTGATGCTGTGACATCACTGTGTATAATGTTGATGTCAAGGTCACACTGTGTGTTGTTAGTGGGGGTGTGAGTGTTGATGCTGTGACATCACTGTGTATAATGTTGATGTCAAGGTCACACTGTGTGTTTTTAGGTGGTGGGTGTGAGTGTTGATGCTATGACATCACTGTGTATAATGTTGATGTCAAGGTCACACTGTGTGTTGTTAGTGGTGGGTGTGAGTGTTGATGCTATGACATCACTGTGTATAATGTTGATGTCAAGGTCAACGTGTGGGTTTTTAGTGGTGGGTGCGAGTGTTGATGCTGTGACATCACTGTGTATAATGTTGATGTCAAGGGCACACTGTGTGTTGTTAGTGGTGGGTGGAGTGTTGATGCTGTGACATCACTGTGTATAATGTTGATGTCCAAGGTACACTGTGTGTTGTTAGGGGTGGGTGTGAGTGTTGATGCTGTGACATCACTGTGTATAATGTTGATGTCAAGGTCACACTGTGTGTTGTTAATGGTGGGTGGGAGTGTTAATGCTGTGACATCACTGTGTATAATGTTGATGTCAAGGTCACACTGTGTGTTGTTAGTGGTGGGTGGAGTGTTGATGCTTTGACATCACTGTGTATAATGTTGATGTAAGGTCACACTGTGTGTTGTTAGTGGTGGGTGTGGGGTGTTGATGCTGTGACATCACTGTGTATAATGTTGATGTCAAGGTCACACTTTTGTGTTGTTAGTGGTGGATGTGAGTGTTGATGCTGTGACATCACTGTGTATAATGTTGATGTCAAGGACACACTGTGTGTTGTTAGTGGTGGGTGTGAGTGTTGATGCTGTGACATCACTGTGTATAATGTTGATGTCAAGGTCACACTGTGTGTTGTTAGTGGTGGGTGTGAGTGTTGATGCTATGACATCACTGTGTATAATGTTGATGTCAAGGACACACTGTGTGTTGTTAGGGGTGGGTGTGAGTGTTGATGCTGTGACATCACTGTGTATAATGTTGATGTCAAGGACACACTGTGTGTTGTTAATGGTGGGTGTGAGTGTTGATGCATGACTCACTGTGTATAATGTTGATGTCAAGGTCACACTGTGTGTTGTTAGTGGTGGGTGGAGTGTTGATGCTATGACATCACTGTGTATAATGTTGATGTCAAGGTCACACTGTGTGTTGTTAGTGGTGGGTGGGAGTGTTGATGCTGTGACATCACTGTGTATAATGTTGATGTCAAGGTCACATTGTGTGTTGTTAGTGGTGGATGTGAGTGTTGATGCTGTGACATCACTGTGTATAATGTTGATGTCAAGGACACACTGTTTTGTTGTTAGGGGTGGGTGTGAGTGTTGATGCTGTGACATCACTGTGTATAATGTTGATGTCAAGGACACACTGTGTGTTGTTAGTGGTGGGTGTGAGTGTTGATGCTATGACATCACTGTGTATAATGTTGATGTCAAGGTCACACTGTGTGTTGTTAGGGGTGGGTGTGAGTGTTGATGCTGTGACATCACTGTGTATAATGTTGATGTCAAGGACACACTGTGTGTTGTTAGTGGTGGGTGTGAGTGTTGATGCACTGACATCACTGTGTATAATGTTGATGTCAAGGTCACACTGTGTGTTGTTAGTGGTGGGTGTGAGTGTTGATGCTATGACATCACTGTGTATAATGTTGATATCAAGGTCACACTGTGTGTTGTTAGTGGTGGGTGTGAGTGTTGATGCTGTGACATCACTGTGTATAATGTTGATGTCAAGGTCACATTGTGTGTTGTTAGTGGTGGGTGTGAGTGTTGATGCTGTGACATCACTGTGTATAATGCTGATGTCAAGGTCACACTGTGTGTTGTTAGGGGTGGGTGTGAGTGTTGATGCTATGACATCACTGTGATATAATGTTGATTCAAGGACACACTGTGTGTTGTTAGTGGTGGGTGTGAGTGTTGATGCTATGACATCACTGTGTATAATGTTGATGTCAAGGTCACACTGTGTTTTTGTTAGGGGTGGGTGTGAGTGTTGATGCTGTGACATCACTGTGTATAATGTTGATGTCAAGGACACACTGTGTGTTGTTAGTGGTGGGTGTGAGTGTTGATGCTATGACATCACTGTGTATAATGTTGATGTCAAGGTCACACTGTGTGTTGTTAGGGTGGGTGGGAGTGTTGATGCTGTGACATCACTGTGTATAATGTTTGATGTCAAGGACAAAACTGTGTGTTTGTTAGTGGTGGGTGGAGTGTTGATGCTATGACATCACTGTGTATAATGTTGATGTCAAGGTCACACTGTGTGTTGTTAGTGGTGGGTGTGGAGTGTTGATGCTGTGACATCACTGTGTATAATGTTGATGTCAAGGTCACATGTGTGTTGTTAGTGGTGGGTGTGAGTGTTGATGCTATGACATCACTGTGTATAATGTTGATTCAAGGACACACTGTGTGTTGTTAGGGGTGGGTGTGAGTGTTGATGCTGTGACATCACTGTGTATAATGTTGATGTCAAGGACACACTGTGTGTTGTTAGTGGAGGGTGTAAGTGTTGATGCTATGACATCACTGTGTATAATGTTGATGTCAAGGACACACTGTGTGTTGTTAGTGGGTGGGTGTGAGTGTTGATGCTGTGACATCAATGTGTATAATGTTGATATCAAGGTCACACTGTGTGTTGTTAGTGGTGGGTGGAGTGTTGATGCTGCTGACATCACTGTGTATAATGTTGATGTCAAGGTCACACTGTGTGTTGTTAGTTGTGGGTGTGAGTGTTGATGCTCTGACATCACTGTGTATAATGTTGATATCAAGGTCACACTGTGTGTTGTTAGTGGTGGGTGGAGTGTTGATGCTGTGACATCACTGTGTGTAATGTTGATGTCAAGGTCACATTGTGTGTTGTTAGTGGTGGGTGTGAGTGTTGATGCTGTGACATCACTGTGTATAATGTTGATATCAAGGTCACACTGTGTGTTGTTAGTGGTGGGTGTGAGTGTTGATGCTGTGACATCACTGTGTATAATGTTGATGTCAAGGACACACTGTGTGTTGTTAGTGGTGGGTGTGAGTAGTTGATGCTATGACATCACTGTGTATAATGTTGATGTCAAGGTCACACTGTGTGTTGTTAGGGTGGGTGTGAGTGTTGATGCTATGACATCAATGTGTATAATGTTTTATGTCAAGGTCACACTGTGTGTTGTTAGGGTGGGTGTGAGTGTTGATGCTGTGACATCACTGTGTATAATGTTGATGTCAAGGTCACACTGTGTGTTGTTAGTGGTGGGTGTGAGTGTTGATGCTATGACATCACTGTGTATAATGTTGATGTCAAGGTCACACTGTGTGTTGTTAGTGGTGGGTGTGAGTGTTGATGCTGTGACATCATTGTGTATAATGTTGATATCAAGGTCACATGTGTGGTTGTTAGTGGTGGGTGTGAGTGTTGATGCTGTGACATCACTGTGTATAATGTTGATATCAAGGTCACACTGTGTGTTGTTAGTGGTGGGTGGGAGTGTTGATGCTACGACATCACTGTGTATAATGTTGATGTCAAGGTCACACTGTGTGTTGTTAGTGGTGGGTGGTGAGAGTTGATGCTATGACATCACTTTGTATAATGTTGATGTCAAGGTCACACTGTGTGTTGTTAGTGGTGGGTGTGAGTGTTGATGTTGTGACATCACTGTGTATAATGTTGATGTCAAGGTCACACAGTTGTGTGTTAGTGGTGGGTGTGAGTGTTGATGCTGTGACATCACTGTGTATAATGTTGATGTCAAGGTCACACTGAGTGTTGTTAGTGGTGGGTGTGAGTGTTGATGCTATGACATCACTGTGTATAATGTTGATTCAAGGTCACACTGTGTGTTGTTAGTGGTGGGTGTGAGTGTTGATGCTGTGACATCACTGTGTATAATGTTGATATCAAGGTCACACTGTGTGTTGTTAGTGGTGGGGTGTGAGTGTTGATGCTGTGACATCACTGTGTATAATGTTGATGTCAAGGTCACACTGTGTGTTGTTAGGGTGGTGGAGTGTTGATGCTAGGGCATCACTGTGTATAATGTTGATGTCAAGGTCACACTGTGTGTTGTTAGGGGTGGGTGTGAGTGTTGATGCTATGACATCACTGTTGTATAATGTTGATGTCAAGGTCACACTGTGTGTTGTTAGGGTGGGTGTGAGTGTTGATGTTGTGACATCACTGTGTATAATGTTGATGTCAAGGTCACACTGTGTGTTGTTAGTGGTGGGTGTGAGTGTTGGGTGAGCTGTGACATCACTGTGTATAATGTTGATGTCAAGGTCACACTGAGTGTTGTTAGTGGTGGGTGTGAGTGTTGATGCTGTGACATCACTGTGTATAATGTTGATATCAAGTCACACTGTGTGTTGTTAGTGGTGGGTGTGAGTGTTGATGCTGTGACATCACTGTGTATAATGTTGATGTCAAGGTCTAAATGTGTGTTGTTAGTGGTGGGTGTGAGTGTTGATGCTGTGACATCACTGTGTAATAATGTTGATGTCAAGGTCACACTGTGTGTTGTTAGGGTGGGTGTGAGTGTTGATGCTGTGACATCACTGTGTATAATGTTGATGTCAGGTCACACTGTGTGTTGTTAGGGGTGGGTTTTGAGTGTTGATGCTGTGACATCACTGTGTATAATGTTGATGTCAAGGTCACAATGTGTGTTGTTAGGGGTGGGTGTGAGTGTTGATGCTGTGACATCACTGTGTATAATGTTGATGTCAAGGTCACACTGTGTGTTGTTAGGGGTGGGTGTGAGTGTTGATGCTGTGACATCACTGTGTATAATGTTGATGTCAAGGTCACACTGTGTGTTGTTAGTGGTGGGTGTGAGTGTTGATGCTGTGACATCACTGTGTATAATGTTGATGTCAAGGTCACACTGTGTGTTGTTAGGGGTGGGTGTGAGTGTTGATGCTGTGACATCACTGTGTATAATGTTGATGTCAAGGTCTTACTGTGCGTTGTTAGTGGTGGGTGTGAGTGTTGATGCTGTGACATCACTGTGTATAATGTTGATGTCAAGGTCACACTGTGTGTTGTTAGTGGTGGGTGTGAGTGTTGATGCTGTGACATCACTGTGTATAATGTTGATGTCAAGGTCACACTGTGGTGTTGTTAGGGTGGGTTGTGAGTGTTGATGCTGTGACATCACTGTGTATAATGTTGATGACAAGGTCACACTGTGTGTTGTTAGTGGTGGGTGTGAGTGTTGATGCTGTGACATCACTGTGTATAATGTTTATGTCAAGGTCACAATGTGTGTTGTTAGGGTGGGGTGTGAGTGTTGATGCTGTGACATCGCTGTGTATAATGTTTGATGTCAAGGTCACACTGTGTGTTGTTAGTGGTGGGTGTGAGTGTTGATGCTGTGACATCACTGTGTATAATGTTGATGTCAAGGTCACACTGTGTGGGTTTTTAGTGGTGGGTGTGAGTGTTGATGCTGTGACATCACTGTGTATAATGTTGATGTCAAGGTCACACTGTGTGTTTGTTAGTGGGTGGGTGGTGAGTGTTGATGCTGTGACATCACTGTGTATAATGTTGATGTCAAGGTCACACTGTGGTTGTTAGTTGTGGTGTGAGTGTTGATGCTGTGACATCACTGTGTATAATGTTGATGTCAAGGTCACACTGTGCGTTGTTTGTGTTGGGTGTGAGTGTTGATGCTGTGACATCACTGTGTATAATGTTGATGACAAGGTCACACTGTGGTTGTTAGGTGGTGGGTGTGAGTGTTGATGCTGTGACATCACTGTGTATAATGTTGATGTCAAGGTCCTACTGTGCGTTGTTAGTGGTGGGTGTGAGTGTTGATGCTGTGACATCGCTGTGTATAATGTTGATGTCAAGGTCACACTGTGTGTTGTTAGTCGTGGGTGTGAGTGTTGATGCTGTGACATCACTGTGTATAATGTTGATGTCAAGGTCACACTGTGTGTTGTTAGTGGTGGGTGTGAGTGTTGATGCTGTGACATCACTGTGTATAATGTTGATGTCAAGGTCACACTGTGTGTTGTTAGTGGTGGGTGGAGTGTTGATGCTATGACATCACTGTGTATAATTGATGTCAAGGTCACACTGTGCGTTGTTAGTTGTGGGGTGTGAGTGTTGATGCTGTGACATCACTGTGTATAATGTTGATGTCAAGGTCACACTGTGTGTTGTTAGTGTTTGGGGGTGAGTGTTGATGCTGTGACATCACTGTGTATAATGTTGATGTCAAGGTCACACTATGTGTTGTTAGGGTGGGTGTGAGTGTTGATGCTGTGACATCACTGTGTATAATGTTGATGTCAAGGTCCACTGTGCGTTGTTAGGGGTGGGTGTGAGTGTTGATGCTGTGACATCACTGTGTATAATGTTGATGTCAAGGTCACAATGTGTGTTGTTAGCGTGGGTGTGAGTGTTGATGCTGTGACATCACTGTGTATAATGTTGATGTCAAGGTCACACTGTGTGTTGTTAGGGGTGGGTGTGAGTGTTGATGCTGTGACATCACTGTGTATAATGTTGATGTCAAGGTCACACTGTGTGTTGTTAGGGGTGGGTGTGAGTGTTGATGCTGTGACATCACTGTGTATAATGTTGATGTCAAGGTCACAATGTGTGTTGTTAGGGGTGGGTGTGAGTGTTGATGCTGTGACATCACTGTGTATAATGTTGATGTCAAGGTCACACTGTGTGTTGTTAGTGGTGGGTGTGAGTGTTGATGCTGTGACATCACACCCAACACATTATACACAGCGATGTCACAGCATCAACACTCACACCCACCACTAACAACACACAGTGTGACCTTGACATCACCATTATACACAGTGATGTCACAGCATCAACACTCACACCCACCACTAACAACACACAGTGTGACCTTGACATCAACATTATACACAGTGATGTCACAGCATCAACACTCACACCCACCACTAACAACACACAGTGTGACCTTGACATCACCATTATACACAGTGATGTCACAGCATCAACACTCACACCCACCACTAACAACACACAGTGTGACCTTGACATCAACATTATACACAGTGATGTCACAGCATCAACACTCACACCCACCACTAACACTGGCACTTTGAAATTTTGTTGCTTAATTTCAGGCTTTCTCTCGCCTTTACTTTATTTATTTTTTCTAATACATTGGTTATCACTTGTAGGGTTGTTCACTGACGTTGTCACTAACACTGGTTGCTTCTAGCTGCTAAAACACGCCCTAAAAGCACTAAGATCCTCGGAGCCTGGCGCTTGTGACCCACTACACTGTCTCCACTGTGTGTGTGTGTGTGTGTGTGTGTGTGTGTGTGTGTGTGTGTACATGAAGTCTTGTGTACACATACTTTTTTGTGTGTATAATATTACTGTTGCCTAGAGAGCTCTGTTTCCTAGCACAATGTTACGTTCTCTATTTATTGTAGTTCCTAGTGGCACTAGACACATTAGGCTACCCGCCATGACTTCTGGTATTAAGTACCAATTACTGTTCGTTATTGAACACCTATTAGCCTATTCCTTGCTCACACTGTGAGTGGACCCCTTCACATTACAGTTGGCGGACCCCTGATCCATCAACTGACCTCAACCACCAAACTGAGGTGAATATGATGATACTCGATGTGACGACTTTCCTGACATCTTGACTCCATTTCCATTTCTTCTCTGTATTTGCTTTATTCTTATTTACTGAGCTTCAACCACAGCACTAGCTGTGCATTTTAGTATCTGTCTTGAGGGTCACACCTTATCACTCACGATGAAAGACTGCAAATCACCCAGAACAAAATGGTAAGATTCATCCTGGACCTGGGACCAAGAGAGCATGTAGGCCAGAATGAATTACAGCAGTTGGATATGCTGAATGTTGAAGACAGAGTAAAACAAGTCAGGCTAAATCACGTTTATAAATTGCTCACAAACAGTGTCCAGAATATCTTGCTGTCAATTTTGTCAAGGTTGGGAACCAAAGCAATCATAGTACTAGGGGGAGAGAGCACAACTTTGTAGTAGCCACAGTCAGTGGCCAGGCTTCAAACACCTTTTATTGTACAGCAATAAAGGAATGGAACAGACTGTCCGCACATGTCAAAGCCAGTCATAGCATGAACCAGTTCAAGAAGAGTGCCAAAAGGTGTCTGATGAATGTAGCTACAGAAAGGGAGGGGAATGATTTTCTATTTTTTTAGCTAACATACGTGTAAATTTTACCTTATTCCTAATAATGACCCTCGTATTGTAGATAGTCTTAATGACCCTCGTGTAGTAGATAGTCTTAGAACATAAGAACATAAGAATGTAGGAACACTGCAGAAGGCCTACTGGCCCATACGAGGCAGGTCCTTATCAAAACGACATCTAATGACCCTCGTGTAGTAGATAGTCTTTTTAGTATGATAATAAGATGTTATCTTCATTATAGAATAATAAGAAAATATTATAACCTTTTATAAATTTATTTATTTATTTATTTAAAATTTGAGCATACATACAGAGGTACAAAAAATACAGGTAAGAGCAGCATGCCAAAGCCACTTATACTATGCATAGCATTACGGGCTGGCTTAAAATTAACTTAAGATTAACTAAGCAATGATGAAATCAGTGATAAAACATTATTGTAAACAGATAACTATAAAGCACAAATGAGTATTACAAAGACAGGTCATATGGTTGCTTGCATTGCTGTACATTCAGTAGAATGGAGTATTCTGTTAGGTAGTGTATTTAAAAAATAATAAAGTTTTAGGTTTTAGGTTTAACATTTATGTGATATAATTGTGAGAAACATTTAAGATATACAATTTATAAGGTTCAGTTATTCAGTATTTATTTGGTTTTGGGTGAGTAAGTGATCTTTGAGAAGAGACTTGAATTTATAAACAGGTAGTGTTTCTTTTATATTTACAGGTAATGAATTCCAGATTTTAGGGCCTTTTACGTGCATTGAGTGTTTGCATAGTGTGAGATGGACACGAGGAACATCAAAGAGTGATCTGTGCCTTGTGTTATGGTCATGTGTTCTGTTGAGGTTGGCAAGGAGATGTTTGAGGGGAGGGTTAATATCAGAGTTAAGTGTTCTATGTATGTAATAGGTGCAGTAATAAGTATGGATGTTTTGTATGGTGAGTAGGTTTAGTGTATTGAATATTGGTGGAGTGTGCTGCCTGTAGTGAGAATTTGTTATCATTCTAACTGCAGCCTTTTGTTGGGTAATTAGTGGTCTGAGATGTTAATTGTTGTTGAGCCCCATGCACAAATTCCATAGGTGAGATAGGGGTAAATAAGAGAGTGATATAGGGCCAGGAGGGCTGACTGTGGAACATAGTACCGTATCTTCGATAGTATGCCTACAGTCTTGGAAATTTTCTTAGAAATTTGTTGTATATGTGTATGAAATTTGAGTCTATTATCAAGGTGGATTCCTAAAAATTTTCCCTCTGTTAGCTTTGTGATAGGTGATCCGTTTATCATTATGTTAAGAGGGACATCTGTAGCTCTGTTACCAAACTGAATGAAGTAGGTTTAGTCAATGTTTAGTGTAAGTTTGTTAGTCCTCATCCAGGTAGATATTTTCTGTAATTCGGTATTTACAGTATTGGCTAGCGTGACTGGGCTCGGGTGAGAGAAGACGTTTTGTAGTGTCATCTGCAAATAGTGTGGGTTTGAGTAATTGCGAAGCATTTGGAAGGTCATTTATGTATAGGAGAAAGAGAAGAGGGCCAATGACACTTCCCAGTGGGACACCAACTGTAATTGGTTGTGCGGAAGAGCTTCCCCCATTTGCGTACACATATTGGCTTCTGTTGCTGAGGTATGACTTGAGGTAGTTGAGGGAGTGCCCTCTTATACCATAGTGTGACAATTTTACGTGGAGCAAGTCATGGTCAACTGTATCAAAAGCTTTACGTAAGTCAATGAAGATCCCCAGTGGGACTTCTTTTTTCTCTATTGCAGTGTATATATGTTCTAGCATGTGTATAATAGCATCATTAGTATTTTTATTAGGCCTGAATCCAAATTGGCAGGGGTTGAGTATGTTTTGGGAGATAAGGTAGGAGTAGATTCGGGTTATGAATTAATTTTTTCGAAGATTTTTTAGAGAGGGTGTAAGTTGGATATTGGCCTATAGTTAAATTCAACTCTGTTTGGTCTGCTCCTTTATGGATCGGGGTGGGGCCCTTGCTATTTTGAGAACTGTAGGGAAGGTGGAGGATTCAATGGATTTGTTAAAGAGTGTTGCAATGATTGGTGATAGCACTTGTGACAGTTTTTGTATATAAAGGGCGGTAAGGTATTTAAATCTCCTGCCTTGTTTTTTAGTGCGTTGATAATAAGGGAGACTGCGTATGGGTTAGTCGGAGCTAGAAACAGTGTGTTCGGGTAGTTGCCGGTGAGGTAGTCATTTGGTGGGGTATCTGAGCTTGGGATTTTATGGCAAGGTTTTGTCCTATAGTGGAGAAGAAATCATTGAGTCTGTTTGCTGTTTCTGTTGGTGGGAGTTGGGGTTCATCTGATTTTGCTAATTTTATTTCGCTATTTTTGTGATATCTTTTTTGTTCCCAGAATTTCTGATAGGGTTTTCCAGGTCTTTTTTATATCACCTCGTAAGTTGGATAATCTGTTCTCATAATACAATTTTTTTTCCCTTCTTATCAGGCTGGTTAGGATTGACGAGTAACGTTTTGTTTGGTCTCTGGTTATGTGACCCATTCTGTACTGTTTTTCATATTGGTGTTTTGTATTTATGGATTTGAGAATGCTGGGTGTTAGCCAGGGACTGTTCAGTCTCTTAGCTGTCATCTGTTTAGTTTTTTTAGGGCAGTGCTTGTAATAGAGGTATTGGGTCTTTTTTAGAAAATTATTAATACATTCGTCAATATCTGTATAGATTTCTAGCTCAGTGTGCCAATCAATGTTTGTTACTGCTGTTGTGAAGTTATTAATGGCTGCCTCATTGTGAAGTCTGAAGGTGACTTTAGTAGTGTCTTGGGGTAGTTTACCAAGAGTTGTTATGAGGAAAGTAGGGTAGTGGTCTGTGGTATTATCTGTAATTATGCCTGATTTTAAAGGGGATATGGTGTTGGTCCAGATGTGGTCAAGTAGGGAAACACTAGTCTCTGTAACTCTTGTAGGTTTTGTTACTGTTGGTAGTAACATACAGTTACTCATTGTGTTTGTGAATTCAGTAACGTGTGGGTCCTGGTCTTGCAGGAGACTTATATTGAAGTCACCTGAGAGTAGTAAGTGATCTTTGTTCATGCGTGCATCAGTTATCATACTTCCTAGGTTTTGACTAAATTGGTTAATGTTTGATTGTGGAATTCTGTAGATGTTTATCAATGTGAGAGGTTTTTGTAGGTATTTGGATTTGAATTTAGCTATTATATATTCCCCATGTTCATCCCTTGTGCAAGTATTAGTGATACATTCTAGTTGGTCTGAGTAGTATATGGCTGTGCCACCCCCTTGTTGGTCTGGCCTACAGTTGTGTATGGCTGTGTAACCAGGAATGGCATAGATATGTGTACTATCAGGCTTTAGCCAGGTTTCAGTTAGTGTAATGATGGACATATTGGCATGTAAGGAATTTAGTAATGCTATGAGGTCATCGTAATGCTTGCTTAAAGATCTGATATTGTAGTTAAAGATAGTTATGTTGTTGTTGGCACTGAGAAGTGCCTTTGATTGTTCTGCAGTGTAGTAATTACAGTAACTGTTTGATTCATTTAAGTCATTAAATAAGAGGTTGGTATCAGGATCAATGCTTGTAATCATAAGATTTGTAGTGAATCTATAGTTATAATTAAGTATAAAACAAAGTAAATAGTCTTAAGTTAAAAAATAGCACCTGAATTATTTAACAAATGTAAAATAATGAGCTAAGGTAGTTTTTTTTTTTTTTTTAAAGCTAAAATAAAGGAGACAATATAAGAGGGACTAATATAAATAAAGTGATGATCAAATAATGGAGCTTGGGAATATGATAGTAGGTAGTACTATAAAGGTAATTTTTTAAAGTTAGAATTATAGTATAAAATAATAATATAAAAGGGACTAATATAGGTTGTGGTGAACAATAAAGTGGTAATCAAATAAATGAGCTTTGGAATATAATGGCAAAATTGTGAACTTATTCTTCTTTAGCACCTGAGAATAGCACCTTGATTATTTTAACAATTATGAATATATAAACTAGGGTAGTTATATAAAGCTAAAATAAAGGAGAAAATATATAAGGGACTAAAATTAAGTAATGGTAAACAAAGTTAAATGGACAGATGGTAGGAATTATAATATAAACTTATAATATAAAAATACAATTTTGAAATGGTACTTGCAATTGCACTAGAGTACACCTCACAGTAAAGTTTCAACAACAAGACTACACCTCACAGTCACATTACAACAACAAGACTATACCTCACAGTCATGTCTCAACAACAAGACTATGCGTCACAGTCACTGGACAACAAGAAGACTACACCTCAAAGTCACATCACAACAACAAGACTACACCTCACAGTCACGTTAAAACAACAAGACTACTCCTAACAGTCACATCGCAACAAGAAGACTTCACGTAAGAGTCACATCACAACAACAAGACTACACCTCACAGTCACGTCACAACAACAAGATTACTCCTCACAATTAAGTCACAACAACAAGACTACACCTCAGAGTCATGTCACAACAACAAGACTACACCTCACAGTCACATCACAGCAACAAGACTACACCTCACAGTCTCATCACAAAAACAATTCAAAATTCCTATAAACCCTTAGCCAGCCTTGAGAATGACAACCCTGCTGCTGAGGTTACTTCACACGTCTCTGACTTAGAGGAATTTGGTGATGAAGTGGAAAATGCCTTCTCCGATGACAATCCACCTTTCTGTTTGCATATAACTCCTAACGAAACGATAGGTCCTTTGGCACAAGCTTCTATCCATAATGCGCCCGTTCATGTGTTCATGGACTCTGGTGCGCAAGTTAATATCATCAGGTCTAGCTTGTTTAAAGAGAAGCAGTTACGACGTGTCCTCCTCGTTGAACCAACTACTGTAACCTCCATCAGTGGAGTAGCTGGTTCCCTTCTGCGAGTCCGAGGTCAGACTTCGCTCACCTTTACTATCCAAGGCAGAGACTTTACTGCTGTTTTTCTTGTTGTCGATCAGATCACTTTCCCTGGTGACCTTCTACTGGGATTTGCTTCCATGCGAGACTTTCGCATTGTGCTCGACCCTTACCGATGGCATGCCCAAATTGACGACTTGATCGTTCCATTTTGGGGTTACCAGCTTGGATCAGAAATCTGCCATACTGCCGCAGAGTATGATGTATGGATTATGTCCTTACAAGCCAATGCGTTCGCCAGTAGCGTACCCAAGCGGTCAGGCACTGGTAACTCTTTCACTCCCATCTGTGTTACACCTAACCTTCAGACATGCAAGATAGTGTATTGCCTCAATGCCCGAGGACACTCAGACTCCCTTTGAGTGCACAGCCTATCCCTGCATTGATTGCTAGTTCAAGTATAGTTTCTCCACAGGGGATGCCTTGTCGGAAAATGATTACTTGAAACTAGTAATGCCATCTCTTGTTGATGTCACATGCTGTCTGCAGAAAGACGTCTCTGTTGCGGCTAGTGCTCTCACTAGAGTGTCTGTTGATGTTCCTAATGTTCCAGAGGGTTTGATAACGTCCTAGTTGACAGTGATTCCTGCAAGGTAAAGGGGGCTTATTTGTTAAACCTTCCTTACACGTTGTAAGAGACAGTAAGATCCATTTATTCCTTGCTAACACTTCGGGTCACAGTGCTCGTCTCAGAGCAAATACCAAATCTCGTTGACCTAGTTCACTATCCTTACCCTGTTCAAGTACAGGATGACATGCCACCTAAACCAGTGGGTCGGTGTTATTTCAACAGGGGAGACCTCTCCACTCCACTGGATCAATCCACTTCCCCAGTTGGGGAGAAAGACTTGCTTCCACTGACTTCCCAGACGAAAGTTCAAGCATTAGTTGACTTTGTTGAACAAACGTCGTTAAAGGCCATTGCCTTACCAGGTGAGAAGATGGGTATAACGAACATATTGTCCCATCGTATTCCACTTGAACCTGGTACTGACCTGTCTATTACCTCATACAGAATGCCTCATTCCCAAGTTGCTGTCGCAGAGGAATTGATCAATCAGATGCTCGAAGATGGAGTTATTGCACATAGCAATTCACCCTGGAATGCGCCCTTGATCCTAGTGCCTAAGAAGGACGGCACTTGGCGCCCGGTGATTGACTTTAGGAAGTTAAATGCGAAAACCATTCCAGATCGCTTCCCACTTCTTGTACTAGGTGATCTTTTACACAATATCGGAGATAACAAAGTCTTCTCGACCCTGGACTTGTTACAAGGGTTTTGGCAAGTCCCTCTTCACGAGGACAGCCAAGAGTTGACTGCATTCTCTACGCCCATAGGTCATTATCACTTCCTCTGAATGGCTTTTGGATTATGATCCTCTCCTATCACGTTCTCCAGACTCATGACCAATATCTTTAGAGGTCTTATAGGTAAAAAGCACTTATGGTGTACTTAGATGACATAATCGTCATGTCCGAAGATGTGGATACACACCTGAAAAGACTTGATATGGGACTTGGTAAGCTTGAAGAAGCCAATTTAAAGATCAAACTGTCTAATGTCAATTTTTTTTAGATCAGAAATTAAGTTTTTTGGTCACGTAGTCACTTCTAGAGGGGTTACAAATGATCAAAAATAAAGTAACTGCAGTACTAAAATTTTTCCCTCCCCCAAAATGCTGATGCTGTAAGATCCTTTGTGGGTCTAGCAGGTTTCTACAGATCTTTCATTGCTAATTTTTTTTAATAGCAGCTCCTCTAACTGAGTTGCTTAAGAAAGATGCTCCTTTCGTTTGGACCTTCCGTCAAGAAAGAACATTCCAGACACTAAAAGAAAAGCTAACGTCCGCTCCCATTTTTAAATTCCCAGATTTTCTAAGCCCTTCTATCTCACAACTGATGCTAGTTCAATTGGCATAGGTGCCGTACTAGCTCAGAAGACTCATGGCAAGTACAACGCAGTTGCATTTGCTAGTTGAGTCCTTGCGAAGGCTGAACGTAATTATACAGTAACAGAGCAAGAAGCTTTAGCAATAGTATGGTCTTTGAAGCACTTCCGAGACATTATTTACCAATACCCTGTTCATGTCTTGACAGACCATGCACCTCTGATACCTTTATTCCAGAATAAACAACCTACTGGAATGTTAGCCAGATGGACCTTGACTATCCAAGAGTTCAATCCCACTTTTGAACATTTACCTGGCAAGTCAAATGTAGTTGCAGATGCTTTATCACAACACGTTAGTGTAGTTACTGCGGATCCTCCATTTACTGTCGAGGATGTCAAAACTGCACAAAGAACAGATCCCATGTGGTCTGGTGTGATTCGATTCCTGCTCCAGGAAGATCTCATTCTTACTGTGAAGCCACCAGCACCCATTAGTGACTTTGTAATGAGCCAATAATTACTGTATCGAACAGCCGAGTTGGGTAGCAAGCATCGAACTTAAGCTAAAAGAATCCTTTAGGAGTCAGGAATCGCGGGAAGAACTAAAAGCCATAAATGAAATCGAAAGAAACCCAAAGTATTTCTTCTCCTATGCCAAATCAAAATCGAGAACAACGTCCAGTATTGGGCCCCTACTTAAACAAGATGGGTCCTACACAGATGACAACAAGGAAATGAGTGAGCTACTCAAGTCCCAATATGACTCAGTTTTTAGCAAGCCGCTAACCAGACTGAGAGTCGAAGATCAAAATGAATTTTTTATGAGAGAGCCACAAAATTTGAGTAACACAAGCCTAATCCGATGTTATCCTGACGCCAAATGACTTCGAACAGGCGATAAATGACATGCCCATGCACTCTGCCCCAGGGCCGGACTCATGGAACTCTGTGTTCATCAAGAACTGCAAGAAGCCCCTATCACGAGCCTTTTCCATCCTATGGAGAGGGAGCATGGACACGGGGGTCGTCCCACAGTTACTAAAAACAACAGACATAGCCCCACTCCACAAAGGGGGCAGTAAAGCAACAGCAAAGAACTACAGACCAATAGCACTAACATCCCATATCATAAAAATCTTTGAAAGGGTCCTAAGAAGCAAGATCACCACGCATCTAGAAACCCATCAGTTACACAACCCAGGGCAACATGGGTTTAGAACAGGTCGCTCCTGTCTGTCTCAACTATTGGACCACTACGACAAGGTCCTAAATGCACTAGAAGACAAAAAGAATGCAGATGTAATATATACAGACTTTGCAAAAGCCTTCGACAAGTGTGACCATGGCGTAATAGCGCACAAAATGCGTGCTAAAGGAATAACAGGAAAAGTCGGTCGATGGATCTATAATTTCCTCACTAACAGAACACAGAGAGTAGTCGTTCAACAGAGTAAAGTCCGAGGCAGCTACGGTGAAAAGCTCTGTTCCACAAGGCACAGTACTCGCTCCCATCTTGTTCCTCATCCTTATATCCGACATAGACAAGGATGTCAGCCACAGCACCGTGTCTTCCTTTGCAGATGACACCCGAATCTGCATGACGTGTCTTCCATTGCAGACACTGCAAAGCTCCAGGCAGACATCAACCAAATCTTTCAGTGGGCTGCAGAAAACAATATGAAGTTCAACGATGAGAAATTTCAATTACTCAGATATGGTAAACATGAGGAAATTAAATCTTCATCAGAGTACAAAACAAATTCTGGCCACAAAATAGAGCGAAACACCAACGTCAAAGACCTGGGAGTGATCATGTCGGAGGATCTTACCTTCAAGGACCATAACACTGTATCAATCGCATCTGCTAGAAAAATGACAGGATGGATAATGAGAACCTTCAAAACTAGGGAGGCCAAGCCCATGATGACACTCTTCAGGTCACTTGTTCTATCTAGGCTGGAATATTGCTGCACACTAACAGCACCTTTCAAGGCGGTGAAATTGCCCGACCTAGAAAATGTACAGAGAACTTTCACGGCGTGCATAACGGAGATAAAACACCTCAATTATTGGGAGCGCTTGAGGTTCCTAAACCTGTATTCCCTGGAACGCAGGAGGGAGAGATACATGATTATATACACCTGGAAAATCCTAGAGGGACTAGTACCGAACTTGCACACGAAAATCACCCACTACGAAAGCAAAAGACTTGGCAGACGATGCACCATCCCCCCAATGAAAAGCAGGGGTGTCATAGCACGTTAAGAGACCATACAATAAGTGTCAGGGGCCCGAGACTGTTCAACTGCCTCCCAGCACACATAAGGGGGATTACCAACAGACCCCTGGCAGTCTTCAAGCTGGCACTGGACAAGCACCTAAAGTCAGTTCCGGATCAGCCGGGCTGTGGCTCGTTATGTTGGTTTGCGTGCAGCCAGCAGCAACAGCCTGGTTGATCAGGCTCTGATCCACCAGGAGGCCTGGTCTCAGACCGGGCCGCGGGGGCGTTGACCCCCGGAACTCTCTCCAGGTAAACTCCAGGTAAACTCCAAGCAGAAGAGTATACCAGTTAGTAATTCCATAGTCACTAGTGAACGTAGCTCTACAGCTAGTTCATGATGCACCAGGTGTTGCACACCCTGGTATGGATCGTTCTGTGAAACAAGCCAGAATGAAATACTTTTGGCCACGTATGGCAACTGACATTTCAGAGTATGTTAAGAAATGTAGTGTTTGTATGTAACATAAAGGAAATGTCAATGGTCCTAATCCAATCCAAGTGTACCCAACCACTAGCAAACCGTGGGAAAGAGTTGCCCTTGATTTATTAACCAATTTTAAATGTTCCCTCCAAGGCAACAAACATCTGTGTGTTATGGTAAACCATTTCACCAGATATTGTGAGTTAATTCCTATTGCAGATAAGACTGCTGAGACAGTAGCTAAAGCATTTAAAGAACGCATTATCTGCAGGCATACCACCCCTAAGTCCCTAGTAACAGATAATGGAGGTGAATTCTGTAATGAGATTCTTGAAAATTTGTGTACTTTGTACAAGATCTCTAAATCCACAATTGTTCCTCATCATCCTGCCAGCAATGGGTTAGCTGAACGAACTAATAAGAAAGTACTTGATGTTTTGAGAGCCACCAATAGTGAAACTTGGGATGAAGTCATACCAGATGTTCAATGTGCCATAAATTCTGCTTACAATGCTTCCATAGGTGATACTCCACATTATGCACTGTATGGTGTAGACAAGCGTTTACCCTATGAGTTGTTATATTCCACTCCGAAACCCAATTACAACCCTGATGATTTCGTAGCAACTTGTACAAGCATGGCTCAGAGTGTTTTTAAAAGAATCCGTGAAACAGTTCATAAATCAACAGCAGAATTTACTAGAGTAACTAATAGCCGTGCTAAACCATCAAAAGTTAAAGTAGGTTCGAGAGTAATGCTGACAAATTTCAATAAAACATCCGAAATGCCTAAGCTCGATCAAAAGTTTGTTGGACCTTATCGAGTTGTAGAACATATCTCTGGCAATAAGTATAAGGTTAGAGAAATTAATACTGGTAAGTAAAAGAATCGCATTTAGATCATTAAAATTAGTATCCATGTTGATGAAATTGCTCCCAGACTAATGTGACAGAGCTAAAAACCCTCTTGACTCTGTACCCTCTCCTCAAATACCCTCATTTTAAACAACCGAATTTTTCTGCTTTGGTACTCGACAAGTAATGAAACCCCCAAAAGTATTTTTGTAGATACTCGTTCAGATCCCCCTCAGTCAGGCTATGTTAGCCATTGCAGAGGAATTGGTCCCCAGGAGAAAAACCATTCTGCTATTTAAACCTAAACCCTCGCAAAATTGGGTTTAAATGTACATGTCGTAAACTATTGCTGAGTGAAGGAAATTGTCAACTGTTTGTTTTTAAACTGATCATTTTTCAGAAAAATTTTTTTTTCGTGTTCACTTTCTCTCTGTATTCTGAAATTTGACATAAGATCTGGGGGCCCCAGATCCCTTTTACTTTTTAATTTACCTTGTATATATATATATTTATTCTTCCTCAAATCCGTAAGGCATGAATATAGATCGATCATAAATTCCATCCCCATATTGTCCATGATTGTCTTTATTTGTAATCATTACTTAAAATCATTACTTAAAAATCAACGTTAACACCCATTACGTAAAAACTTTTTTGGTTAACCCCTTTAAAGATCCCACCCTTGTTCTAAGTTATATTAATTTTTGTTTTGATAGAATCACCCAAAAACCCCCTGCCTGTTCGCCTTAGTAGCAGTGTTATCGAACGACATAGGTAACATGCCCGAGCTGTCACATAGTGCTAATCCAAATTACAGGGTTTGGTACAGTTTAAACTGAGCATTATATATCACCATGTGCTTTATAAAAGAAGCCCCCAGGCCCGATGACGTATGACTCACGGATACGTTTGAGTTGAGAAAAACTACCCATGTCTCATCAGCATTTTAACATCCAGCTGGGCATGACAGGGCGGCTGGGTCCATCTCCCATCACATTGACAATATATTGGTTACCACCCAACAGACACGGTGTCACCTTCACCCTAAAAATCTCCTTAAAAACCCCTACAAAAACAATATTGCTGTTCAGTCAATAGGGGTGGTCAATATTGCTTTTCGTCAACTGAGGTGTTCAATACTTTCAGTCAAAAGTGGGTTCAATTTGCTGTTCATCAACATGATGGTGTTAATATACTTTCAGTCAATATGAGGTGTTCAATACTGTGTTCAATCAATATGATGGTTTTCAATATTGCTTTCAGTCAATATGAGGGGTTTTAAAATATTGCTGTTCAGTCAATATGGGGTTTCAATTTTTGCTGTTCAATCAAAAAGATGGTTTCAACTTTGGCTGTTCAGTCAACAAATGGTGTTCAATATAGCTGTTCAAAATATAGGTGTTAAAATATCGCGTTTATCAATATGATGGTGTTCAATATTGCTGTTCTATCAATATTGGTGTTCATATTCCCCTTTTTCAGTCAGATGATTGTTTAAAAAATGCTGTTCTTCAATATGATGGGTTCATATTCTGTTCAGTCAAAATGGGGGTGTTCAATTTTTGCTTTTCTATCATATATGGTGTTCATATTACGTTCAGCAGTATGTTTGTTTTCAATATTTGTTCATTCAATTTAGGTGTTCAATATTGCTGTTCATCAATTTGTTTGTGTTAAATATTCTTTTCAGTCAATATGACTGTGTTCAAATTCTGTTCACCAAATATGATTTGTTAAATATTGCTGTTCTCAATAGATTGTGTTAAATTTTGCGTTTCAAGTCAATATGATGGTGTTCAATATTCCCTGTTCAGTAAAATATATGGGTTCAATATTGCTTTTCAGTCTAAATTTTGTTTAAATTTATCGCTGTTTGTCAATAGAGGTGTTCAATATTGCTGTTCAGTCAATATGATTGTTTCAATATTGCTGTTCAGTAAATTTGGATGTGTTCAAATTGCTTTTTCATTCAATATGAGGGTGTTAAAATTTTTGGCGTTCAGTCAATATGATGGTTTTTCAATATTGCTGTTCAGTCAATATGTTTGGTTTTTTCATTATTGCTGTTCAGTCAATTGGATGTGTTCAATATTGCTGTCATTAAATATGATTGTTTTCAATTTTGCGTTCATAAAATATGGGGTGTTCAATTTGTTGTTCAGTCAATAGAGAGTTCAATTTGTGTTCAGTCAAATGATTGTTTTCATTTTCTGTTCAGTAAATTGGGATTGTGTTCAATATTGCTGTTCATAAATTGATTGTGTTCAAATTGCTGTTCAGTCAATTGAGGGTGTTCATATTGCTGTTCAGAATATGAGGGTTTCAACATTGCTGTTCAGTCAATATGTTTGGGTTTTTAAATTTTGCTTTTTTCAGTAAATAGTTGGTTTAAATATTGCTTTCATCAATAGTTTGTGTTAATTTTGCGTTCATAAAATTTTGGGGTGTTAAATTTTGCTGTTATCAATTTTTGTGTTCAATTTTGCTGTTCAGTAAATAAAATGTTTTTCAATATTTGTTCGTTAAAATATTGTGTTCTATTGTTTTCACAATAAAATGGTTTTCAATTTTGCTTTTTCAGTCAATATAATGGGTTCAATATTGTGTTAGTCAATACATGGTGTTTAAATATCGCTGTTCATCAAATGTTTGTGTTAAATTTTTGCTTTTCGGTCAATATAAGGGTTTTCATATTGCTGCAGTCAATATATTGTGTTCAATTTGTGTTCAGCAAGTGAGGTGTTCAAACATGTTCTTCAAACATGGTTTTAATATCACGGTTCAGTAAATAGTTGTGTTCAAAACATTTTCAGTCAATGTGAGGGTGTTAAATATCACTGTTCAGTTCAATATGATGTTTAAATATACTGTTCGTAAATTATGGTTTAAATATACTGTTCATCATATGATGGGTTCAATATCACGTTCGCAATATGATGGGTTCTTATCACTGTTCAGCAATAAATGATTCCTTCATTTTATTTTTTGAGCAGGGTACGACCCCTTGCGGGTAGACACCCCTGAAGGGGGGGTTTTACGCCCCCCCTGAAGGGGGGCTGCCCCCCTTAGCGGGGCTAAGACCCCCTGAATCGTTTTCCAGGCAGGATGGCGAGACATCACTTAGTGGATTGGGGTTTAAAACATCAATTATGTGAGTGGGGGTGAAACTCACTTTTTTGTGAGTGAGTGTGAAAACATTAGTGTGAATGAGGGGGTGAAACTCATTTTTTGTGAGGGGGGTAAAACTCATTACTGTGATGATTGTGAAACAACTTAGTGTGAGTGAGGGGTGAAACATCTCATACGGGTTACTGGGAGTGAAACTTTATTTAAACAGTAAACATGGAGCAAACGTAAGTTTAATAATCAATATCGGCTCCGGGTTTAGTCTAAGTAAAGAGAGTAGTCCGGGAGCTGGGTATGGGGTGCTGACGAGGAAGCCCAAAAATGATTTTATTTCACTTTTTTTATAAACCCCACTTTTATCCTCGAGAAAGGGGGTAAGTCTTTTTATTGATGTATCTATAATCGTTTAAAGATTGCTTTTTTTACCACTAATTTTCTTTTGGATAAAAAACTAAAGCAAGAATATTTAATGTTTACTTCCATGATTTCTACACTTGTAGCATAATGTTCTTCCTGGGATAAAACCAAAAAACGAGCAACATGTTTACTTCCATGACTTTTTACCTTGATGTTATCATGGGATCAAACAATTTTCAATGAACTCAACAGATAACGTTGACAGAAAGCAAGAAATAAGGTCAAGTTATGCATTCCCTAATAAAAATCTTTTTTATTTACCAACTAGGAAAGATAATAAAGACATGAAGGAAATAAGTTGTATGCAGAACTCAACAGACAATGCGTCCCCGGGAAAAGCTGAGCGAAAAAAAAGATCACGAGCAAGGGCACCCGCTAGGAAGAATTGAGGAAAAGGAAAACTTTAATGGAAGGAAAATAAATCTCTCGGGGAAACAAAGGGAAATTAGTGGGAAGACAAACGAGGGCAGTGTTTGTCTACGATCTCCCGGAAATTTAAGGGAAACCAAGAAACAAAAAAATAGGAGGGAAGAAGTACCACGACAAATTTTGGGGTACTGGGGGTTTTCAAGAGGAAAAAAAAAGGGGGATCAAAGTGATTTTCAAGGGAGAAATCGGCCGAAAAAGATTCTGCAGGGGAGGTATCCGGTTGGGTTACCGGAGAGTGAAAACCCCGACAAGACAAACACAAGAGAAAGGAAGAACGAAGAGAGGGTACAAAGACACAAGGAGGAACGAAAGGTAATGCCCGGGGAAAGGGGCAGGAGAAACCCCAACCGGTGCAAAGGCAAACTAACCTCCCCCAAAACCACCCCCAGAAAGGGAAACCAAAACCACGGAACCCCAAAGCAACAGAAAAATCAAACAAAACCCAACACTGTTCCCTCGCCCCCCCCCCTCACACAAAACCCCCCCCCACCTCAACCCCCCAAGGCCCCGCCCTTTCTTTCCCCTTTCCTCAACCCCTATGCTGCTATGTATGAAACTAGAATTTTTTGTGTATCCTGAATAAACTTCTTTCTTAACCCCCCACTCACCCAAACCCCAGTGTTTGAAAAGAAGTTGAAGGTTTGGGGACGAACGCAGATGAAATAATGAATAAATGCAGGATAGCATGAAAAATCAAAGAGCATTCCCAACATCATAGGAGTCACAAAAAAAAACTCACTGAGATCAAAAAAGACCAATCCCCCTACCTGGATATCAGACACTGAGGAAAGAGCTCTGGGCTCGCCACCACCTATTGGGGTGCCTTCTCCAAGGGGGGTTTTACAACCCGTAAAGCCTTTACTGGACAATCCTTAATTTCAAAAAGAACACATTCCCCACCGCAATATGTGCGAAACCTACAGATCAGCCTGGTTGGGTTTCGTTGTAGAGAGGCGCTACTGCTAAGACAAAAGCATGGCAAGGTAAAAAGGGGCTCCTACCACCTAAAAGGAACTTGCACACCAAAGCTGTAGGCATATGGGTGATTCAAAAGGGGCCATGCAAATGGGAGGGGACCCCTAAAAGAAAAATTAGATCAGGTAGGGTAGGGCCCAAAAAGTGGGGGTCCCTGGCAAGGACAACAAGTATTCGATGAACTCATTCCCCTCTAAATCACAGGATGGGGCCCCTCACTAGTGTCAAAAGAAGGGGGACCTCTTTTCTGAACACTTGCTACCAAAGCAAGTTCCCGATCCACAAGGGCCCCCCTTGGGTACTGCAAAACGTGTCAAAACTGCAGTGGGACAATAAGGCAGAGGAGGGGCATTTCCTTCTTAAACGCTTGACCAAAAAAAGGCTGTGGGCCCCGACAAGTTGAGCCCAAGATTGTTGAGAAGATGTGCAGACCCGCTAGCAGCACCTCTAACCGATCTTTACATGCCTAAATACAGGTAAATGGGGCCCCCTTTTTGGAAAAAGGCAAAGAGTCCCTGTTCACAAAAAAAGAGCAAGCAAAATCAGCAATACAGACCAGTGTCATCCCGTCAATCACTGGGAAAATCCTGAACAATAATCTCAAGACAAAATACGAGTTTTTTTTACCCACTCACTACTTTTGATCACAATAGGTTCAGGAAAGGTTTCTCGTGTGATTTGTTTTAAACCTCCCACTAAGTGGCACCAGTCACGGATGAACCAAAGAAGCTGTGTGGTAGCACGGACATTTCTGGGGCTTTCGGGCGGGTTGGGGACCCGGGGCCCCTTAGCAAAACTTTAAGCACGGATTGAGGGTTTACCTATGTCCCTCATGAACCTTTATGGTAGAAACTTAGGGTTTTTTCAAGGAACGGAATCAGCAAGACACCTATTGGGGCAAGTTTCCACAAGGAACGTGCTGGTCCATTTTTGGAATGTCACTTCAAAGACCTTCTTCATCTACCCCAAAACACAGCATATGCAGACGACTGTAACTGCATTTACTTATCCAAGAGAAGAAATGCCGCGCTCTAACAACCCCTCAATCACCCGCTGAAGCTAATCACTTGGGAAATAGATGGCCAATAACATTTGCACCCGAAAAACGCAAATGATGAGCGTCCTAGGGACCATTGGTAAAGTGGGGCGTAGAAGGATGAATGGGAGGGTGTTGGCACCTGGGGAAGAAGTTGTACCTGGGGTAAATTTTTCTCCAAATAACCCTGAAGAACCCGTTGTAAATCTTGCAAAAAGGCAGCCAGGAACAAGACTTCGCCTATCTCGCATCTGTTGCAGTAGGGGTTTCAAGATCCCGTACGAGGCACAAATACGCTCACACCTTGAGTATGCTCCACTTTCTTGGTTTGCCTGCCCACCCCCCTCTCATCTGCGTCTGCTTGACAGAGTAGAGAACAGAGCAAGACGTCTCATCTCTCGCCTGGACCCATCCTGGATAGATCTGTCATTTCGGCAAAGCCTTCTACATAGGAGGGATGTGGGTGGCCTTACTGTTATGTACAAGGCCAATATTGTCAAAATACCACACTTGGATCCACTTCGAGGACAGCGTGAAACAAGCTTTTATGCCACAAGACGGGCAGAAAGCAGCAACTTCACTCTGGCTGTACCCTTCTCCAGAACATCACTCCATCTGAGATCATACATACCCAGGATGACTCGAGTATGGAACACATTCGTACAGCATAATGATGTCAACGAGATAAAGTCAGTTGATCAAATGAAAATGCTGGCCCACAGATGGCTCTAACTTCATCCTGTTCCCTACTTGTATGTCTCATAACAATAAAAATGCTTTCAAATGAGCTGATGTAGGTAACAGCTCTTAGCTTGCCAATAAAGTTAGGAATCCTTAACCTGTAAATAGCTTGTCAATAAAGCTAGGGATCCTTAACCTTGACAAAGGAGGGGTTGCACTGCTCATTAAAGCCGATGGAGACTTGAGGAAATGGAAAGAATAGACGAGACTGGAGAAAGGGATTACATAGCAGGTACAATTCACTCTGGGGGACGTAAAGTACTCATAACAGAACTGCAGGAGGCCATGAGAGGAATATGAAGAGAGCAACAGAGCAATGGTGGAAATACTAGCTAAGGTGGCCAGAAGAGCTCACTCGAGCAGAGCAAAGTTACTGGTTATGGGCGATTTCAACCACAGGGAGATCAACTGGGAAAACCTGGAGCCACATGGGGGTCCCGAAAAATGGAGAGCCAAGATGTTGGATGTGGTACTGGAAAACCTCATGCACCAACATGTTAGGGACAATTCCAGAGAGAGAGGGGAGGATCAACCAGCAAGACTGGGCCTCGTGTTCACCCTAAGTAGCTCGGACATTGAAGACATCACACAAGAAAGACCCCTTGAAGCTAGTGATCACGTGGTTCTTAGCTTTGAGTACATAGAGTTACAAGTGGGGAGGGTAACAGGAGTAGAATGGGAAAAGCCAAACTATAAAAAGGGGGACTGTACAGTTATCAGGAACTTCCTGCATGGTTTGGTACAGTGGGAAGGAGAGCAGATAGGAAAGGCAGATTCCCAAGGATAACAGAAATATTGGGAAGACCAGAACGAGCCCTCGATTTATTCGAAGGTGTAGGGAGGCAAAAACTAAGTGCAGTAGAGAATGAAAAAAGTACAAAAGGCAAAGGACCCAGAAAAATAAAGAGATTAGTCGAAAAGCCAGATAAGGAGGGAGGCCCAGCGACAGTACGAACACAACATAGCATCAAAAGCCAAGTCTGACCCAAAACTGCTCTGTAGCCACATCAGGAGGAAGACAACAGCCAAAGATCAGGTAATCAGGCTGAGGAAAGAGGGTGGGGAGCTCACAAAAAACGATCAAGAGGTATGTGAGGGGCTCAACACGAGATTTAAGGAAGTATTTACAGTGGAAACAGAAAGAACTCTGGGAAGACAGAAAAGAGGGCGACACCAACAAGGGATATACAAACAAGTGTTGGATGAAATGCGCACAGCTAAGGAGGAGGTGAAGAAACTGCTATGTGACCTTGACACATCAAGGCGGTGGGTCAGGACAATATCTCTCCGTGAGTCCTTAGAGAGGGAGCAGAGATGCTGTGTGCCACTAACCACAATTTTCAACACATCCCATAAAACTGTGCAACTACCTCAGGTATGGAAGATGGCAAATGTAGACCCCAGTATTAAGAGAGGAAACAGAAAAGACACACAAAACTATAGACCAGTATCACTGACGTGTATAGTATCCAGAGTTATGGAGAAGATTATCAGGAGGAGAGTGGTGGAGCACTTGGAATGGAACAGGATTATAAACGACAACCAGCATGGATTCATGGAAGGCGAATCCTGTGTCACAAACCTACTGGAGTTTTATGACAAGGTAACAGAAATAAGACTCGAGAGAGAGGGGTCTGTTGATTGCATTTTCTTGGACTGCAAGGCTTTTGACACAGTTCCTTACAAGAGATTAGTGCAGAAGCTAGAGGATCAGGCACGTATAACAGGAAGGGAAAGGATCAGAGAATACCTGACAAGGAGGCAACAACGAGTCATGGTACGTGATGAGGTATTACAGTTGGTGGCTGTAACGAGCGGGATCCCACAAGGGTCACACCAGGACAAGTGCTGTTTTTTGTATATGTGAATGACATGATGGAAGGGATAGACTCAGAAGTGTCCCTGTTTGCAAATGACGTAAAGTTAATGAGGAGAATTAAATCAGATGAGGATCAGGCAGGACTCCAATGAGACCTGGACAGGCTGGACGCGTGGTCCAGCAACTGGCTCCTCGAATTTAACTCCGCCAAATGCAAAGTCATGCAGATCGTGATGGTGATCAAGAGAAAAATATGATTTCTTTATATATTTTACAAAACATTTCATTTAAATAATGCAAATTATTAGTATAATTTCATATTTATGTCTAACTAAATTAAAATTTAAACATAAAAATGTCTGGAAATAATAAATTATTGACGCAGAGATAAAACACTTCATCAATTATAAAGCTTCCAATTGTCTCATATTATATTTCACTCTTAATTATTACAGACTCTAGGTTTAAAGTGGAGCCCAGAAACAGCATTGAGCACTGACCTAAAACACATCCAAACATGCTTAACCTCGGGGCTGTCTACTGGTGCCAGGGATATAACTACAAAGGATCTGGTCGCGATTTTGCTGGCATGCGACTACAAGAATTATGCTTTCGCTCCACTGAAGCCTGAAGATCAGGTGAATATTATGTAGAGGCGGCAGCTCACTCTCTTAATGTGTCAGTATTACACTGGTGCTGAGACAGTCAAATGGGTGACTGTTTATGAGTTTTAAACAGGAAGTATCTGTCTATTTTAGAGTGTTTCGTGTGGATTTTTGCTCTGTTTGCTCTTCAAAACTGTTATAACGTCTCTATGTAGTTTTCTTATAACTTTGTGGTCTGTTATGATTGGTAATTTATTATTAATACATATGAGTATAAGGTAGTAGGTTGGTAGACAGCAACCACACAGAGAGGTACTACCATCTTGTGGTAGTAGGTTGATAGACAGCAACCACCCAGAGAGGTACTACCATCTTGTGGTAGTAGGTTGGTAGACAGCAACCACCCAGGGGGATACTACTGTCCTGTGGTAGTAGGTTGGTAGACAGCAACCACCCAGGGAGGTACTACCATCCTTTGGTAGTAGGTTGGTAGACAGCAACCACCCAGAGAGGTACTATCATCCCTTGTGGTAGTAGGTTGATAGACAGCAACCACCCAGGGAGGTACTACCATCCTTTGGTAGTAGGTTGGTAGACAGCAACCACCCAGAGAGGTACTATCATCTTGTGGTAGTAGGTTGATAGACAGCAACCACCCAGGGAGGTACTACCATCCTTTGGTAGTAGGTTGGTAGACAGCAACCACCCAGAGAGGTACTATCATCTTGTGGTAGTAGGTTGATAGACAGCAACCACCCAGGGAGGTACTACTATCCTGTGGCAGTAGGTTGGTAAACAGCAACCACCCAGGGAGGTACTACCGTCCTGTGGTAGTAGGTTGATAGACAGCAACCACCCAGGAAGGTACTACTGTCCTGTGGTAGTAGGTTGGTAGACAGCAACCACCCAGGGAGGTACTACAATCCTGTGGTAGTAGGATTATAGACAACAACCACCCAGGAAGGTACTACCATCCTTTGGTAGTAGGTTGGTAGACAGCAACCACCCAGAGAGGTACTATCATCTTGTGGTAGTAGGTTGATAGACAGCAACCACCCAGGGAGGTACTACCATCCTTTGGTAGTAGGTTGGTAGACAACAACCACCCAGAGAGGTACTATCATCTTGTGGTAGTAGGTTGATAGACAGCAACCACCCAGGGAGGTACTACCATCCTTTGGTAGTAGGTTGGTAGACAGCAACCACCCAGGGAGGTACTACCATCCTGTGGTAGTAGGTTGATAGACAACAACCACCCAGGGAGGTACTACTGTCCTGTGGTTGTAGGTTGGTAGACAGCAACCACCCAGGGAGATACTTCTGTCCTGTGGAAGTAGGCTGGTAGACAGCAACCACCCAGGGAGGTACTACCATCCTGTGGTAGTAGGTTGATAGACAGCAACCACCCAGGGAGGTACTACTGTCCTGTGGTAGTAGGTTGGTAGACAGCAACCACCCAGGGAGGTACTACCATCCTGTGGTAGTAGGTTGATAGACAGCAACCACCCAGGGAGGTACTACTGTCCTGTGGTAGTAGGTTGGTAGACAGCAACCACCCAGGGAGATACTACTGTCCTGTGGTAGTAGGTTGGTAGATAGCAAGCACCCAGGGAGGTACTACCATCCTGTGGTAGTAGGTTGGTAAATAGCAACCACCCAGGGAGGTACTACCGTCCTGTGGTGGTAGGTTGAGAGACAGCAACCACCCAGGGAGGTTCTACCGTCCTTTGAAATAAGTGTGAAACATAAGCCTGTAGTTGTTGTGCCATATGGTAGGATTGCTGGTGTCTTTTTTCTGTCTCATAAACATGCAAGGTTGCAGGTACATCTTGCTACTTTTGCTTACACTTAGGTGACACTACACATGCAAATACAAGCATATATATACTAACCCCTCTGGGTTTTCTTCTATTTTCTTCCAAGTTCTTGTTATTGTTTATTTCTGCTTATCTCCATGGAGAAGTGGAACAAAATTCTTCCTCGGTAAGCCATGCGTGTCGTAAGAGACGACTAGATGCCGGGAACAATGGGCTAGTAACCCCTTCTCCTGTATAAATTACTAAGGAGAAGAAAAAGAAGAACTGGGATATTTGAATATACGTGAATGTAGTGCAGAAATGTAGAATGTAGTAAGAAATGACTGGAAAGGTTTTAATGAAAGGAAGTTGGATGTCCTGGCCGTAAGTGAAACAAAGCTGAAGGTTGTAGGCGAGTTTCTGGGGGCGAGGAATGCTTTAGGCTTTTTTATTTGTTATTTTGCACCAATTTTAGTGAAACTTCTCCTGTGAATTAATAAGCATTTGAGACACTATACGATGTGTTTTTAGTCATTTTTTTTCCTTCAAGTTTAAGCAGAAAGAAAGTAAAAGTGTTATATTCTATGTGTCTCATAACTTTCCTTCTACTACAAATTTGGTAAGATGTATAATGATGTAGTTGACATCAGAGGAAAGATGAAGAGCTAGACAATCATCAGACAGAAGGGCATGAGCGAGATGTTAATAGATTGCATTATACTAAATGTTGAAATTTGATAAAAACGAAATGGTAGAACATATCACAATTTCCTTCTCTACATTTATAGAACCATTATTCCTCAATAACGTGTGAAAACATCATGATGATCCTATAAAGAATATTCGCAAGACAGGGAAAATAATATCAATAAATAATTTCCGAGTAATTCACATATATATTATGCATGAAACTCTAAGGTGACGGCGCGCCATCTTTCACCTACCATCATAACTCAAACGTCACTGAGGCACTAGTGGTGTGTGCAGTGATAACTAGTGACTCATACGTCACTGAGTTACTAGTGGTGTGTGCAGTGATAACTAGTGACCCATACGTCACTGAGGTACTAGTGGTGTGTGCAGTGATAACTAGTGACTCATACGTCACTGAGGTACTAGTGGTGTGTGCAGTGATAACTAGTGACTCATACGTCACTGAGTTACTAGTGGTGTGTGCAGTGATCACTAGTGACTCATACGTCACTGAGGTACTAGTGAGTGGTATGTGCAGTGATAACTAGTGACTCATACGTCACTGAGGTACTAGTGGTGTGTGCAGTGATAACTAGTGACTCATACGTCACTGAGGTACTAGTGGTGTGTGCAGTGATAACTAGTGACTCATACGTCACTGAGGTACTAGTGGTGTGTGCAGTGATCACTAGTGACTCATACGTCACTGAGGTACTAGTGGTGTGTGCAGTGATAACTAGTGACTCATACGTCACTGAGGTACTAGTGGTGTGTGCAGTGATCACTAGTGACTCATACGTCACTGAGGTACTAGTGAGTGGTATGTGCAGTGATAACTAGTGACTCATACGTCACTGAGGTACTAGTGTGTGCAGTGATAACTAGTGACTCATACGTCGCTGAGGTACTAGTGGTGTGTGCAGTGATAACTAGTGACTCATACGTCACTGAGGTACTAGTGGTGTGTGCAGTGATAACTAGTGACTCATACGTCACTGAGGTACTAGTGGTGTGTGCAGTGATCACTAGTGACTCATACGTCACTGAGGTACTAGTGAGTGGTATGTGCAGTGATAACTACTGACTCATACGTCACTGAGGTACTAGTGTGTGCAGTGATAACTAGTGACTCATACGTCGCTGAGGTACTAGAGGTGTGTGCAGTGATAACTAGTGACTCATACGTCACTGAGGTACTAGTGGTGTGTGCAGTGATCACTAGTGACTCATACGTCACTGAGGTACTAGTGGTGTGTGCAGTGATAACTAGTGACTCATACGTCACTGAGGTACTAGTGGTGTGTGCAGTGATAACTAGTGACTCATACGTCACTGAGGTACTAGTGGTGTGTGCAGTGATCACTAGTGACTCATTTCGTCACTGAGGTACTAGTGTGTGCAGTGATCACTAGTGACTCATACGTCATTTTAGGTAAATAGTGGTGTGTGGCAGTGATAACTAGTGACTCATACGTCACTGAGGTACTAGTGGTGTGTGCAGTGATCACTAGTGACTCATACGTCACTGAGGTACCCAGTGGTGTGTGCAGTGATAACTAGTGACTCACACGTCACTGAGGTACTAGTGGTGTGTGCAGTGATAACTAGTGACTCATATGTCACTGAGGTACTAGTGGATTGTGCAGTGATCACTAGTGACTCATACGTCACTGAGGTACTAGTGGTGTGTGCAGTGATAACTAGTGACTCATACGTCACTGAGGTACTAGTGGTGTGTGCAGTGATAACCAGTGACTCATACGTCACTGAGGTACTAGTGGTGTGTGCAGTGATCAATAGTGACTCATACGTCATTGAGGTACTAGTGGTGTGTGCAGTCATCACTAGTGACTCATACGTCACTGAGGTACTAGTGGTGTGTGCAGTGATCACTAGTGACTCATACGTCATTGAGGTACTAGTTGTGTGTGCAGTGATCACTAGTGACTCATACGTCACTGAGGTACTAGTGGTGTGTGCAGTGATCACTACTGACTCATAAGTCACTGAGGAACTAGTGGTGGGCGCAGTGATGACTAGTGACTCATAAGTCACTGAGGTACCAGTTGTGTCCGAAGTGATCAATTGTGACTCGAAAGTCACTGAAGTACTAATGGTGTGTGCAGTAATCACTAGTGACTCATAAGTCACTGAGGTATTACTGGTGTGCACAATGATCACTAGTGACTCATAAGTCACTGAGGTATTAGTGGTGTGCGCAGTGATCACTAGCGACTCATACGTCACTGAGGAATAGTGGTGTGCACAATGATCAATAGTGACTCAAAAGTCACTGAAATACTAGTGGTGTGCGCAGTGATCACTAGTGATTCGTAAGTCACTGCAGCACTAGAGGTGTGTGCAATGACTGCTAGTGACTCATAAGTCACTGAGGTACTAGTGGTATACAAAGTGATCACTATTGACTCATAAGCCACTGATGTATCAGTGGTGAGCAGAGTGATCACTAGTGATTCGTAAGTCACTGCAGCACTAGTGGTGTGCAGTGATAACTACTGACTTATAAGTCACTGAGGTACTAGTGGTGTGCACATTGATCACTAGTGACTCGTAAGTCACTGATATTCTAGTGGTGTGTGCAGTGATCACTAGTGACTCATAAGTCACTGAGGAACTATTGATAGGCACAGTGATCACTAGTGACTCATAAGTCACTGAGGAACTAGTGTTGTGCACAGAGATAACTAGTGATTCATAAGTCACTGAGGTACTAGTGGTGTTTGCAGTGATCACTAGTGACTCATAAGTCACTGAGGTACTTGTGTTGAGCGCAGTGATCACTAGTGACTCATAAGTAATTGAGATGCTAGTGATGTGCACATTGATCACAAGTGACTCATTAGTCACTACGCCTCTACTTGTGTGTGCAGTGATCACTATTGCCTCATAAATCACTGCACCACTAGTTGTGTGCAAAGTGATCACTAGTGACTGATAAGTCACTGCAGCACTAGTGGTGTGCGAAGTTATCATCAGTGACTCATAAGTTACTGAGGTACTAGTGGTGTGCGCAGTGATCACTAGTGACTCATAAGTCACTGCAGCACTAGTGGTGTGCGCAGTGATCACTAGTGACTCATAAGTCAAGGCAGCATTAGAGGTGTGCACAGTGGTCACTAGTGACTCATAAGTCACTGAGGTACTAGTGGTGTGTGCAGTGATCACTACTGACTCATAAGTCACTGAGGAACTAGTGGTGGGCGCAGTGATGACTAGTGACTCATAAGTCACTGAGGTACCAGTGGTGTCCGACGTGATCAATTGTGACTCGAAAGTCACTGAAGTACTAATGGTGTGTGCAGTAATCACTAGTGACTCATAAGTCACTGAGGTACTAGTGGTGTCTGCAGTGATCACTATTGACTCAAATCACTGAGGTACTAGTAGTGTGCACAGGGATCAATAGTGACTCGTGCGTCACTGAGGAATAGAGGTGTGCACAATGATCAATAGTGACTAGTGATTCGTAAGTCACTGCAGCACTAGTGGTGTGCAAAGTGATCAATAGTGACTCATAAGTCACTGAGGTACTAGTGGTGCGCACAGTGGTCACTAGTGACTCACAAGTCACTGCACCACTAGTGGTGTGCGAAATGATCACTACTGACTCATAAGTCACTGAGGTACTAGTGGTGTGCACAGTGATCAATGGTGACTGAGTCACTACAACACAAGTGATGTGATCAGTGATCACTAGTGACTCATTAGTCATTGTGGCACTAGTGGCGTGTACAGTGTTCACTAGTGACTCATTAGTCACTGCGTCACTAGTGGTGTGCACAGTGATCAGTAGTGAGTCATTAGTCATTGTAGCACTGGTGGTGTGCACAGTGATCATTAGTGACTCATTAGTCTCTGCGGCATTAATGATATGCCCAGTGATCGCTAGTGACCCATAAATCACTGAGGTACTAGTGTTGTGCGCAGTGATCGCTAGTCACCCATAAATCACTGAGGTACTAGTGGTGTGCGCAGTGATCACTAGTGACTCATTAGTCACTGCGGCACTAGTGGTGTGCAGAGTGATCAGTAATGACCCATAAGTCACTGAGGTACCAATGGTGTGCACAGTGATCACTAGTGACACATAAGTCACTAAGTTACTAGTGGGGTGCACAGTGATCACTAGTGACCCAAAAATCACTGAGGTACAAGTGGTGTGCACAGTGATCACAAGTGACTCATAAGTAACTGCAGCACTAGAGGTGTGCACAGTGGTTATTAGTGACGCATAAGTCACTGTGGCTCTAGTGGTGTGCACAGTGATCACTAGTGATTCATCAGTCACTGCGGCACTAGTGGTGTGCACAGTGATCACTAGTGAGCCATAAGTCACTGCAGCACTAGTGGTGAGCACAGTGATCACTAGTGACTCACAAGTCACTGCGGTACAAGTCGAGTGCAGAGTGATCATTAGTTACTCATAAGACACTGCAGCACTAGTGGTGTGCGCAGTGATTACTTGTGACTCATAAGTCAAGGCAGCATTAGTGGTGTGCACAGTGATCACTGCAGCACTAGTTGTGTGCACAGTGATCGCTAGTGACCCATAAGTCACTGCAGCACTAGAGGGCTATGCAGTGATCACTAGTGACTCATAAGTCATTGAGGTACCAGTCGTGTGCAGTGTGATTAGTTACTCACAAGTCACTGCAGCACTCGTGGTGTGCGCATTGTTCACAAGTGAATCATAAGTCACTGCAGCACTAGAGATGTGCGCAGTGATCACTAGTGATTCACAAATCACTGCGGCAGTAGTGGTGTACGCAGTGATCACTACTGATTCATAAGTCACTGAGGTACCAGCGATGTGCACAGTGATCACTAGTGACTCATAAGTCACTGCAGCACTAGAGGTGTGCGCAGTGATCACTAACGACTCATAAGTCACTGACTTAGGAGTGGTGTGCTCAGTGATCACTAGTGATTCACAAGTCATTTCGGCAGTAGTGTTGTGTGCAGTGATCACTAGTAACTCATAAATCACTGCACCACTGGTGGTCTGGACAGTGATCATTAGTGACTCAAAAATCACTGCAGCACTAGTGGTGTGCACAGTGGTCACTAATGACTCATAAGTCACTGTGGCACTAGTGATGTGTGCAGTGATCACTAGTGACTCGTAAGTCACTGAGGAACTAGTGGTGTGCGCAGTAATCAGTAATGACTCATAAGTCACTACAGCACTAGTTGTGTGCGAAGTGTTCACTAGTGACTCATAAGTCACTGCGGGACTAGTGGTGGATGCAGTGACCACTAGTGACTCATAAGTCACTACAGCACAAGAGGTGTGAACAGTAATCACTACTGACCCATTAGTCACTGCAGCACTAGAGGTGTGTACAGTGATCGCTATTGACTCATAAGTCACTGAGGTACTAGTGGTGCGCACAGTCATCACTAGTGATTCACAAGCCACTGTGGCACAATTAGTGTGTGCAGTGATCACCAGAGACTCATAAGTCACTGTGCAGAATGATCACTAGTGTCTCATAAGTCACTGCACCTCTAGTGGTGTGCGCAGTGATCTCGGGTGGCTCAAAAGTCGCTGATGTACTAGTGGTTTGTGCAGTAATCACTAGTGACTCACTGCACCACTAGTGGTGTGTTACACTCCAAGTATTGTAACCAATATTTCCTTCTTTTTAGAGCATAATAACTTTGGTCAGAGACGTTAGGGTAATAATAGTGATCCTCCGGAATGACTAATTTTAATTAAGTATATTCATAATACAACAAAAGCCAGAAATAATATACGAATTATCGTATATAAATTAAGAATGCATGTTTGTTCTATATTATCCAAAATATATATAAGGCTTTTATAACAGACGATTAGGAGGAGATCCTAGATATAACATATATATATATATATATATATATATAGATTACTTTAATGTATAAAGTCTTGTTTCCCAATTGGAAGCAGTCAGAATAAAACAGAATATGTCCAGGCCGGATAATAAACCTTGGCCAGTTACCAGAGACGAGCAGGAGTGTTCTCGTTGGCTGCTACTTCTTCACTGCTCGTCCCTCAACCTTGAGCATACAGGTAAAGTGGGTCACGTGACGTGACTCGCCAACACTCAGTAGAGTAGTTGAACATAAAGGGGGGGGGAAGGGGGGGGTATAACCATCGAACATCACGGCTAACCATACACCGGCACACCGGGCGGCAGGCAGGTTACTATACCTCCAATTAAACTTATCATGGCCATATTAACAATTATGATTTATGTAACAAGAATAAGCCTTAATAATACAAGGACGTTCATTTCCAATTTAGCTATTAAAGGAAATAATCGCAATGTAATATTAAAGGAAGGTTAACCATAGGGGCATGACAGTGTGCGAAGTCATCACTAGTGACTCAAAAGTCAGAGGTACTAGTGGTGTGCGCAGTGATCACTAGTAACTCAAAAGTCAGAGGTACTAGTGGTGTGCGCAGTGATCACTAGTAACTCAAAAGTCAGAGGTACTAGTGGTGTGCGCAGTGATCACTAGTGACTCATACTTCACTGAGGTACAAGTGGTGTGCGCAGTGATCACTAGTGACTCATACGTCACTGAGGTAGAAGTGGTGTGCACAGTGATCACTAGTGACTCATACTTCACTGAGATACAAGTGGTGTGCGCAGTGATCACTAGTGACTCATACGTCACTGCAGCACTAGTGGTGTGCACTGTGGTCACTAGTGACTCACAAGTCACTGTGGCTCTAGTGGTGTGCACAGTGATCATTAGTGACCCATGAGTCACTGCTTGACTAGTTGAGTGCACAGTAATCACTAGTGACTCATTAGTCACTGCGGCATCAGAGGTTTGCGCAGTGATCACTAGTGACTCATAAGTCACTGCAGCACAAGTGGTGTGCACAGTGATCACTAGTGACTCATAAGTCACCACAGAATTAGAGTTTTGCGTAGTGATCACTAGTGACTCATAAGTAAGTGCAGCACTAGTGGTGTGTGCAGTGATCACTAGTGATTCATAAGTCACTGTAGCATTAGAGGTATGCGCAGTGATCAGTTGTGACTCATAAGACACTGACTTAGTAGTGGTGTGCTCAGTGATCACAAGTGATTCAGAAGTCACTATGGCAGCAGAGGTGTGTGCAGTTATCACTAGTGACCCGTAAGTCACTGAGGTACTAGTGATGTGCACAGTGATCACTAGTGAATCATCAGTCACTGAGGCCCCAGTGGTGTGCACAGTGATCACTAGTGGCTCATAAGTCACTGCAGCACTAGTGGTTTGCGCAATGATCGCTACTGTCTCATAAGTCACTGACTTAGTAGTGGTTTGCACAGTGATCACTAGTGATTCACAAGTCACTGCAGCAGTTGTGGTGTGTGCAGTGATCACTACTGACTCATAAGTCACGGAGGTACTCGTGTTGTTCGCAGTGATCAGCAGTGACTCATAAGTCACTGCACCACTAGTGGTCTGCGCAGTGATCATTAGTGATTCATAAGTCACTGCAACACTTGTTTTGTGCGCAGTGTTCACTACTGACTCATAAGTCACAGCGGTCCTTCTTTTGTGCACAGCGATCACTAGTGACTCATAAATCGCTGAGCACTAGTGGAGTGCGCAGTGATCACTTGTGACTCATAAGTCACTGAGGTCCCAGTGGTGTGTGCAGTGAACACCAGTGACTAATAAGTCACTGAGGAACTAGTGGTGTGCGTAGTGATCAATGGTTACTCAAAAGTCACTGAAATACTAGTGGTACGCGCAGTAATCACTAGTGACTCATAAGTCACTGCAGCACTAGTGGTGTGCGAAGTGTTCACTAGCGACTCATAAGTCACTGAGGTACTACTGGTGTGCACAGTGGTCACAAGTGACTCATAAGTCACTGGGGTGCTAGTGGTGGATGCAGTGACCACTAGTGACTCAAAAGTAACTGAGGTACTAGTGGTGTGCACAGTTACCAATAGTGACTTATAAGTCACTGAGGGATTAGTGGTGTGCACAGTGATCACTAGTGACTTACAAGTCACTGAGGTACTAGTGGTGTGGACAGTGATCACTAGTGACTTACAAGTCACTGAGGAACAAGTGGTGTGCAAAGTTATCACCAGTGACTCATAAGTCACTGAGGTACTAATATTGTGCACAGTGATCACTAGTGATTCATAAGTCACTGCACCACTAGTGGTGTGCGCAGTGATCTCTGGTGACTCATAAGTCATTGAGGTGCTACTGGTGTGCACAGTGATCATTAGTGACTCATAAGTCACTGCGGCACTATTTGTGTCACATTGATCACTGTGACTCATAAGTCACTGCGGACTAGTGGTGTCGCAGTGATCACTATGACTCTTAATCCTGGGGGAAACTACTGGTGTTGCAGTCATCACCTGCTCAAAATTCACTGAGGACTAGTTTTGTGCACATTGATCACTAGTGACTTATAAGTACTTATGTACTAGTGGTGAGTTCACTGACCCCAGTGACTCATAAGTCCTGGGGAACTAGTGGTGTCCATTGATCACAGGACTCATAAGTGATGGGGTACTAGTGGTGTGCGCATTGACCTAGTGACTTATAAGTGACGACTGGGGGTAGTTCAGATCACCATGACCACAAGTCATAGGAACTAGGGGTGGTGCAATTGATCACTAGTGACCATAAGTGCTGAGGACAGTGGTGTGCCAGTGATCACTAGTGACTCCGTCACTGAGTTACTAGGTACGCATGATCTATATTGAAAAATTAAGTCACTGGGAAACTAATTGATGCGCAGGATCAGTAAAAAACTCTACATGGGGAGGTCAAGTGGTTTTCATATGATCACATGCTCTAAGTCACTGCAGCACTAGTAATGTTGCAGGATCACTAGTGTCCATAACCCACTGCAGCTTAGAGGTAGTGCAGTAAATCACTGGACTCTTAAGTCACTGACTTAGTTGGGTGCTCAGTGATCACCAGTTATTCACAAGTCCTACGGCAGTATGGGGAGCAGGTACTAGTGACTCATAAGTCCTGAGGTACCAGCGGGTGCACAGTGACCTATGACTCATTCGCCTGAGGTTCTATGGTGTTTGCAGTGATCACAAGTGACTCTACGTCACTAGGACTAGTGGGTGCACATGACACTAGTACCATATGTCCTGAGGTACAGGGGGGTTGTGCAGTGATCACTAGGACTAAAAACGTCACTGGGGAAACATGGGTGTCACAGTGATCTTTTATTGACTCATAAGTTACTGAGGTACATGGTTTGGCGGGGTGAACTATTGACTCGAAGTCACTGGGGTATAGTAGTGTGCGCATGATCACTATTACTCAATGTCACGAGGACAGGGTGTGTGCAGTGATCACTATGACTCAACTCACTGGGTACTTGGTGTGCACAGTGATCACTATGACTCATACGTCCTGATACAAGTGGTGGCACAAGGACTATACTCATTACTCACTGGGAACTAGGGGGTTCCAGTGTTTTAAACTAGTGCCCCATGCGTCACTGAGTACACGGGGGTGTGAGCATATCACTAGTGACTCGTAATTATTTGGGTACATTTGTGTGCACATGTTTCTAGTGACTCAAAAGTCCTGAGGGGTTAGTGTGTGCACATGATAAAATAGTGATTTATGATTCACTGAGTACTAATATGAACCCATGATTACAGTGACCATTAGTCACTGATACTAGTGTTGCAGAGTGATCATTTTAAACTCATAATACTGAGGTACTAGTTGTTTGCCCCCCGACCACTAGTGGCTCATAAGTCAATGAGGTACTGGTAGTGTGCCATGATCACTATGACTCAACTAAATGAGGACAAGTGGTGGCACGGGGGTCACTATGCCAACTCACTGAGTACTAGGGGGGTCAGTGATCATATGACTCAACAAAAATGAGGGACAATGGTGTGCCCGGGATTACAGTGACTCATACCCCCTGAGGTACTAGGGGGCACAGGACACTAGTGACCATACGCACTGGGGTACATGGGGTTTGGGCAGTGATCACATTCCATACATAAATGGGGGACAATGGTGTGCACAGTGATTACTAGTGACTCATACTCCTGGGGGTACTAGTGGGCTGCACAGTGATCACTGGGACCAACGTCACGAGGTAAAAGTGGGTCACAGTAAACACAGACTCATACATCAATGGGGGCAATGGGTGTGCACGGGATTACTAGGACTCATACGTCACTGAGGTACATGGGGGGCACAGTGATCACTAGTGACTCATACTCACTGAACAAGTGGGGTGCACATGATCCTACGGCCCAAAAGCCTGGTGGCTAAACCCCGCTTCACACAGGGGGGGGCCCCGGGGTTCGATCCCTGGGGGGAAAACATTCGCCCACTTTTCCTTACACCTGTTGTCCGGTTCACCTACAAAAATGGGACCGGGTGTTTTAGTCACGGTGTGGGTCCATCCTGGGGGGCAAGATTAAGGGCCCCAAAGGAAATAAGTTAGACAGTCCTCGATGACGCACTGACCTTTTTTTTTATCCCGGTGGGTAACCCTCCGGGGGGAAAAATCCAACGAAATCTTTTCTTTTCTTATCCTTTCGTCCGAGGTACGTGGTTCACAGGATCACAGTCTCATACGTCACTGAGGGACGGGTGTGCACAGTGACACTGTGACTCATATGTCACGTGGCACAGTGGGGTGTACAGTGATCACTAGTGACCATAAGTCACTGGGACTACTGGGGTGAGCATGATCCTAGTGACTCCCCTAAGTCACTGAGGTACTACGGTGTGAGCAGTGATCACGAGTGACTCATAAGTCACTGAGGTACTAGTGGTGTTCGCAGTGCACTAGTGACCAACTCAAGAGGAACAAATGTTTTGCGCAGGACACTAGTGACACATACGTAACTGGGTACTACGGGGTGAGCATGATCACTATGACTCATAATCACTGAGAAAATAGTGCTGTGCCAGTGATCACAGTGCCATAAGTCCTGAGGTACTAGTGCTGTGCGCGTGATCACTAGGACTCCCAAAACCTAGGTACTATGGTGGCCAGTGGGTCACTAGTGACCAACTAACTGAGGTACTACTGGGTGAGCATGATCACTAGTGACTCATAATCACGAGGTACTATGCGTGCGCAGTGATCACATGACTCTAATATGAGGTACTAGTGGGGTGCGCAGTTACACTAGTACTCAAACGTAACGACGTAGTAGGGTTGCGCAGTGACAAGGGCCCCAAATCACTGAGGGACAAGTAGGGGCACAGTGATCGCTAGTGACTCATAAAACCCCTGAGGTACAAGTACTAGACAGTGACACTATGACTCATAAGTCCCCTGAGGACTATGGTGTGCTCGGATCATAGGACTCATATGTCACTTAGGTACGTCACAAAGGGACCCAGTGGGGTGTGCATGATTACTAGGGCTCATACTTTTCGAGGGACCCTGGTGTGAGCATGATCACTAGTACTCCTACGTCACGAGGGTTTTAGTGTTGTCGCATTATCACTAGTGACTCATACTCACTGAGGTACTACTTGGTGAGCAGTGATCATATGACCATAAGTCACTGAGGTCTGCTGGGGTGACAGGTCACTAGTGACCCATAAGTCACGAGGTACTAGTGTGCACATTATCACTAGTGAGTCAAAGTCACTGATGTCAAAGGGTGGGGCATGATCACGTGCTCAAATCACTAGGGTCTGGGTGTGCACAGGATCACTAGGACTCATAAGCCTGAGGTACTACTGGTGTGACAGTGATCACTAGTGACTCAAAGTCCTGTGGTCAGTGGTGGCACAGGATCACTAGTGACTCATAAGTCCTGAGGGATATGGGTGTGCTCATGACACTAGTGCTCAAATCTGGAGATACTAGTGGGGGCACAGTGACACAGTGACTCATAAGTCACGTGGCTCTAGTGGGTGGCAGACCCCTAGTGACCATAAGTCACTGTGGCTCTAGTGGTGCACAGTGACACTAGTGACTCATTATTCACTGCGTCACTAATAACATTTTTGAAGGGTTTCAGGAAACCCAAGCCAGACTTAATCTGGAGATGTGAATACATGTTTTGCCTTTGATGGGGGGGCGTTAAAGCGCAGTTTTAAAACGTAGAGTAAAGCTCCCTCTGGCAAAACGTGATGGGGGTAAAGATGATTTAAAGTTTTTTCTTTTTGGGGCACCCAGCCTTGGTGGGAAACGCCGATTGTTTTAAAAAAAAAAAAAAATATATCGCATTTCATTTGGAAAGGTTTTTTTTGCACTTGATAAAAAATGCTGAAAAATTTATGAAAGATAAAGTTTTAAAAACTCACATAATTTTGTTTTTTTTTTATTTGTTTTATAATGAACTTTACTCAAAATGATGTTTGTTTTAAATTTTTGTTGAATGGAAAAGTGAAAATCAAAGAAAACCCAAACGGGCCCCTGAACAGTTTCTGATAATGATTTTGTTTTATCTGGGGTTTTGAGAAATTTTTTTTACTGTCTAAAAGCAATAATACATAAAAAAGCGGGAAACTCAGTTATAGAGTATTTAACATACTCAAGAAATCGTAATTTACCATTACAAAAAAACCATACGCGACGGCTGGGGTTTTTTAGACTATGATCGCGGGTTCAACCCGCCGGGGGTATGGTTTATAGAATATTTAGATTCACAATTATTATACCTATTGTCTTTATCGAGAGAGCACAAATACAAAGTTGATTCACAACATTTGATTGTGTTCACCTAGCAGAAAATAGGTGTCTGGGTTTAGCTAACCGTAGTTCTCCGCATTCTGAATGTCTTTGCCTTTAAAATTGTTTGGGCTTCGAACTGAGCCAGGATACAATAAGAGCTTTAAGACCTGCAAATTCGTGGTTTTAAACAAATAGGTTAAATAATAAATCTCAACTATGATATAATATGATCTGACAAACCGTGTTATATAAACATGCTGAGTGCCTTAGAGGATTTTCAGTTAACACTTAATGTGAGAGAAACGTAATGTTTTCTAATTGTGAAAATATATCTACTGTCTCTTAACTGACAGTCAAGGCTGAGTGGTTGAGGGGAGAGGATGTGTGTGCGTTCAGTGAGGTCGTAGGCCTTCTGTCTCAGGAGTGCTTATCACCCGACTGTCAACTTTTCATGCAACTCATATCATTGGATCGCAGCTGCGTTGTTGTGGAAACTCTTATGTGTCAGCTGTGACTAGTGATGTACCTAGTGAAACACGAAAATGTTAGTTTGAAGTGGCTCTCAACGGCCTAACTTCACTACTCCTCTCCCCTCCCCTCCTTCCTCGACTTGGAACACAGCCATTCGCCTCTATTTACCTAAGGTCTAGAGGCAGATTTTGCCAGTCCATATAAGAGCTTGAGTGCCCGTGCCAGTCCTCCTGCCAGCACTCCACCGGTTCTTCCTCACCCTTCTTACGAATGTGTCTCCTCTGGGCCTCATAGAAACTTATACTGTTTGATAGCAGCTGCAGTATTGTGAGAACTTTTACGTGTGAGTTGTCACTCGTGATATACATAGTGTAACACTGGAAATAGCGTTCCGTTTGATGCCTCTGCTGCCTCTCATCAGCTATCCCTCTTCCTTGCATTTAAACTCAGCCGTTCGCCTCTAGCCTCTATCAACGTGCAGTGTAGAGGCGTATTTTGCTGCTCCTTTTGTACTCGAATATCTGAGTTCCGCACAGCTAGTAGCCTCTGCCTACCTGAGAAATACGGACGAATCTCCCATCCTGCGTGAGTTGGTGATCCAGACCTGAGGCCTGCCAGATGAATCAGACTGTGCCACTTGTACAAAATGTGTTATATCTCTAACTGAGGAAGATTACCTGTTATTCTTCTATGCACTGAGTGTTTCTGAGAGGAATGCTGCATAGTTGGAACAAAACAAGAGTAGTTAAGAACAATTTAACGAGCATTGCAGTACCTGGTAACTCCTTTGGAGACGGCTTTTTAGCTGTAACATGCCAGAGGCTCATCTATAAACATAGTAAGTTTGTGCTGATTTGTTTGTCCACAGAGTGAAAATTTGTCTGTCATTCCTAGACATGTGTGCTAGCTGTGTTAAGTGCTGCGGGTTTGGAGTAATTAACGAGTAGTGCAGTATTGGTAACTCTCGAGACGACTGTGGCCCCGTGAATGACCTTGAAAATCGCACTGCGACCCGCAGGCCACTACACCCATATTGCCTGTGTCTAGCGAGGTGAATATCCCTTCCTTGTTCCTTCTATTCACCGGTATCCTTTAACCCATCGCCAGTGTGAAACTCCTGTCAGCTATGAGTATAGCTGATGGTGTTGACGTAGATGATGGTGAAGGCAGATTTGAAACATATTTTAGTAAACAGGCTCGGAAAAAAGAACGAGGCTTCCAGAGAAAGCTGCTGAAAGCAATACAGTGGGCGCACACCCTCCCAAAGCTGTCAGGTTAGATTTCCCTAACAACACTGATCAAGAGACCAAGTGTAACTGGTTTTTCGAAGCTAGTGTAGACAATCATGAGAAAACGATCAAGTTTGTCCACGATGAGGATAACTACGTCTTTGTGCCTAATGATTCAGCATTTATAGACAAACTTCTCACTCACGAATATGCCAACATCAAACTCCGAGCTGCCCCACCAAGGGCACCTAAAGTGCTTATTGTCATCTACAATGTCAACAAGCACTTGAATCCTCAATATCTGGCGTCAGAGCAAGTTGCAAGCCCTCTTCGACTTTCCAACGGTCTGATATTAGCTGAGTGGACTGGCCAGGGGACTCTGCCACGCTATATTCACTCCCGTGCAGCCCTCTACTGACGCTATTACATTGCATTGTACAGACCTCCTCAACGTCGATGTTATAAGTGTCAACGCTGGGGCCACATTGCCAGGAAATGCCCATCTAAGTCACACTGGTGTGCAGTGTGTGCCAATGCTCATCCTTCTGAACGGTGTTATGATATGATCAAACAGCAACAGACTGTTGCTAAACAATGTATCAATTGTAAGACCTCAGGAGTCACAGCAGCTCATGCTGACTGCAGTGTGAGGGCTGCCCACATCACAGCCACCCACACCTCACCCTGTATCCCTCATTATGACCCCCCAGGACTACCAGGTACCTCGAGTCTCTATACTGGCTCATGCCTGCTCATGCACCTCACCTGGGGAGCACGTCAACAGACCTCCATCATGTCTGCTGTCAATACCAGCCTAGCTGAGTCAGCTGACAGTCAGCCAATAAGCTCAGCTGACCGGGACTTCACATCTCCAGATGTTCCAAGTCTTGCTCCTGTGGTATACAACCTGATGTCGCGCATAAGGGTACTGGAAACAAAACAATTTCTCCTGAAACAACAACTTGAACAACACAAGGAAAGATGTGTAGAGTGTACCAATAACAAGATTGTCACAGTTTGTGAAAGCAAGTGTAAGGCTGCTGAACAAGGTGGTGGTGGTGTTCTTAATTACAGCAATGACGAATATAATACTTGTGTTGATAACTATAGTGAGCATCATAATGAAGGCAATGGTGTCTATGATGTTAGTAATAGTGATGACTGTAATATAAGTAGTGGTGAAGAGTGTGATGAGGGCAGTGGTGTCTATAATGTTAGTAATAGTGTCAGCATAGTTGCTGATTCTCCTTTACATGTGTTGTATGCATAGATTAGCTGAGTATTATAGTACCATCCATGTGCTTTATACAGAAGATCCCTAGGCCTGTGACTGTATGACGTCACGGGATACAGCATGAGTGAGTGAGAGGTGCTGCCTCGCTCTCACTCCTCGCATAGACATTCAGGCAGTAACAAGGCAGGCTGGGCCCATCCCTTCCTTACCACAGTCTGACAATACATATCGCTACCATCCAACAAGTGAGTTTACCTTATCCATCTTATCTCCTTCCGAACCCCCACTACAAATTGGTGGCAGCGGAGGGCCTGTAATTCTGACGATTACAGCGATTTCTGGAGATAAATTTCTACTGAGCCGGTCGCCATCTTCGGATGCTAGGCTGACCTAGCCAGCCAGCTACCTCAAGCCAGCTACCCCGACCAAGCTTTTACCAGCTCTCTACATTATTCACTGGTCAGTCTCTTTCTATTAGTGTTTATTTGCTTATTTGCATCATTCCCAAGGGGTTGACCCGAGTTTGCAAAATAAGCCAGCAGCCAGTCTGTGGTGAGGAAGTCAGTCAGCCTAGCCTTACACCATCCAGCTTTGCCTACCAAGCCAGCTTTCCACCCCTACTGTGCTCATCATTAGAAATTATCGAGCCATTCTGTGTGAAGGGTTAAGCAAAGCCAGCCAGCAACTAACCCAGGTTACTACCGAGGTGACTAACCCAGTACTCAAGCAAAACCATGTGGGTACAGTCTTCTTCGCTTTGTGTTTCAAGTTCAAGCCATTCTGAGTGCCTTATCATCCCTGTGGTGTTGTGGTATTTCGTGGGTTTGTTTTAAGCCACTGGGCTTAGAATTATTTTCGCGCCAGTGAGGGTGTCCTCAGTGAGGCTTATGCCATTCATCCCATAGACCCAGTTACCACGCAGTCTTGCAACCGCTGCCTCAGCCTGCCTCAGCCACCTCACTCACCCACTCACTCACTACCACTGATTTTGTACTCTTATTATGGGTTCTAGCACCATATTTTAAGGACCACATAGGGGGTCAAGAGCTAGAGTGTGTTTTTCGTCAGAGGCGCCATCGTTAAAAGCCTCCTGTGTGAGTCCATCGTCAATGTAAGCGCAATTCTACGATCACGTGTGCAGAGGAGCAAGGACAGTAGCCAGCCACGAGACGACATAAACATCCTCCACCACCTTCACCACCATCAACCTCATTCTATACCAAGTCGCTATAGTGATAATATTTATTTTTCATAGAGACATTTGCGAGTGTTGAGACATTTCTTTTTGTGTTTCCAGTGATTTCTTAGTGACAATCAGTGACTCGATTAGATTCAGTGTTTATTATATACTGATTGCAATATTTTTTTTCTCTTCTTAATTCAGTGCTATTATTTTATGTCTGTTGTGTTGTGTTCTTTTTTTTATATACTTGAAGTAAGTACCTTAGTGTTTTTCCTTTGTTGTGTGTGCAACATATAAGCAGTATAGAATTTGTGTTTCCACTTCACAATCACCTTGTGTTCACAGTATTGCAGTGAAGTAATTCAGTAATTTATTTCCTTGTATTCTGCATCACAACTCAGTGTTGTCTGTTAATTTCTTATCACAGTATTTGTGTATTCTTGCCAGTTTATTTTATTTTTTCTCTGTGTGTTGAACATTTTTGTGTTCATATTCTTTTCATTTAGCCAGTGTCTAATTTGCCTTATCTCCACAGACAATAGTGCCATTATTTTGTGCAAGCAAGACAATCCTTTTCCAAATTTTTCACACATCAAGTTCCATAGCAAGAAAATTATAGTATTGTGTTCATATTGATGTGTTGTGTTCTGCATCACTGTAAGTGTTCAAACCTTTTTGTTCTGTGTTTTTGCACCTATTATTTTTGTTTAATTGAACAAATTCACTCTTATTACAATTTTTAAGTTCTTCTTTTAAAGTAAATCATTCTCTGTTTGTTCAGTAAGTGTTGCTTAAGTTGCAATTAAGAGTTAAAGTGTTCACTCAGTTCATTCCTTGATGTATTTTCTTTTCTTGTAAACTGTATTTTCTTGTGTGTGTAATTTTTTTATTACTGCACATTGACTCATTTTGCAATAATTCTTGTGCAAACATTGTGTTGCCATTAAAAATTTTCTTGCAGAAATTTTATGTAGTGTTGTGCAGTACTTTTGATTAGCAATTGTTATTTGCAATATTGCTACTGTTAATTTCAGTGTAGTTTCTTATGCTCTGTTCTGTGCATAATATTTTATTCTTTGTGTGCCATTTTAGTTTCTTTTTAGTGAATTGTTTTCCCAGTTTGTCTTAATTTTGCACAAGCTTTATTGAGTCCATTTTAACATTTTTGATTGAGTTATCATTTTATTGTTGAATTTCCCTATTGCATTGAGAGTAAAGACAACTCACTGTGCCATTAATCCAATTTAAAGTAAAAGTTGAGCAAATTAGATTTGAGTAAAGTACAATTTCTCTTGATTTTCAAAGTGTTGTTTATTCAGTTGAGTATTTCTTTTGTGAGTGTGAGTTTTCCTTGCTTTACAGTGTGACTGTCAATTTTTATTTACATATGCATAATAGTTAAGCATTTTCTTCCCATTTAAGTTCACTTTGTTGTGTGTTCCTCAGTTACATTTTCCTTTTATTTCTCTAAATTTTTGTTTTACATTTTGCAAACATGTCTCAAGACTTCTCAAGCGATGCCTCAGCACATGCTGCTAGTACAACCATTAATGCGTCAGTCCAAATTCGAGTAATTCCTTATCAAATAATAGACATACTCAGACTTCTAGCCTGTG
>NC_069432.1:2520958-2540671 GCF_026875155.1 Cherax quadricarinatus
AATTATACCAGTCAGTCACATGTGCAACAAAGTCATCATGCTGATCAGGGGGAACATTAAAACGTTTCCATTTGAATATCCCACCAGGAAGGATAGTATTTTCCAATATCTAGTGGGGTTTAGCCTTGGGAAATGATCAGCCCGCTATATCTGTTACAATGGAAGACTCACAGCTGGCAGAAGTAATGTTGAAGCCCAGGCACAGATCAAGGAAGCCTCCATAGATATGTGTGGGTTCAAGGTCACCTACAATTTGCACATTATCATGACTGTTTAAGAGTGACAACAGTTGATTGCCATTACGATTACCAAACTTTTGAGTTTCCAATGCTTTTGTGTCTCGCATTGTAATCGTCAATAATAAGAGTAGGTTCAGAATGAGCACAAGTTGGGATCTCCAAGAAATTTAAAAACTTATCAGCACGAGCATACAAGTTAAATATGTTGAGAGCAGAGTTCCCTATATAAATCCTAACACCGTGATATTGTAGTCCCTCTGTTTTCTTATGTGCAAGATGTTGATCGGGAAGTGATTTTTTAATATATAGAACACAAGAATTAGTAGATTTGAGGCTATATGCAACAAATGATGGTAATTTAAAGGGTTGGGATTTCTCAGGGACTCTGCACTCTTGTAGACACACAACATCAATGAGTTCAATGGTTACTTTATGATGAAGGTCAGAAAGTCTTTTTCTAAGTGATGCAATATTCCAACTTAATATAGAAAGTTTATACGAGTTTTGATCCATTATAGTAGTCCTGGAATCTTGTTGAGTTTCTCAGCATAACGAAAAAATTGTTCATATAAATAGCAGACCTTATCAATGTCAACAGTGCTACCCTTGTCCATGAGTTTTTTAAGTGCACTTCCAGTTGTAAGGCCTCGTGGGAGTCTTAGTATACTCAGAGCACGATGCTGTTTATGTGTGAATGTATGATAGGTGACACCACCACTCACATTCCCTCCTCCAATAACATTACACGCAACACTACAACTGTCATCACCAACACCACTACCAACATTGTGTTCATTACATTTATCAACAGTATTGTATTCAACATTAATGTCAAAGTGGTTAACCTCATCACACTCTTCACCACCACTTATATTACGCTCATCACTATTACTAACATTATAGACACAACTGCCCTCATCACACTCTTCACCACCACTTATATTACGGTCATCACTATTACTAACATTATAGACACCATTGCCCTTATCACATTCTTCACTACCACTTATATTACGCTCATCACTATTGTCGTGGGGGTTCAGAAGGAGATAAGATGGATAAGGTAAACTCACTTGTTGGATGGTAACGATATGTATTGTCAGACTGTGGTAAGGAAGGGATGGGCCCAGCCCAGCCCCTGGATATCAATGCACGGAGTGAGAGCGAGGCAGCGCCTCTCAATCACTCATGCTGTATCCCATGACGTCATACAGTCACAGGCCTAGGGATCTTCTATATAAAGCACATGGATGGTACTATAATACTCAGCTAATCTATGCATACAACACATGTAAATGAGGATCAGCAACTATGCTGCAGCTCGGTCATGTTACGTATGTCGTCTCGACATACACTACTATGCTATAGGCTGAACAGGCAGGTGGTTTTTGGGGTGATTCTATACAATTAGAAATTCATATATAACTTAGAACTAATGGATGGTATCATAAGGGATGTTAACATAATGAGTTTTACGTAATGGGTGTTAACGTACTGAGTTTTAACGTAATGAGTTTCATTGTTTAAAGCATTACGACTTATAAGAACAAATCATTGTACAATATGGATGGAACTGATCGATCGATCTGCATTCGTGCACTCTACAGTTTCTGAGGAAGAATAAATATATATATACACGAGGTGAAATTGACAGCAAAGGCAATCTGGTGCACGCAGATCATTACTGTCAAATTCTCAGAATACGGAGGGAACGTGAACACGAAAAAAAAAAAAATCCTGAATAAACTGATCAGTTAATAACAAAACAAACAGTTGACAATTTCCTTCATGTCGGACATCTAATTATACAGACTATGTACATTTAAACCCAATTCTGCGAGGGTGAGGTTTACATATGCAGAATGGTTATCATCTCTGGGAGGATCAAATTCCTCTGCAATAGCTAACACATGCCTTGACTGAGGGAAATCTAAACGAGTATCTACAAAAGATACTTGTGGGTTTCTCATTACTTGTCGAGTACGCAAAGCATAGCAACATTCAGGTTGATTAACTGACTGAGTATTTGAGGGTACAGAGTCAAGAGGATTGTCAGCATCTGTCACACTAGTCTGGGTAGCACTTTTATCAACATCGCATACTAACTTCATATGATCTAAATGCGATTCTTTGTACTTACCAGTAATAATTTCTCTAACCCTTTTACTTACTGCCAGTGATATGTTCAACAACTCGATAAGGGCCAACAAACTTTTGATGAGCTTAGGCATGCGGATATTTTGTTGAAATTTGTCAGCATTACTCTTGAACCTATTTTAACTTTGACGGCTTAGCACGGCTATTAGTTACTCTAGTAAATTCTGCTGTTGATTTATGAAGTGTTTCAAAGGATTCTTCTAAAAACACTCTGAGCTATGCTGGTACGAGTTGCTATGAAATCATCAGGGATGTAATTGGGTTTCGGAGTGGAATATAACAACTCATAGGGTAAACGCTTGTCTACACCATACAGTGCATAATGTTATCACCAATGGAAGCATTGTAAGCAAAATTTATGGCACATTGAACATCTGGTATAACTTCATCCCAAGTTTCACTATTGGGGTTGATAGTGGCTCTCAAGACATCAAGTACTTTCTTATTGGTTCGTTCAGCTAACCCATTGCTGGCAGGATAATGAGGAACAATGGTGGATTTAGAGATCTTGTACAAAGCACACAAATTTTCAAGAATCTCATTACAGAATTCACCTCCATTATCTGTTACTAGGGACTTAGGGGTGGTATGCCTGCAGATAATGCGTTCTTTAAACGCTTTAGCTACTGTCTCAGCAGTCTTATCTGTAATAGGAACTAACTCACAATATCTGGTGAAATGGTTTACCATAACACACGGATATTTGTTGCCTTGGAGGGAACATTTAAAATTGGTTAATAAATCAAGGGCAACTCTTTCCCACGGTTTGCTAGTGGTTGGGTACACCTGGATTGGATTAGGACCATTGACATTTCCTTTATGTTGCATACAAACACTACATTTCTTAACATACTCTGAAATGTCAGTTGCCATAAGTGGCCAAAAGTACTTCATTCTGGCTTGTTTCACAGAACGATCCATACCAGGGTGTGCAACACCTGGTGCATCATGAACTAGCTGTAGAGCTACATTCACTAGTGACTGTGGAATTACTAACTGGTATACTCTTCTGCTTGGAGTACCCAACTCGGCTGTTCGATACAGTAATTCTTGACTCATTACAAAGTCACTAATGGGTGCTGGTGGCTTCACAGTCAGAATAAGATCTTCCTCGAGCAGGAATAGAATCACACCAGACCACATGGTATCTGTTCTTCGGGCATTCTTTACATCCTCGGCAGTAAATGGAGGATCTGCAGTAATTACACTAACATGTCACGATAAAGCATCTGTGACTACATTTGACTTGCCAGGTAAATGTTCAAAAGTGGGATTGAACTCTTGGATAGTCAAGGTCCATCTGGCTAACCTTCCAGTAGGTTGTTTGTTCTGGAATAAAGGTATCAGAGGTGCATGGTCTGTCAAGACATGAACCGGGTATTGGTAAATAATGTCTCGGAAGTGCTTTAAAGACCATACTATTGCTAAAGCTTCTTGTTCTGTTACTGTATAATTACGTTCAGCCTTCTTAAGGACTCTACTAGCAAATGCAACTGCGTTGTACTTGCCATCAGTCTTCTGAGCTAGTACAGCACCTATGCCAATTGAACTAGCATCAGTTGTGAGATAGAAGGGCTTAGAAAAATCTGGGAATTTCAAAATGGGAGCGGACGTTAGCTTTTCTTTTAGTGTCTGGAATGCTCTTTCTTGACGGAAGGTCCAAACGAAAGGAGCATCTTTCTTAAGCAATTCAGTTAGAGGAGCTGCTATTGAAGAAAAATTAGCAATGAAAGATCTATAGAAACCTGCTAGACCCACAAAGGATCTTACAGCATCAGCAGTTTTGGGGGATGGAAAATTTAGTACTGCCGTTACTTTACTTTGATCACCTGTAACCCCTCTAGGAGTGACTATGTGACCAGGAAACTTGATTTCTGATCTGAAAAATTGACATTTAGACAGTTTGATCTTTAAATTGGCTTCTTCAAGCTTACCAAGTTCTATATCAAGACTTTTCAGGTGTGTATCCACATCTTCGGACATGACAATTATGTCATCTAAGTACACCATAAGTGCTTTACCTATAAGACCTCTAAAGATATTGGTTATGAGTCTGGAGAACGTGATAGGAGAGGATCGTAATCCAAAAGCCATTCAAAGGAAGTGATAATGACCTGTGGGAGTTTACCTGGAGTTTACCTGGAGAGAGTTCCGGGGGTCAACGCCCCCGCGGCCCGGTCTCTGACCAGGCCTCCTGGTGGGTCAGAGCCTGATCAACCAGGCTGTTGCTGCTGGCTGCACGCAAACCAATGTACGAGCCACAGCCCGGCTGGTCAGGAACCGACTTTAGGTGCTTGTCCAGTGCCAGCTTGAAGACTGCCAGGTAGAGAATGCAATTAACTCTTGGCTGTCCTCGTGAAGAGGGACTTGCCAAATCTATTGTAACAAGTCCAGGGTCGAGAAGACTTTGTTATCTCCAATGTTGCATAAAAGCTCACCAAGTACAGGAAGTGGGAAACGATCTGGAATAGTTTTCGCATTTAACTTCCTAAAGTCAATCACCGGGCGCCAAGTACCATCCTTATTAGGCACTAGGATCAAGGGCGCATTCCAGGGTGAATTACTAAGTGCAATAACTCCATCATCGAGCATTTGATTGATCAATTCCTCTGCGACAGCAACTTGAGAATGAGGCATTCTGTACACAGGTATATAGATAGGTCTAGTACCAGGTTCAAGTGGAATACGATGGGACAATAAGCTCGTTATACCCATTTCTACCGGGTAAGGCAATGGCTTTCGACGTTTGTTCAACAAAGTCAACAAACGTTTGATTCGTGGGGGAAGTCAATGGGGCAAAGCCCTTTCCTAATGGTGGAATGGATTATCCGTGGAGTGGATGGGGTTCCCCTGTTGAAATACACCGCCCACGGTCAGGTGGTATGTCATCCCGTATTTAAACAGGGTAAGGATGTGAAAAGGTAAACGAGATTGGTATTTGCTCTGAAAAAACCCACGAACCGAAATGTTAGAAAGGGAATAATGGTCTACTGTTCTTAAACGTGTAAGGAAAGGTTCAAAAAATAAACCCTTGCCCTTGCGGAAAACACTGAAATAGGACGTTATCACCCTGGAACACTAAAAAACAACAACAGACACTCTAGGAGAGCACTAGCCGCAACGAGAGTTTTCGCAGACGATGTGACATCAACAAAGATGCATTACTAGTTTCAAGTAATCGTTTTCCGAAAGGCGTCCCTTTGGAGAAACTATACGGGGACTAGCAACTTGCAGGGATAGGCTGAGCACTCAAAGCGTCTGAGCATCCTCGGAACTGAGGCAAACACTTTTTCAAATTAAGGGTGTGGGTTTGGAAAACACAGATGGGAGTGACAGAGTTAATAGTGCCTCCCCACTTGGGTATCTACTAGAAAATGCTTTGGGTTTGAAAGGGGATTTAAAACCGAAATTTTGTACTCTGGGGCATATGGCAGATCCTGACCCAAGCTGGTAACCCCAAAATGGAATGATCAAGCGTAAATTTTGGGCATGCCATGGGTAAGGGTCAAAGCACAATGGAAAGTCTCACATAAAAACAAATCCCATAGAAGGTCCCCAGGGAAAGTAATCTGGTCACAAAAAGAAAAGCGCATTAAAGTCCTACCTTTGGGATAAAAAAAGGTGAGGAAGTCTGCCCTCAGACAGCAAAAGGGGACCACTCCCCAAAAGGGGAGGTTCCAGTAGTTGGTTCAACGAGGAGAACACGTCGAATGTTTCTTTAAACAAGCTGACCTGATGATTTTAACTTGCACACCAGAGTCCATGAACACAGAACGAGAGCATTAGGGTTTGTGAGGGAAAATTTTCAATAGATAGGATAGCGATATGAAACAATAGTTTCATTGCTGGCTACTTTTAAGGTGGGGTAAGCCCCGGCCCCCGCTACCCCCCCCCCCTTTTTCCCCCTCCCCGAAAGTGATAGTTTGCTTGGGGTCTTTTTAAGGAAAGGGAAAAGTCTAGCCCCCGCTATTCCAGGCTTTTTTTCCCCCCCCCCCCCGAAAGTGATAGTTTGATTCCCCGGCTGTTTTAGGGTAGGGTAGTCTAGCTCCTGCTACCCTCCCCTCCTTCTTCCCCCCCCCCCCCGAAAGGGAGGTGGGGCTCCGGGTCCAAACAGTATCACTAACTCCAGCCCCCACACTACTGTAATACATGCCTGCCTTTATTCTAGGGGATTTTTGGTTGAAAGCTTCATTTTTGACCAATAAAAAAAACTTACCCTTTTCGTCTTGCTCTAAGTTGACTGTTGTAATAACCCCACGTCTTTAGGTTTGTATTATCAGGGAGAGTGTTTTTAAGCAATGGGAAACCCTGTTATCTTTCCAGCTTGGATGACGAGAGGGTCACCTCCCAAAATCAACGGTAAAAATTGAAGGAGCGGACTAACGTCTGAATGTCCCAAATTCGATCCACTTCCCGTTTTTGTAGAATAGCAGGATAAACCCCTCACATTGCAGGGAAAAACCGCTTTCCTGTCATCGGGAAAGGTTTATTGAGGCTAGAAAACTTGAAGAATGACCGGTGGGTTGTATAAACCCTGTGACCCCCCCCCTTTCATTGGCAACTCTACGATTCAACAACCCATGTCAAAAAAAACCCAGACCCAAGTTTTTTTTTTATTATTAGGTTGATTCAGAATATTTATATTTTTCCTTTTTCTTTTTCTTTAAAGGTAGGATTAATTTTTTCTATTTAAGGTTTTTATTTTATATATTCTAAATAGTAAAGTGTTTATGTTTGTCAGTTTTTTTTTTTTCTATACATTAATTTTCCTGAGGAGGAGCCAGCCTTGGTAACTGTCGAAGTTTTTCGGGGCTGAGTAAGCCCACAAGGGGCGACCTTCCCCCGGGTCAGCTCAACTGAATCAAGATTCAATTCCTCTCGAATCCCCCATTGGAACTCAACGCCGCAACCCCAAGACGTTTTACCCCCAGCCATGAGTAATCATTCTCTAGGTAGGATAGGGTACAGTATTTAAAAGACAATCAGGCAGGATATATATTTAATTCTCCCACGTTTTTTTTGAGTTTTGAAACACTTTGGGGGATTAGACTTAGGGACCCGAGTTTTCCAGCGAAATTTTTTTTTTTTTTTTTGACTCTTTATTTTAAAAAAGGAAAACTGTGTGGACACTCTGATTTTTTGGTGAGAAGATTGGGGGTAAAGGGGCCCTCTTTCTACTTTGTTTGCTCGGAGCCAGCATAGCCCCCTTTCTTTTTAATTAAAAATTGTTTAACTAAAGTAGGGACGACCCCTCTGGTTTATTTCACTTTGAGCAGGCGGGAAATTGAACCCCCATTTTTTTAAATACCCGTTTCTTTTCCCCTGATTTTTTAAATTATTTTTGCAAGTATGGAGGAAACCAGTTTTGGATGAACGGGAAGTAATTTGGGAATAACAGGGAAAATTTTTAAATCTTCATTAGTGCTAAGTCCAGGAAAGATTTTGAAAGAGAGAGTTTTGAGGAGAAGAGGGGACAGTTAGAAAGGGGAAAAAGACAGGAGGTAAAGGAGAAAAAAAAATCGAAAGAGAAGAAGAAAAGGAGGAGAGGGGGAATCGAAGAAAGAAAAAAAAGGAGAGAGAGAGAATAAAAAGAGAAAGCCAAGAAAGACAGTTGAAAGGGAGGGAAGACAAAAAAGGCTTAGTTGATCGGGGGAAAAGAGTAGAGAACGTGAGGAAAGACTAGAGAACATGGCGGAGAGAGAAAAAAAAAGATCGCGAGCCGAAAAAGCTGCCTTGAATTAGAGAAAAAAAAATTAAAACTTTTACACAACAAAAATTAGAGAAGGGTAGTTTGAACTCATGCAGCTAGTGCCATATTCCAACACCTAATTTCCCCCTTGACAGAGGGGGAAGAATAATTTCATACATTATCAGTTTGAAAATACCGCTACCCTCGTAATGGCCTGCTGAACCGGGCACCAGGTTGGGAAATTGATTTTCTGGTAGCTTTGAAATCTATGCAACTTTGTGCGGATATCATACGTAATTATAACCTACTAAAGAAGGCAACCCTTAAAAGCATATAAAAAAAAATACAAATTTTTTTTTACGGAAAAGTTTTCAGGTATGGCATCTTACAGCATGGCCAGAACTTTAACATTTACAGGCAACACTCTTTCGCTTGTTTGACTTTTGGATAGAGAGTTCAGGAATTGATCACAGTTATGAATTTTTTAGAGACTTCAGGGTTGCTGACCATTCCCTGACAGCTTTTTCCCCACCAGATACGAAAAATCATCAGGAACGAAAACTGATTAAATGATTTGGTTGCGGGGGCTGCTGACTGTATGGAGGCTCAAAATTCCCTTAAAAACCTAAAGGATTGAATCCTAAGGGCAAGGGTTCATCAGACCTTTAAAGAAATCAAAGCCTTTTTGGGAAAGGAAGTGATTTCTTTTTATTCTGTTTGTCTTTTGTGTGGTGTTAAGGGAATAAACGTCCAGATTGTCCTTTAAAAGGCCAAAAAGTTGGAAGATTTTTTAAAAGATGAATGCCCAAGCACCCTCTGTTCAGGAACAGTTAAGGGGGACTTAATGTATCTACCATTTTACAGCAGGGATGCACAGTATAGCATTTCGATAAGCGTCCCCAAATCTTAAAGAAACTCTTTCCTTGCTATATTTTCAGTTTCTTGGGCCGCCAAAAAACCCTTTTCCTCCATCCGTTGTTACTTTAGGTCTAAAGGGTTTCACGGGTAGGTTGAACCCGTATAGCTCCCATCACTAATGGGTAACGAAAAAGGTCCATTCTTCTTCTGATTTTGCCCCTTTTCCCCCAAAGTGGACATAATTTTTTGATCCTTTTCCTGTAAATCAGAGAAGCCCCTCGAAAGTTCAGAAAAGACAAGTCTGCGGTTTCATGGGGGATTAAAAAACAGTGATGCTACTCTCGAAAGCGGGGGTAGTAGGAAAACCCGGGTTTCCTTGTTGATGAAAGTGAAGATTCACCTCCGATACCAAAAATGTCTTGACTGGGGCTCTGCCCAAAAGCCGGACTTTTACGCATCCTTTTATTTTTTCCCGACTTTAAGCCTTTTTATATATCGAAAGGGCTCCTTTGTCATTTTACACGTAATTGCCCCTTTTCTTCAGAATTTCCAATAAATTCCGCTAAAGAAAAACAAGTTATCCCAAAAGGAAAAAACTTTTCTATAAATTTTAAAAAAAAAGGTTCTTGTACAAGTCAGTTTCAAATTAAATTCGATGAGTAACTATTCCACTTAGTTGTTCCAAGTCAATGCGAGAGACTGTTCTTAAAATGGTCTGACCCCCAGTGGCCGGACATTTCTTTCATCGTAAAACCTTAAATAAAATTAGGGAAACCCATTTTGGCCCAAAAAAGTCCTCAGATTCACTACTATTTTAATCGTGCAAAGTTTTCCAACTGTCTCCTCCCCAGGTACCCGGGGGTACCCTTTGGGCAAATCCTTATCTTTACGGTCAGTTTGAAAGGAGCTATTGACATCGTTGGGCCTTTTTCTCCGCTTTCTCTGGGGGACATAGATATTATTAACATTAGTTGATTTTGCTTCGGTTTCCCTGAAGCCCTTCCCCTTTAAAAACATAACTGCTACAGGGGGCTGAAGCCCCCTTTTTTCCCTCTTTCCGAGTGGGCATCCTAGAGAAATTTTGTCTGCCCAGGGACACAATTTACATTACTTAATCAACATCTCTCAACTTTGGGAGTGAAGCCTCTCTTCACACCCTATCATCCCAGCTGTAAGGGAGGTTGAGCGCCCGATTCGATTCTCAAGTCCATTTTAAGGAACTTTGCTCCCCTTTAAAACCCAAGGATGGATCGTACCCACCCCGTGCTTTGTTTGCCCTGGGGAATTCCCCGAGACTCTTTGGGGTTTTTACCTTTTTAATTTTCTTTTGGGAGAAGGCAGGGGTCCATTGTCCATCCCTTTAAAGACTTTGGACTAATGAGGGGGAAATGCTGAGGTTCAGTCTTCGTACCGTTTCTCCTTGACCTTTGATCCAAACTTGAGGGACCTCTGACATAGTTTCAAAAAATTAAGCTTGTCAAGGACCAGTACAAAACCTATTTTTTATTCCAAAATCAGAGGGGAAGTTTTAAAGTAGGGGGTGAAGTTCTGGTGCTTTTGCCCTTAAAATCAAATAAATTATTGTAGCATGGAAAGGTCCATATAAATTTAAAAAATTTTTGGGGGAAAATTGACTACCCCATAGAAGTCAAAGGGAAACCCAACTTTTTCAAACAACATCCTAAGAAATATTACCCAAGAAATTCGGTTAAATCCTTTAAAAACTTTGACTTAGGTTTTTTCCCACGAAAATTGATAAGACAAATAAAGAATGTAAAGGGGTGCGTAAATTGACACCTCAACTTAGACTATGATAAAAACTACATGACTTGGTGACTCTTGCCCTGGGCGCAACCAACATTAATTTAATGAAATTTTTGGTGCCCTAAGGCATGAACTACTTAATGTGTGGTAAATTTTCAGACGTCTTTACTGATATTCCAGGTGTTACCTCACGGTAGTCCATACGATTGACTTGTGAGAACAATCCTATCAACGGAATTGTCCCTTCCAGTTCACCTTGGGGGTGCATTTGACGGAGGTAGACAAATTTTTAAAACTAAAGATCTTGAACCTTCGTATCTGCATTTTCTCCCAGTAGATGGTTAAGAAGGTGAAATTCATATGACTTGTATTTACTTCAGAGGGCCCTTAAAGCTATAACTCGGGGGGTGTGAACCTATGCCCTGATAGATGCGATCTACACAAATTTTTTGACGCTTCCCCCTTTTTTAGAGATTGATATTACCAGGCATTCATCAAAATAATGTTAGATCCTTTTTCTAACATACACCCTTTTCCCACACACCCCAAAGGGCTGATGCAATATGAAATATGCCCTTCGGTTTGGTAACTGCCTGTGTACCTACGTGAGATGTGGAAAGGTCTTGGGTAACATGTCAAATGTTTCGTTTATTTTGATAACATTTACGTAATGACTGCACGTGGGGAAACTTCCAAAAAATTAACATCAGTTTTGCGTAGGTTACGCTCACATGGCTCCCTTCCAAGCCCAAAAAATGCTTCCCTTGGGGATAAAAAGTTAGATATCTTTGGGCTGATACTTTCAATAACTCTCTGCGCCCCTCCCCGTAAGATAAAGCTTTATTAGAGTTTAAAATTCCCCCAAAAACCCAAAAAGCTCATGCGTACTTTCTTGGGGTTTTTAAATTTTTTTGCACGGTTTATCCGAAACCTTTTGATCTTACACATTTTATCTACTTCCTTAAAAATCTGTGAAGGAACCTCTTGAATTTTCCCGCGTGCTCGGGGAAAAGTTTAAGAGATTAAAAGTATCTTTTTGAAAGACCCTATACTTAAGATTCCCAAAATTAAAAAAACATTTGTTTAAAAACTGATGCCCCAATTGGTTAGGTGCAGTGTTATACAATCCAGATGGTACTCCTTCCTGTATGCTTTTAAGGCGGAAATCCTTCCGTTAGAAACGAAATACTCCACAGTTGAAAAGGAATGTTTAGCCTTTTGTGGGGATCTCCAAACTTAAAAATTTTATTTTCTGGGACAAGAATTCATTTTAGAAAGGACCCAAACCTTTGATATACTAGAAATTTTAAGGGAACCAACACCGCCTCTTGAGGGGAATTGGCATCCCCGGGTTTTTAAATTTCCCCAAATTGTGTATTCAATGGTTTTCCAATTATTTCTCTGACGGGGTTTAAATTGTGACAGTCAGTGAAGATTTGTTGCCTACACGACTTCCACTGTTGAACTTTTTCCCCGCCCATTCTTCTTTACCCCTTTACTTAATTTGGTATGGGGGGGTGTGAGGGAAAAATTCAATAGATGGAGTAGCGATATGTAACAATAGTTTCTTCGGCTACTTGTTAAGTAGGGTAAGTCCCGCTCCCGCATCCCCCCCCTTTTTCCCCCCCCCGAAAATGATAGTTTGCTTTCCCGGGTACTTGTTAAGGTAAGGTAAGTCTAGCTCCCGCTATTCCCCCCTTTTTTCCCCCCCCAAACCCCCAAAGTGATAGTTTGATTGCCAGCTGCTTTTTAAAGGAGGGTCAGTCTAGCTCCCGCATCCCTTCCCTCCTTCTTCCCCCCCCCCCCGCGAAAGGTGACGTGTTGGGCTCCGTCCAAACAGAATCACAATCACAGCTCCCAAACACTAAGTATACATGTTGCCTTGTAAATTTTAGTGGGTTTATTGGTTGAAAGCTTCACTTTTGACCAATAATAAACTTAGTACTTTCAGTCTTGCCTTTAAATTGACTGTTTTAATAATCACCCCCGTCCCTTTTTGGGATTGACTTTCAGGAAATTTCTTTTAACAGTGGGAACCCGTTAACTTTCCATTGGTGACAAAGGGGCCCCGCCAATAACATAAATTAAGGAGAGCTCTCTGAGTGTCCCAAAACCGACCCCCCCTGGGTTCCCCGGCATATAAAAACCCCCACAGCGGGAGAAAAAAAGCCCCCCATCGAGGATTTTCCTGAAATTTCCCAAAATGACCCCCGGTGGTTTACAAACCCCAATCCCCCCCCCCCATTGCAACGTTTTACGATTTCAAAAAACGGTGTCACCCAAAACCACAAACCCCCCAAGTTTTATTTAAAAAGGTAAACAGAAATAATATTTATATTTTTCCTTTTTCATTTTCTTTTAAAGGGAGGATTGATATTCATATTTAAGGTTTTATATTTTATATTTTTAAATAAAAAATGTTTATGTTTTTCAGTTTTTATTTTTTTTAACATTAAATTTTCCCGAGGGGGAGCCAGCCTTGGTAATAGTTTGAAGTTGTTACGGGTGAGTAAATTTCCATGGATAGAAGCTTGTACTAAAGGGGCCCATTGTTTCATTTGGGTTAGTGCAAAAGAAGGGGGTGTTGTACAAGAAGGGATTTTCCACTTCATCCCCAAATTCCCCTATGTCGAGATGGTGAAGCAAAATCCGCAGCAGAGCTGCATTCTCAAGATGGCTAATGCTTCTAGGAATTTTGACTGGGATGTTGTAATCATTTCACCCACTGTCACGACTGGACCCAAATAACGGGGCACTCGGATTCCCCCGAATGGGGAAAAAAAAGCCTGGTTTGGTTAGTTTGGAACCACGACGTCTGTTTCCTCCTGGTTCTGCGTTGGAAGGCCACGGAAAGATCTAGAGTATGAAAAGGGTTTTAGAGAGCATTGCACTCAGATGTGCCATGTCCATGTATTCTATGATAAGTACAGTAGGGAAGATCTGACTGGTACTCATCATCAGTACGACGCCTCTTAGGATGACTATCAGGACAATTAATTGCAATATGGCCACTGAAACCACAATTAAAGCAAGTTCTTTGACTATAGGTACTATACATGCTACGAGTGCTATCGGAATGATGACTGTTAACACTAGCTTTGGATGATGATCGCGAGTGATTTAGATTGGGAGTTTTGGTAGTAGCACAAACAAGAGGAGGTACAGGAGTAGACAAAGTGGTTGGCGTAGACTTTTGATAAGGGAAGGTTCCCTCAGGACACAAATTACGTACATGGATGAGGGCTGCAAGCGGTCCCATAGTAGCATTTAGAGGTCTAGAATTATACACATACATTGATGTTGGTGGCATGAGCTGTTTAATAACTCTGAATGCTGCTAATTTAGCAAACCCCTCAAGAGCTGGTTTATCATTGTCTTTAAGGTACTTAGAACTTTGACCTGCTTTAATGAATGAGGACATTAGGTTATTTAGACGAAGGGCAAACTCATCTAATGACTCTTCTGGCCTCGGAGCTGTACACACTAGTTCTTTAAGAATGACAAAAGGATCGGTTTCTTGCACTGGCTCAAGGTAGTTACGGATTAATTGTTCATAATCTTGCCACCTGGTTAGATCTTGAAAGTCCTTCATACTAATCAAGTTGAACACATGCGAGGCGGCTGGAGAACGAGCTAGACTCTCCTTTCCGATACTAATTAAACAACTCTCAGATGGAGGACCATCTACTGAGGCATTAGCTCTAGCTCGAACAGCAGTAAACCAACCTTATAGGTTGTCTAGGTTACCATTGAACAATGGCATAGCATCATAAGGATCATGACTAAAATTGCACAGGCTAGAAGTCTGAGTATGTCTATTATTTGATAAGGAATTACTCGAATTTTGGACTGACGCATTAATGGTTGTACTAGCAGCATGTGCTGAGGCATCGCTTGAGAAGTCTTGAGACATGTTTGCAAAATGTAAAACAAAAATTTAGAGAAATAAAAGGAAAATGTAACTGAGGAACACACAACAAAGTGAACTTAAATGGGAAGAAAATGCTTAACTATTATGCATATGTAAATAAAAATTGACAGGTCACACTGTAAGCAAGGACACTCACACTCACAAAAGATAATACTCAACTGAATAAACAACACTTTGAAAATCAAGAGAAATTGTACTTTACTCAAATCTAATTTGCTCAACTTTTACTTTAAATTGGATTAATGGCACAGTGAGTTGTCTTTACTCTCAATGCAATAGGGAAATTCAACAATAAAATGATAACTCAATCAAAAATGTTAAAATGGACTCAATAAAGCTTGTGCAAAATTAAGACAAACTGGGAAAACAATTCACTAAAAAGAAACTAAAATGGCACACAAAGAATAAAATATTATGCACAGAACAGAGCATAAAAAAAACTACACTGAAATTAACAGTAGCAATAATTGCAAATAACAATTGCTAATCAAAAGTTACTGCAACAACACTACATAAATTTCTGCAAGAAAATTTTTAATGGCAAACAAATGTTTGCACAAGAATTATTGCAAAATGAGTCAATGTGCAGTAATAAAAAAATTACAACACAAAAGAAAATACAGTTTACAAGAAAAGAAAATACATCAAGGAATGAACTGAGTGAACACTTTAACTCTTAATTGCAACTTAAGCAACACTTACTGAACAAACAGAGAATGATTTACTTTAAAAGAAGAATTTTAAAAATTGTAATAAGAGTGAATTTGTTCAATTAAACAAAAATAATAGGTGCAAAACACAGAACAAAAAGGTTTGAACACTTACAGTGATGCAGAACACAACACATCAATATGAACACAATACTATAATTTTCTTGCTATGGAACTTGATGTGTGAAAAATTTGGAAAAGGATTGTCTTGCTTGCACAAAATAATGGCACTATTGTCTGTGGAGATAAGGCAAATTAGACACTGGCTAAATGAAAAGAATATGAACACAAAAATGTTCAACACACAGAGAGAAAAAATAAAATAAACTGGCAAGAATACACAAAACTGTGATAAGAAATTAACAGACAACACTGAGTTGTGATGCAGAATACAAGGAAATAAATTACTGAATTACTTCACTGCAATACTGTGAACACAAGGTGATTGTGAAGTGGAAACACAAATTCTATACTGCTTATATGTTGCACACACAACAAAGGAAAAACACTAAGGTACTTTACTTCAATGTATATAAAAAAAGAACACACACAACAGACATAAAAATAATAGCACTGAATTAAGAAGAGAAAAAAAATATTGCAATCAGTATATAATAAACACTGAATCTAATCGAGTCACTGATTGTCACTAAGAAATCACTGGAAACACAAAAAGAAATGTCCTCAACACTCGCAAATGTCTCTATGAAAAATAAATATTATCACTATAGCGACTTGGTATAGAATGAGGTTGATGGTGGTGAAGGTGGTGGAGGATGTTTATGTCGTCTCGTGGGCTGGCTACTGTCCTTGCTCCTCTGCACACGTGATCGTAGAATTGCGCTTACATTGACGATGGACTCACACAGGAGGCTTTTAACGATGGCGCCTCTGACGAAAAAACACCTTAGCCTCTTGACCCCCTATGTGGTCCTTAAAATATGGTGCTAGAACCCATAATAAGAGTACAAAATCAGTGGTAGTGAGTGAGTGGGTGAGTGAGGTGGCTGAGGCAGGCTGAGGCAGCGGTTGCAAGACTGCGTGGTAACTGGGCCTATGGGATGAATGCATAAGCCTCACTGAGGACACCCTCACTGGCGTGAAAATAATTCTAAGCCCAGTGGCTTAAAACAAACCCACGAAATACCACAACACCACAGGGATGATAAGGCACTCAGAATGGCTTGAACTTGAAACACAAAGCGAAGAAGACTGTACCACATGTTTGCTTGAGTACTGGGTTAGTCACCTCGGTAGTAACCTGGGTTAGTTGCTGGCTGGCTTTGCTTAACCCTTCACACAGAATGGCTCGATAATTTCTAATGATGAGCACAGTAGGGGTGGAAAGCTGGCTTGGTAGGCAAAGCTGGATGGTGTAAGGCTAGGCTGACTGACTTCCTCACCACAGACTGGCTGCTGGCTTATTTTGCAAACTCGGGTCAACCCTTGGGAATGATGCAAAAAGCAAATAAACACTAATAGAAAGAGACTGACCAGTGAATAATGTAGAGAGCTGGTAAAAGCTTGGTCGGGGTAGCTGGCTTGAGGTAGCTGGCTGGCTAGGTCAGCCTAGCATCCGAAGATGGCGACCGGCTCAGTAGAAATTTATCTCCAGAAATCGCTGTAATCGTCAGAATTACAGGCCCTCCGCTGCCACCAATTTGTAGTGGGGGTTCGGAAGGAGATAAGATGGATAAGGTAAACTCACTTGTTGGATGGTAGCGATATGTATTGTCAGACTGTGGTAAGGAAGGGATGGGCCCAGCCTGCCTTGTTACTGCCTGAATGTCTATGCGAGGAGTGAGAGCGAGGCAGCACCTCTCACTCACTCATGCTGTATCCCGTGACGTCATACAGTCACAGGCCTAGGGATCTTCTGTATAAAGCACATGGATGGTACTATAATACTCAGCTAATCTATGCATACAACACATGTAAAGGAGAATCAGCAACTATGCTGACACTATTACTAACATTATAGACACCACTGCCCTCATCACACTCTTCACCACTACTTATATTACAGTCATCACTATTACTAACATCATAGACACCATTGCCTTCATTATGATGCTCACTATAGTTATCAACACAAGTATTATATTCGTCATTGCTGTAATTAAGAACACCACCACCACCTTGTTCAGCAGCCTTACACTTGCTTTCACAAACTGTGACAATCTTGTTATTGGTACACTCTACACATCTTTCCTTGTGTTGTTCAAGTTGTTGTTTCAGGAGAAATTGTTTTGTTTCCAGTACCCTTATGCGCGACATCAGGTTGTATACCACAGGAGCAAGACTTGGAACATCTGGAGATGTGAAGTCCCGGTCAGCTGAGCTTATTGGCTGACTGTCAGCTGACTCAGCTAGGCTGGTATTGACAGCAGACATGATGGAGGTCTGTTGACGTGCTCCCCAGGTGAGGTGCATGAGCAGGCATGAGCCAGTATAGAGACTCGAGGTACCTGGTAGTCCTGGGGGGGTCATAATGAGGGATACAGGGTGAGGTGTGGGTGGCTGTGATGTGGGCAGCCCTCACACTGCAGTCAGCATGAGCTGCTGTGACTCCTGAGGTTTACAATGATACATTGTTTAGCAACAGTCTGTTGCTGTTTGATCATATCATAACACCGTTCAGAAGGATGAGCATTGGCACACACTGCACACCAGTGTGACTTAGATGGGCATTTCCTGGCAATGTGGCCCCAGCGTTGACACTTATAACATCGACGTTGAGGACGGTCTGTACAATGCAATGTAATAGCGTCAGTAGAGGGCTGCACGGGAGTGAATATAGCGTGGCAGAGTCCCCTGGCCAGTCCACTCAGCTAATATCAGACCGTTGGAAAGTCGAAGAGGGCTTGCAACTTGCTCTGACGCCAGATATTGAGGATTCAAGTGCTTGTTGACATTGTAGATGACAATAAGCACTTTAGGTGCCCTTGGTGGGGCAGCTCGGAGTTTGATGTTGGCATATTCGTGAGTGAGAAGTTTGTCTATAAATGCTGAATCATTAGGCACAAAGACGTAGTTATCCTCATCGTGGACAAACTTGATCGTTTTCTCATGATTGTCTACACTAGCTTCGAAAAACCAGTTACACTTGGTCTCTTGATCAGTGTTGTTAGGGAAATCTAACCTGACAGCTTTGGGAGGGTGTGCGCCCACTGTATTGCTTTCAGCAGCTTTCTACTGGAAGCCTCGTTCTTTTTTCCGAGCCTGTTTACTAAAATATGTTTCAAATCTGCCTTCACCATCATCTACGTCAACACCATCAGCTATACTCATAGCTGACAGGAGTTTCACACTGGCGATGGGTTAAAGGATACCGGTGAATAGAAGGAACAAGGAAGGGATATTCACCTCGCTAGACACAGGCAATATGGGTGTAGTGGCCTGCGGGTCGCAGTGCGATTTTCAAGGTCATTCACGGGGCCACAGTCGTCTCGAGAGTTACCAATACTGCACTACTCGTTAATTACTCCAAACCCGCAGCACTTAACACAGCTAGCACACATGTCTAGGAATGACAGACAAATTTTCACTCTGTGGACAAACAAATCAGCACAAACTTACTATGTTTATAGATGAGCCTCTGGCATGTTACAGCTAAAAAGCCGTCTCCAAAGGAGTTACCAGGTACTGCAATGCTCGTTAAATTGTTCTTAACTACTCTTGTTTTGTTCCAACTATGCAGCATTCCTCTCAGAAACACTCAGTGCATAGAAGAATAACAGGTAATCTTCCTCAGTTAGAGATATAACACATTTTGTACAAGTGGCACAGTCTGATTCATCTGGCAGGCCTCAGGTCTGGATCACCAACTCACGCAGGATGGGAGATTCGTCCGTATTTCTCAGGTAGGCAGAGGCTACTAGCTGTGCGGAACTCAGATATTCGAGTACAAAAGGAGCAGCAAAATACGCCTCTACACTGCACGTTTATAGAGGCTAGAGGCGAAACGGCTGAGTTTAAATGCAAGGAAGAGGATAGCTGATGAGAGGCAGCAGAGGCATCAAACGGAACGCTATTTCCAGTGTTACACTATGTATATCACGAGTGACAACTCACACGTAAAAGTTCTCACAATACTGCAGCTGCTATCAAACAGTATAAGTTTCTATGAGGCCCAGAGGAGACACATTCGTAAGAAGGGTGAGGAAGAACCGGTGGAGTGCTGGCAGGAGGACTGGCACGGGCACTCAAGCTCTTATATGGACTGGCAAAATCTGCCTCTAGACCTTAGGAAATAGAGGCGAATGGCTGTGTTCCAAGTCGAGGAAGGAGGGGAGGGGGGGAGAGGAGTAGTGAAGTTAGGCCCTTGAGGCCACTTCAAACAACATTTTCGTGTTTCACAGGTAC
>NC_069432.1:2541171-2561356 GCF_026875155.1 Cherax quadricarinatus
ATTAGGGACACAAAAAAAGTGTTAGGCTTGCTGACACTAACAATGCTCTTTTCTGTCACGTCAAAGATCATAGCCATCCTATTGACTGGTCTTCTGCTAAAACTGTCTTCCCTACTTCCAACTCGAACAGTCGCCGTTTAGTTGAATCCTCTCTAATACACAACTTTCCTTGTATGAACCTTAGCCCTGGCTTCGTCTCTGTAGATGCCTTCCTCTCCCACTACATTGTAAAATGCTCCAAACTTCAGAACACCCATGACTTAACCTGAATCCTCATTTCTTCTTCTTCTTCTTCTTCTTCTTCTTCTTCTTCTTCTTCTTCTTCTCTTTTCTTCTTCCCCTTTTCCTCTCTCTTTTCTCCTCTGGGTTGTCTTTCTCTCTCCTGTCTCGTGTTTCTGTTCCTTCTTCATTTATTTTATTTTATTTCACCACTTCCCCTTTCACGCACCCCGGTGCGCTTGCTCTCCCTCTGTGGGTTTCTAGCTCTCTTGCAGTGCTCCCCCTTCCTTTGTATTTGACTGGCTCGTCTTCCTTATTTCCCACTTCTACCACTACCACTACCACTACCTCTTCTTCTTCTACTACAACTACTGATGAAATTAAGACACATGTGCGGCGTCTGGTTGTCTTTGTTGTGGACGTTTCGCCATCCAGTGGCTGGCTGGATGGCGAAACGTCTACGGTGGGGATGCCCGGGTGTTGTGCATGTGTCATTTCATCCTGTCGGTATTATATACAATTCTTGTACTACTACTACTACTACTACCACCTCCACCTCTTCCTGCCTATATATAGCCGTCCTGCTCCACCTCTGTTAGTGTGACTTTGTCAATGGTCCAAGTCGGACCGAAACGTCGTCGTAAGCTTCTCTCTTTTATGTGCGGGTTATTTGTGTATCGTTCCAGTCACGGTATTGTGCCTTTTTGTTATTTAAGGATGGAAAAGGCTCGTGATAGGGGCTTCTTGCAGTTCTTGATGAACACAGAGTTCCATGAGTCTGGCCCTGGGGCAGAGTGCATGGGCATGTCATTTATCGCCTGTTCGAAGTCATTTGGCATCAGGATAACATCGGATAGGCTTGTGTTAATCAAATTTTGTGGCTCTCTCATAAAAAATTCATTTTGATCTTCGACTCTCAGTCTGGTTAGCGGCTTGCTAAAAACTGAGTCATATTGGGACTTGAGTAGCTCACTCATTTCCTTGCTGTCATCTGTGTAGGACCCATCTTGTTTAAGTAGGGGCCCAATACTGGACGTTGTTCTCGATTTTGATTTGGCATAGGAGAAGAATACTTTGGGTTTCTTTCGATTTCATTTATGGCTTTTAGTTCTTCCCGCGATTCCTGACTCCTAAAGGATTCTTTTAGCTTAAGTTCGATGCTTGCTATTTCTCTGACCAGTGTCTCCCTACGCATTTCAGATATATTGACCTCTTTTAGCCGCTCTGTTATTCTTTTCCGTCGCCTGTAAAGGGAGCGCCTGTCTCTTTCTGTTTTACATCTACTCCTCCTTTTTCTTAGAGGAATAAGCCTTGTGCATACATCGAGTGCCACCGAGTTAATCTGTTCTAGACATAAGTTGGGGTCTGTGTTGCTTAGTATATCTTCCCAGCTTATATCGGTTAGGACTTGGTTTACTTGGTCCCACTTTATGTTTTTGTTATTGAAGTTGAATTTGGTGAATGCTCCCTCGTGACTAGTCTCATTTTGTCGGTCTGGGGCTGCACGCATACATGTCTGAACCTCAATTATGTTGTGATCTGAGTATATTGTTTTTGATATGGTGATATTTCTTATCAGATCATCATTGTTAGTGAAGATGAGGTCTAGTAGGTTGAGTGTTTTGAATATTGGTGGAGTGTGCTGCCTGTAGTGAGAATTTGTTATCATTCTAACTGCAGCCCGAGGACTAATAATAATACAATATTTCTATTTCTACAAGTACATGTACAAGGCATACAGACCATAGCTGACATCAGTGACATACTACTATATAGAAAGCCGCTTGTTATGCAGAGCCTTTTGGGCAAATTAGGTCAGTTTTGTCCCAGGATGCGACCCACACCAGTCCACTAACACCCAGGACAGGGACAGCAGGTGTCTTAAGGAAACACGTCCTAATGTTTTCCAGCTGTACCGGGGATTCGATCTCCGGACCTCATTGTGTAAGCTGAGTGGAAATAAGTCACTCTGACTTTTTTGGGTTATCCTAGGTTCTCTACACATATGCTGCTATGTATGATAATTCTATGTAACTGTATTTGTGTATATCTGAATAAACTTACTTACTTACTTATATTTAATCCAGAAAATTAACCGTCAAGGATAACCCAATATATTGAAAAGCCTGTTGTTGTTGACTTAAGTGTTTACCATGATTGATTTTGCCACGGAAGTGGCTAGTTTATTGTGCACCCCATATCCATCCTGTGGACGGTAGCGCGAAAGCATATGGATACACAAAAGGCCTAGGAACTAGGCCCCAAAGGGTTAACAGGAATACATATGGATTTATATCTACATATCTATAGTTCACTTATCTGTTACAAGCAAATTTAGGAAATTTGCTTAGTATATCTGGTATCTTATTTTCATTAATAAGATATCTTGATATGTCACATAGGTTATTATACTGTCTGTCTCTGTATTCCTCAATAAGTGGACAATTAAGCACATAGTGTTCAAGAGAGTGACAATATACCTGATCACATAATTTACATATAGTTTGATCATCATCTGTGTGTCTCCCAAACTGCCAGAAGTACTTGTAACCAAGCCTAAGCCTGGTCACTACAACATGTCAGTACTTGTAACCAAGCCTAAGCCTGGCCACTACAACATCAGTCAGTACTTGTAACCAAGCCTAAGTCTGGCCACTATAACATCAGTCAGTACTTGTAACCAAGCCTAAGTCTGGCCACTACAACATCAGTCAGTACTTGTAACCAAGCCTAAGTCTGGCCACTACAACATCAGTCAGTACTTGTAACCAAGCCTAGTCTGGCCACTATAACATCAGTCAGTACTTGTAACCAAGCCTAAGTCTGGCCACTACAACATCAGTCAGTACTTGTAACCAAGCCTAAGCCTGGCCACTACAACATCAGTCAGTACTTGTAACCAAGCCTAAGCCTGGCCACTACAACATCAGTCAGTCTGTTCACATTGCAAGTTGCTCCATAAACATACTTATCTACGTTCATTTTATCATAGTGGGTTATAGATCTACTCAGGCTTCTAACTGCATTCCTATAACAATCATTTTCATTATTTACTTCTCTCCTAAAAAATATTATTCCTAATGCTAGACACAGTTATACCAAAGTTATATTCTACATTCTCCTTCTCGATACTCTTCTTGGCTAACATATCAACTTTATCATGAAGGAGTAATCCAATGTGTGATGGGATCCATAGCAATTGTACATTAATTCCTTTGTCCCTAATTTTTGAGTATCTATACCTGGCTTCCCCAATGAGCATGTTGTTGGAGTCATTATATGAGCCAAGAGCCTTCAATGATGACATAGAATCAGTAATGATGATAGAGTCAAGCTAAGTGTCATAGGTTAGCTTTAGCGCCATTAGGATTGCAAACAATTCAGTTTGCAGTGTAGACGTTTACCAGTGTTTACCAGTACCTTCTAAGGCATACAAAAGCCTGTTGTTGTTGACTTAAGTGTTTACCAGTACCTTCTAATCTAAGGCATACAAAAGCCTGTTGTTGTTGACTCAGATATTCACTATCATCTAGCTTATGGAAAAGCCTGTTGTGTGTAGGTGTCCGGGGTTGAGATAATTTTTTTTTTTTACACAAATCTATTTTATAGGCTAAGAGCTGTTATCCTACCTCAGCTCATTGTCCACTTGACTTAACTATTAGCGTATTGACCCTTTTTTCCTTCCAAGGAAAAAAATTTGGTTTTTTAAACCCAGCTCATATTCGGATAATATATTTATCCCGGACTCCTGAAAAGCTGGCCTCATTAAGGTGCATTTGTAAATACAAATATTTGACCAATATTAGTAATAACCTCCACATATGCTAGTAAGTTTATTTAGGTACAGGTACACAAGTATAATTATCATATATAGTTGAAATTACCCAGGATAACGCAAGAAAAGTCAGACAAACTGACTGATTTCCATTGAGAAAATTCTTACTAAAACTTCTAGCAAATATTCTTGAAAAAAACCCACTAATAGTTATAAATTAAATTAAAACTGTTGGAAATTCTCTGCCTAACCAGGGGCTTTCTATAGTGTCAATAATATCAACTTTACAGTATAAATTGTAAATTAATTTTTATAGAAATCAAGTTTATCATGAACTATTTGCCTGAAACAGCAAGAGATCCTCTGCCCACAAATCAGTTTAGGACTAAACTTAACAATCATCTCATCTCACAGTAACAAACATACTCATACCATGCTAAACAAAACAAACAAATAAACAAGATTTATTTCTTTGCAAGATTATATTAAGATTATGAAATATCAATAATGAGCTGCAGCACTATCATGCCTAGGTATTATGAGCAGACTTAATTTAATGTCTTACTGACTACTTAATACTAAAGAAATTGATCATAGTTTGTTTAAGTTGTACATCTTTTTTTGTATTTATAGTTGACAGTAATTTTACTCTAATTACAATAGTTTTAATAATAAATATTGAAATTATATTATGGGAACTCTCCCAAATATTTAATTATCCCATAACTATTAAGCCATCATTACAAACTTAAAAATGTATAATTGTATCATAAATTGTATTACTTCATATTAATAATAGAGTGAAATATTAAATATTTGTATTTATTGTACTAGTCTTCAGTTATTGTCTATTCTTCAGTAGACTATAAGTATTAGTTTAAGTCTGCCAGAAATGCCTCGACATGATAGTGTATTTTTTGTACCAATCAAATTATAAAATGTAAAACACATATTGTAACCTTAGCAAAAAAAATAAACTTCTATATTAACTTCATTCATTTTTCACTTTTTAATCATGAGCTTTGATGTCCCTTAACAACCTGAACAAGACGAAGGAGAAGATCAAGAAGAAGATTAACAAGTTATTATAGTGTGAATTATGGCAGGAACTTGTGTGACAGTTTTGTGTCCCAATGGCAGGAGAGTTGTAGTTACTGTGACACCCAACACCAGCATCTGCAGGTCAGTATTACTGTTATAACTTTAAATACTTGTCATGAGGTTCTCCATGACTTGGGAGTTTCTCATCTATGATAATAACTACTCATGGTAAATAACTTTAATTATGTATAGCTGTATATAACTACAGTTATCATACATTGTTTAACAGATGTGTAAATTATATAGGATAACCTAAAAGTGACTTATTTCCATTGGGATCCTTGTAATTAATAGTACATAAGTACAGAGGCCAGGAGCTATGAATCGACCCCTGCAGCCACAACTAGGTGAGTAGAATTACGCAAATTTAGATGATTATAATTATCATACATTTGAACGTATGTATAAATTACCAGTTATAACAAAAAAAAGGTTTATTTCTATTGGGGTCCCCCTCTCAAGGGAGGTTCCTTGATGCTGGTGAGGGGCTCTTGATATAGGGAATTGGATCTGTGCTCCAGTTCCCTGAATTGACCCTGAATACCTTCCAATACCCCCCAGGTGCTGTACAATCCCTGCGGGTTAACCGCTCCCCCTGATTATAATAATAATATACTCGATAGTAGAACTGTATGTGTATTAGAAAATTTTACTGCAGTATTTTCACCTTTGTAGCACTCATATTTTCCACCTTTGTAATATGCTCGTATTTTCCACTTTGTAACACACTCGTATTTTCCACCTTTGTAACACTCATATTTTCACCTTTGTATATGCTCGTATTTTCCACCTTTGTAACACTCATATTTTCCACCTTTGTAATATGCTCGTATTTTCCACCTTTGTAACACTCATATTTTCCACCTTTGTAATATGCTCGTATTTTCCATCTTTGTAACACTCGTATTTTCCACCTTTTAACACACTCGTACGCTGATGCATAAATTTGACTTTTCAGATCATTGAAGATGCATGCAAGAAGGAAGGTTTCAACCCAGACCAGTATAAACTCAAGTAAGATTTTCTCTATAAAGTTTAGTGCAACCCACCCGATCTTAAATAACTTTTTATTGGTAATACTTATAACATCAGCCTGGCTTGGTGGGATATGGCCGGTTAGTTGAAAAAAAAAAACTTATAATGTTGATAATGTGTATGAAATCTTTTCATAATTTTGCAGTTTGTAAGAGTTTATTTAACCATATACAGTGGACCCCCGGTTAACGATATTTTTTCACTCCAGAAGTATGTTCAGGTGCCAGTACTGACCGAATTTGTTCCCATAAGGAATATTGTGAAGTAGATTAGTCCATTTCAGACCCCCAAACATACACGTACAAACGCACTTACATAAATACACTTACATAATTGGTCGCATTCGGAGGTGATCGTTATGCGGGGGTCCACTGTATAATGAAAAAAAATTAATATTGCACATAATGAGTACTTTAAGTAATTAGGTTATTTAATAAAATATTTGAAAACTAGGAGATTCATATTCATTCATTTATAAGAGTTTCTCCATTTACAATTACCAACTTATAGTTACAGGAGCAGAGCTGCCCTCATGGGGTTTTATCTTGTCTAATTTGTCATATAATTGTTTGATATTTGTCAGTGATTGTAGCAAGCAGTACAACATTTGGAGTTCTATCTCGGCAATCTGTAACTACCATATTTGAAGAAATATAGCTCAGAGTTCTCTTGAAACAGTTTTTTTTTTATTTTAAGTTAGTTTTATTGTTCTCCAAATGATAGTGTTAAAAAATGCATAAAAATTATAATTCTTTTTAAATTTTGCATATGAATGTCATGGTTCACCCTCTTCCTTTCCGCAATTACAGTAGGGTACCACTTGGTAGCATGTTTGTCTCACATTCATTGGTTGGAGGATCAAGCCTCCAGCATTGCTTGTGCTGAATGACCTACCTGAGTTTAACATTTCACAAAAGTATACTCATTAAATAGTATATATCCTCTTATCTATCACTGAGGACATTTTTGACATTTTTATACATTCTTCATAATTCATACATTTTTACCTCTGGGAACTATTTTGTAGCATATCTGTAGACTTCTAGGGAGGTTGGAAGAGTTTGGGTTCAAAACCTACCTATTCCATGACTTGTTTGCAATTGTGTTATGATTTTGTGAGTCGAGTAGGCAGAATTTATAAGATAGGAAGGATAGCCAAGGCAAGAGAACAAATTGCGAAGGGTGGAAATTTCTAATGAAGAAACTGAGGATCACAGAGGTGAATGGCATGGAGAAAGAGAGAAATAAGAACACTTATCTTGACAGAGAAAACATGGTAAGAAAAGCTGTGAATGTACAGAAAAGGAAAACCTGTAGTCAAGTGATGGACATGTACATCCAGGAGAGGAAACAGAGAGTTAGATCCCATTCAGATTAGAGCCATGTGACTCTTAGTCTCTTCCAACTTTTTGTTCCTTCCATCAAATTCAAAGCTGAATGGGAATCTAACTCTTTCCTTTCCTGAATGTGTATCCATCACTCAGCGACAGGCTTTTATTTTTATTTTTATGACGACCCAATGTCCAGTGGCATGTACATTCACTACTGTTCTTACAATGGTTACCTGCAGTGCTCCTCTATTCTCATGTTCTTTGACTGCCTTTACTATTACTTCTACTACTATCTCTTTGCTAAGTCCTCACCCTCTGGCCTTCTTTTCACTACCACCACCACCACTACTACTACTACTATTTTATTCTATTCCCTCCTCTCATTGCTCTAATCTCATCCCTCGCTCCCTCTCTTCTATACTCGTGCTCCCTTCCCTTGGGGCTTATGTGTTATTATTTAATGGTCCAAATTGAATCCAAATGTCATCATTAGTTTCAGTTTCCCAAGTGCAGACTATGTATTTGTGTATTGTACCTGTTATGGTATTGTGCCTTTTTTTTTTTTATTATCTTGAATTTGAACAAATAATATACTTTATTTTTCGTAATACTGCACATGCACTCATCCACAGACATCTTCATCGTATGCTGGATATTAGCAGTACAGTGCGTTATGCAGGCCTTCCTAATAAGTGCCAACTAGAGCTTGTTGAAGCTGATGTTCCACGTACAGTGGAAAATGTCACTGTTATCATTGCTACAGATTCTGGAGAAAGGCTTACACATGACTTTCTGGCTACCAGTAAGTTATATTTTTTTTTTTTTTTTTATTCGCCGGTATAATGTGTTGTAAGAATATTTAAGATTCCCTGAATCAGCCTAATGTAACTTGCGGGACAGTGTCTCCAAGGAATTGTTGGAGAGTGGGAAAACCCTTTGTCTTGTGCAGGGTTCCCTTCAAAGGGTGAGCAGGTGCCTTGATACTAGTGAAAGCAGTAGTGCAGCCATGGCAGGGTTGCCTTGATACTGGGAAAAGTAGTAGCACACCCAAGGAAGGGAGGGCTAAAACATTTCCCAGATGCAAATACATGTACTTTTAATTTTATTTTTCAATTAATGGCTAATTTTCATTTTTATTGATCAGTGACCACAAAAGCATGATGATTTTAGAAATTTCACTTTTTTTTTTTTTAACACTTGGCCATCTCCCCCCAAAGGGTAGAGTGCCCCAAAAAAGAAACACTTTCACCATCATTCAAACTATCACTGTCTGTATTTACTGAAAATCAGTTTTAAAAGGTGATTTCTTTGATTTTTTCACCATCTTGTGATTTTTAAGCCTGTCCTCAGATTGAAATAGAGGCTGGCTACTGAGTAAAGGGGTTTGTTGATTTAAGGAATTTGAACTACCCTCTTCTTCCACAGATCAAACCTGATTAGGGCCACTTCCCATTTCCTGGGCACTACAGGGCTCTTATGGGTTTTAGCACTGCCATAGAGTAATTAATTGTAATGGTAATACCTTTATTTGTGTTAATTTGATGACTGTTATAAACCCCACACATATTCTGAGAATAGTCGAAAGATTATAAAGCTATGCAAGTTTTCTTCTGAGAGTTGCCTGGTATGATATTGATTTTTTATTATTTTTGAATGCTAAATCATTGTAATGTAAATTAATGCATGGGGATACGTATTGGGAGTTTCGAAACTAGTATTGGCGCAGCTCTGGTAAGACAGTGATGGAGTGAGTGGTGGTAAATGGTGTTTCTTCTTTTTGGGTCACCCTACCTCGGTGGGAAATGGGGGATGTGCTTAAAAAAAAAAATGGGGTTGAGAATGTGTCTTGTTTTAATTTCATTATAGGGATAAGGATGCTGGTGAAGACCTCTTGATCCAAAATTGAAAGTTACCCTTCCCCCTCTTTGGATCAAAGCTGATTGCTTTCTATTTTCCCAGTCATTGCATGACCTTTACGTGATTAGTTAACAAATATTTTTATAATATATACGTACTTCAAGTTTTTTGAATGCAACAAATAATGCCAGATAATGTACTTCTTTGTGATTAATAAAAGCAGTAGGAATTGTTTCACTGGAATGATGAGAATTTTTGTCTGTTTTGGTGTTTTGATGCAAAAACTCAAATTGATTGATAAAATTTTGTATCTCTTTCATCAGCTACTTTGTGGGAAATTTTGACTTACCATGAAGAGTGTGGTAAATCAGGAAACCTGCTTCCTTCTCCTGATAGTGAGTGTGAGCCTGTCATTGTGTTTACCATGCGCAGGATCAGAGGTGAAGAACTAAAAACCACCACACTCAGATCCCTTGCGATCCCCAGTGGCAAGTGTATGCTCAGGTAAGTTTTAATTTTATTTTATCATTTTATCCTCTGTGAGAGCCTGACTGATTCAGCAAAAGGGCCACAGCCGGTTGATGAAGGATCAAACCTCCACCAGTCCTTATGCTGATTTAGGACTTCATGAAGTAAAATTGAATCAGCCTTCTTCCTTAAGAAGGCTACTTCTTTTTCCTGGTTGCATGCCTAAGCAAGATCCAAGATTTCCTTTTGTTTGGGCTAATAGCAGTTATATTTCTCATTTACCTCATTTATGTATAAATAATGAACAAATCTCTTATATTTACCAAGAGCAACATAATAATAATTTTATCCATCAGTAAACTAATCCTGTAAGGATCATGCAGTGCCTCGGAATGAAAAGTAATTAGGTTAGATCCAAGGAAAGGGAGGGTAGCTCCAGTTCCTTAGATCATGGGCCATTCACTAGCACTGATACACCTCCTGAAGGAAGGATAGGAAATGAAACTAGTTAAAAAAATATGCACATTTAGTTTTTAATAAATATTTAATTTTTCTCTAGTATAGTGTGAGCTCGGTGCACTCTAGTAAACAAAACCATCGTATCAACTCCATTAGTAAAGACCAGGACTTCTCACCAAGATGAAGGTAACAACTATCCCTGGAGGGTTTAAAAACTTGATTTGAATTGAAAGCATTGTAGTATACACTGTACATTTTCTCTTATGCATTTTATCAGATTGAATTGGAATTGAATCAATGTGCTATGGGGAATATAGTGCTTTTCCAGGCTCTGTATAACCCTCCCTCAAGAATGTAATGATAATATTGAATATGGGGTGAGCAAGCAGAAAATTGTAATAATGTTGGTAGAATTACCGACAATATGTAAAGTAAAAGGACACAAGTGCAATTAATGTGACATTTTTATTGTGGCAACGTTTCACTCTCCAGGAGCTTTGTCAAGCTCCTGGAGAGCGAAACGTTGCACAAAAAAAATGTCACATTAGTTGCACTTGTGTCCTTTTACTTTACAAGCAGAAAATAAACAGAGGAGTGAGAAACAATGAAGCCAAGGGTAGTGGGGAAGTGGAGAAGAGTTCTTCCTCTGTAAGCCATGTGTCATAAGAGGTGACTAAAATGCCGGGACTAAGGGGCTAGTAACCCCTTCTGTATAAATTACTAAATATAAAAAAAAGAAAACTTTACTTCTTTTTTTAGGTCACCCTGCCTTGGTGGAAGACAGTTGTGGTAAAAAACTGTCTGTAGTCATGGGGAATACATTACTAGATTACCAATAAATCTAGATGCTGTGAATGGCATAAATTTTAAGTACGTACTGTATTATGCAGTACAGTACTAAATATTAAAATGAAAATTTACAGTGGAGCCATATTTTATACTGCATGTACAGTACTTTACATCTTTAGTTCCCAAGTTAAAATATACAGCATGTAGTCACATAGTTGTACTGACAGAAATCAAAACCATAGCTCCTGGACCTGCCTTTAACTCTTAGCAGTCATCCACTGATTTCTCATTTTTCAAGCTCAATCATATCTTCTGTAATTCATGAAACTGCATTTTTTACAATCTTAAGACTGAAAAAGTACTTCCTAACAGCCCTATGGCTCCTCTGCTCTTAATTTATCCCCTTGCTCACCTCTCCTCCAACAGCTCATCCCTATTCACTCAAATTTTCTGAGCCATTTTGTATGTTATGTTCATGTGTTAAGGAGGACAAGCAGTCATAACATTATATAATGTATAGATTTCATATACATCCTGTGTAGTAGGTTGGTAGACAGCAACCACCCAGGGAGGTACTACCGTCCTGCCAAGTGAGTGTAAAACGAAAGCCTGTAATTGTTTTACATGATGGTAGGATTGCTGGTGTCTTTTTTACTGTCTCATAAACATGCAAGATTTCAGGTACGTCTTGCTACTTCTACTTGCACTTGGGTCACACTATATTATTAAATTTAAAAGAAGCTTTTTTTTTTTCTTTTGTGCCACCCTGCCTTGGTGGGAGACAGTTGGTTTGTTGAAAGATGATGGTTTCATATACATAATCTTTCATGTTTCTTTTTACTTTTGTTTTTCTTTTACCTTCATTTCATTTTTCTTTTGTTTTTCTTTTTGGGTTACCCTTCCTCAGTGGGAGATGGCCATTGAATTAAAAATTTATATAATGTAAGATATATACAGTATATATTTTTCTTCTAGAAGCTGAACATTTAGAATCAAAAAAGCAGGATACAAGTGCACAAGCATCCTCGCAGGAAAAAACTCGACCTGAGGTTCAGAATATCCATCCTGACAAGACTTGTGTCAGCCACGTCTACAACCTATGCAGCAGGAGCAACCTAGCTGTCAGTCTCTCCCTAAACTCAGTCCAGATCTAGTGTGTTCTAGCCAGAGTATAGTTTCTGATGTAAATCACTCTAAGATTGATTTACCACAGCCTAATACCACAAGTGAGTTTAATACAGTATACTGTAGTATATGGAAGAAATGGCAGTAAAAATGAGTGATTGCAAATATGTAAAAATACCACAGTAAAGATATGTGTAAGCACTCTATTTTCTATTTTCACTGTGGTATTTTTACATACTGTAGTGTGTGTATTATTTCCATGGTAGTAGTTGGTAGACAGTAACCACCTAAGGAGATAATACCATTCTCTAATATAAGTGAAACAAAAAATCTGATCTTTTTTTTTTTTTTTTAAAGGGTCAGGTTTGCTGACATTTTCTGTCTCATGAACTATTATATAATAGTAGATGAACCTTACATTCAGAAACCCCTGTATCCCACTCTGATCTAATGCTCACACAACTCAGGAAATTGTAATAATACGATTGCTAGCAAACCATAGAACGGGTGGGGTTTGAACCCATGGTAAACAAGTCCTAAAACTGGGTTTTTAGGATCCACCCGTTCGTGGTTTTTTACACTCGCACAAGCTTGCTGAATTCTTCAGTCCCGCGCACTCAAAAACCTTAGTCCCCTCAGATTATACCAATTAATAATAATAAACCATGTAAGTAATCACATTTGAAATATTCAGAGGGAAGTGAACAGATGAAATCACTGCTGCCAATGGATGTAGATGGGAATGATGTACCTTTGTCAGCAAACGTACCTGCTGATGCTGAACCTTCACTAGTGCTGACTAAGGAGAAAGAAATTTAAAGGTGTGGATTTTCGGGGTTTGTTGTAATTCTTATGATTGCCTTTTTTGTTATAATACAGATGTGCAAACACAACTCAGCTTTAGTTCTGTGCTTGATTGTGGAAAACAATTTGACAAAAAATGGGCATCATAGAAGCTGATGTAGAAATGCTCAGTGGATCATTGAAATAGCTTGGGCAAAAGTTCAGGAGTGTGTGTGAGAGTGTGATGTGTGTGTGTGTGTGGGGTGTGTGTGTGTGTGTGTGTGTGCACTTGAATTCTGGACATGCGTATTTACTCTGAGCACTTCACCTTGCAAGGATGTTTCTTGATGATGGTGAAGGACTCTTAACCCAAAGGGAAATTGGAGATATTGTCATCTTCAGGAATAATAATTATGTAAACACTAGAAAACTTTTATGTAGGCCACTTGATTTGTGTAACTTAACAAAACATGAATATTATCACTACTGAAAGAAAAAAACAGTACTAAAACACAAAAATAGTACTAAAACACACAAAAATAGTACTAAAACGCACAAAAATAGTACTAAAAAATTTAACAATTTAAAAAAAAAATTGCACTAAAAACAAAATTAATAGGTACTTAAGGAAATTTTTTTTTCTCTCAGCTTGGTTCCAACAATGCCATCCTCTTCAGTATGGATGATGCACCTTCAACTCATGTTCATGACGAAATGACACCTTCTTTGAGCTGTCTGCAAATGAAGTGAAGAAATTACACCAGGAACAACTGAAAGAACTGTGTGTACTGAAAGACTTTTTCATGTGTATAATTTTTTGAGTTTAGTTGTTGAGTCCTTAACACAAATATGAGAATGATTCATTTGCTCAAGGCAGAAAACAACCCCTGTTTTTTAAGCAATAAAGCACTGTGAGTATTGTAAATACAGCCTCTTCTCACTTAGCGACGTTCTCGTTTACCGACCACTTGGACTTACAACCATCTCTCCAACCAGTATGCAAAATCTGAGTAATGTATATTAGAGCTGATTTACTGTATTCTGTTTATTACAGTATACAGTACACTACTGTATGAACATTTAAAAATATACTAGAAATGTTATAAATGGTGCAAAGGTGGCATTAATAAAATAAACCCAAAGATGGTTGACACAAACCCAATACCAATATAGTATGCTCCTCTCTAAACGACTAATTCACTTACCCACCTACTCTTAGAAACGGAACCCGTCGTTAAGTGGGGAGAGGCTGTACTCATACTGGAGTACGTCTTGAGACACTTGCTGCATGTTGCAAAAAAATCACCGTGTACCACAGCTGTTGCTACACTGCTAACTAGTGGCCTGGTGGCTAAAGCTCCCGCCCTTCACACACGGAGGGCCCGGGTTCGATTCCCCGGGGGGTGGAAACATTTCGACACATTTCCTTACACTTGTTGTCCTGTTCACCTGCAGCAAATAGGTACCTGGGTGTTAGTCGACTGGTGTGGGTCGCATCCTGGGGGACAAGATTAAGGACCCAATGGAAAAAAAGTTAGACAGTCCTCGATGACGCACTGACTTTCTTGGGTTAAACCTGGGTGGCTAACCCTCCGGGTTAAAAATCCGAAACGAAATCTTATCTCTCTCTCTTATCTCTTCCCTTCTCCTTTCATAGAAATTTATTCATTCCTATTAATTTTTTTTTTTGACTATTAGCAAAGACTTCATAATACATTTAGCAATTTTGTTTAATTTTCTTATTTTTTTTTACTCCTCCTTTCTGCTTATTAGATTTTGAATGAATGAGGTGCTTTATCCAGACTATTTATAAAGAAAACTGAACATCACTTTTTAATCTTATTGAAAAAGTTTAAAATTTAAAAAAAATCTGAAAACCCATAACAATTTTAACACAGTTCGGACCATTTTTTGTAGTTTCTGGTTCTTTTTTTGCTTCTCTTGACTAATTTTTTTTTTATACCCGACAGTAAATTTTCATACATAAAGTGTAGGTAAACTTTTCAGCTATAGACCATATTGATAGTTTCTGATATTTTTATTTACTGTACAATTTGACTCACAGCATCAAGTAAGAGAAAATTTTGAGCATATGTATGTCATGTAGATATTTTTTGTTTGTACATCACTGCATACTAGTGGCTTTCTTTGTGAGTAACAGTATTTTATTACTGCAAACTACATTACCTGTATACTGCAAGAAAAGAAAAAAAATGTATTTGTATTTTTGTATTTGTACATTAGAGCAAGATTATTTTTTTTTTTTTGTGTTATCAGACATGAGTTGGCAGCAAGCACCCATTATGACCCAGCAAATGCCGAGAAATGGAGAAAAATGCCAAAAAACCTCACTGCTCTCAGCAGATTTCCTGTCACCAGCTGCGAATACATTTTCCAGATGATCATGTCATTCAGGCATCATCAACTCTTCTGACACTATTGCTTCTGTGATGGAATCATTAAACAGTTTATAACTGATCCTACAGCAGAATTTAGTCTACGTAAGTTTTTTCTTTTTATGAATAAATGGTTTAGAAAACCAACAGGTTGCTAAATAGGACACTTGGAATTTTTAGTCTGGAAACTTTTCACCAGGCAGAGAAATGGTGGAAGATGAGGACTGATTACCTCAAATTCCTCCTCATCTTCTACTGTTTCTCTGCATTGGACTGAAGAAGCCACTGGCTGTTGAAACGTTTCCTTACTAAAGATTCCCAGTATTGCACAAGTGTCTTATTTATTTTTTTTATTATTTATAGTGCAGTTTTGAAGATGCTGATATTTTTTGTACTACTGTAGTAATTTATACTTACAATTTATTATTGTATAGTATATTTTCACACAGAAAGTTTAAGGGAGCAAGGGGCTTGTAACTGCTTCTGTATAAATTACTAAATGTAAAAAGAGCTCTCTAGTTTTATTGTTGTTTTGGGTCGCCCTATCTCAGTGGAAGATGGCTGGTATGTTAACAAAAAAAAAAGGTTTAAATTTATAAGAAAAAAGCTGGGCTGAGTAGTTTGTATAGGGAATTATTGTCTTGTAAATTCCCCAGGTTTACATGCTAGTAAATGCACAAAGAAAGTTTGGAAACATTAACATTCTAGCCTTTGTAACATGGTAATATACAGTTTACATTATTGATTTTAAAATACATCAAACCAGAAATAAGAGTGGTTGTTAAACAGCTGTTATTAAAGACATGAGAGCAAACACTTTTGACATTTTATTATGGATATGTTTTAGACCAGGAACTTTGTTCACTTCAAAGTTTCAAAGATTGAATTCTAATTTCTCAATGAAGAACATTTTTAGATGGAAGTTGACTAAGTCAAATAACTCTTTGAAGGACCAAGGTTTCTCTTCAATCAAATAATCCACTTGGTCAGCTTCAGCTGATTTGTACCGTACAATAATTGGCATGAGTTCTTTAACCATGGATTGGAGATATCTGTTGAGAGGTCCTTATATATTGGCTTTCTATTGCAGATAAACTGATTATGTTTAATATTGAATTGCAGATACCAGACATCCTCCTAGAGTTCTTTCACATGATATGACACTCATAGCTGCTGAATGTGTTCCAAATGCTCGTGTTTATTTTGTACGTTCTAATGGAGGGCCTCCTTATTTGAACGATGATACACTAGCCAAGAAGTCATCATTTGCAAGTGCCTGTGGCAGCTGGTACAGAGAAAGTGAGTAGAATGGTACATAAGTATTCTTGTGATATACCTATAACCAGTTTTGAGGGTTTTTCTACTCTTACAGCCAAGTTTTTCTGGTGATTACCTGTTCAACCAGGCTGTTGGCAGTTGGCAGCCTTCTGACCTTCATAGCCATCACAACTTAGTTGTCTGTCACCTGACAAAGGTATTGATAGAGTTTACTTTTGTAGAATAACATCAAAACGCAAGGAATATTGTTGCACATGAATGGTATACAATACCGACAAGATGCAAATTAGACACACAACATGCAACATCTACATTAAAGATAGCCAGATGTTGCATATTTGTCAGATTTCACAAGGAATACTGTTGTTTGCTTTCTTCCATTTTTTTGCATATTCTAACCTATCTAGATTATTAATGTAATGAAAAGAATCATTAAATAAGTAGGTCATTCTGCACTTCTTAACACCTCTAGAAAATTTAGTTTTTCTTTGATATGGATATTGACTCTCTTCATGTGTTAGGCTTGGACTTACTACTAATGACTGAAGACATCTGAAGTATGAAGCAGGACTCACAGGCTTTCTTTTGAACAGTATCGTGCCTGCACTCTAAAGAAGGGGTTTTGGATATTTTACTGTTTGGAGGGTCATCTGTACTGTTGTATCTGCAAGCCTCTGGCAAAACAGTGATAGTGTGAATGATGGTGAAGGTGTTTCTCTTTGGGTTGCCCTGCCTCAGTTGGAGATGGCCAGTATTTTAAAACAAAAAAAAAAGTCAACAGACTGTAAAGTGGGTTTCAGTTATGCTGCACTAGAATTTATATGACCCTTCCTTAAATGTCCTGATGCCTTCACCTAGGATGATCTCTCAAGAGTTCCCCACCATCATTGTGCAGATTCTTTGATTTTCTCATCTTGGACTAACTTGCTATGCCAACTTGACTTTCCTCTTTAGCATGTGAACACACCCTTCATGCTTCTCTTTCTCTGACATCAGCAGCCCTCTGCCTTGTTCTCTATAACCCTTTAGTGCATTTTTTTTTTTAACACGGCTGTTTACCACCAAAGCAGGGTGACCCAAAAGAAAGAAAAAAACCCTCAAAGTGCATTATCCTGCAAAAATAATAAGCACTCCATGAGGAAGTGGAAGAGAATCCTTCCTCTGTAAGCCATGTGTGTCGTAAGAGAGCAACTCAAATACTAGGGGCAAGGGACTAGTAATCCCTTCTGTATAAATTATTAAATATGAAAAGAAGTAAAGCTACATTTCTTCTTCTTTGGGTCATCTTGCCCGGTGGGAGAGAGATGTTGTGGTAAAACAAAAAAAAATAATAATTATTTTTTCTTAAATTTCAGGCAACGAAGAAAAGCTTGTAATGAATCTTCAACAGCATATTCTGCTACTGTAAGTTCAAGTCCAATGCCACCGGCCACAGAGATTGATGATGAAGAAGCAATGTACAGGAGGACAAGTAATCGAGCCACTGGAGCTGTACCTAAGTTACCAAAGTGGTTCAAGATGGGGGAAGTGATAGTTAGTTTTAACAGTGTTTAAGGACTATTCTTTCTGCTTAACAGTTTGTAGCTTAAGTATTTTTTACATTTTGTTTCCTAAAAAATTAAATCTTGAATTCAAGATTTATTGTATGACTTTCTTTAGACTGTAAATGGTTAATGAAAGTCAATTAAAAATATTTTTTCTTGTCATATCAGTCATTGCCCTCCCCCCCCAAAAAAACTATTTTCACCGTTACCCATTCCAAAACTATCTTGTTAGATATGCATGGATATCACAATTCAAACCATCTTGCGAACTGCAATGTTGCAACCATCTTTCAGAGTGCAGGCAGTGTACTTCCCACTCCTAGAATTGAAATCCAGCTAATATTATCAGTAATATTATTTTAAACTTTTTTAATTATTAAGAATTAATGTGGAAACCTTGTTAGATGTAAATTGTTTTATGTTCCGAATTTTACAAGTCATAAAATGACACAATAACAGCTAATATAAGCCCAAATTTTTTTTTTCAAAATCCCTAAGTTTTTGAGTTATGGTGTACTGTATTCATATTTCTGTGAGGTAAATAAAGTTTTTATTGGATACTTTGACTGCACTGGCTGGGCCCTTCAAGGCAAAGGTGTCTTGATGCTGATGAAGGGCTCTTGATCCAAAAGAATTAGAGCTATCTCCTCATCCTTAGATCAACCTGATTATCATTGCCCCAGCACTGTATGATCCTTCTGGCTTTAACCACTTTCCCATGAATATAATAATGTACAGATGGGGCTTCTAACACCAGGGTGGTCACCAAGCTTCATCAAGCGCTGCCACTGTGTATGGGCTGCACATGGAGACCCATGTACGTAATAACCTGTACGTAAGAGACTGAAATTTATAATGACGTTTCAGCCCAACTTGGACCATTAACTAGTTACAACAAGAACTTTCTTCCTGAAGACAATAGTACATCCTTACTAAGTAAGTGGATCATTCAAATGACATTCCTTGATGTTGTGAAATACCCTTGATCCAGGGAAATTGGAGCTACCTTTTCTTTTTCAAGTCAAAGCTGATTACCTGTCATGCCTCAGACACATTATGACCCTTACTGGTTTCACACTTCCCCATGAGTAGAATAAAAATAAAGAAGTCCAGTGTACAGGGAAGTCGCGAAAAAGGTGGACCCTGCCTGTTGTTCATCTATATGTTGATTACTGAGGCTATTGCTCCGACTCTTGGCCCCCGAACCAGGCCTCCTGATTGACAGCTTAATTCTTTCAAGTGCCTTGATATTAGTAAAGGTCCTTGATCCAAGGAATCTGAGCTACCTTCCAATTCATACACTGCCTCCCATAGGCACTGTATGATTCCAACACCTTTAGCACTCCTTGTGAATATAAGAATAGAAATCTATACTGGAAATTTTCATAATACATGTACCTGGAGAGGGTTTCGGGGTCAGTGCCCCCACTGTCGGGTCTGCGACCAGGCTTCATGGTGGATCAGGGCCTGATCACCAGGCTGTTACTGTTGGCCGCATGCAACCTGACGTACAAACCACAGCCCGTGTTGCTAAAGCAACAACTTCAAGAATCATCAAAAAAGAAATGACAAATTAGCCAACCTGCACCGTTTAATAGGTTTAGCGCTTCTTTTTGATTATAATAATAATGCACCGTTTAATTTTTTGCCACTGTATGACCCTTGTGGGTTTAGTGCTTAGTTTTGATTATAATAATTAATTTCTTTGCCTCTAGCGAAGCAAGTACCTGTTATAGAGCAAACAGAATTTAGAATGCTATTAGGGGCAAAGCCATTACTGTGTATACATACAGCAAATATGTTATATACCAACAAGTATGTTAATAAAAACACTATGCAGGTTCTGGCATTGTACTGAGGAGACATTTCTTCTGCAAGGGACTTTATCAATTTTTACAGAGATGTACCAGTTCCCTGAATTAAGCCTGAATACCCTTTCCCTCCCCTCTCCCCAGGCGCTGTATAATCCTACGGGTTTAGCGCTTTCCCCCCTTTATTTTAAAAATAATTATAATAAAGCTGTAA
>NC_069432.1:2561856-2579356 GCF_026875155.1 Cherax quadricarinatus
AAAGTCGCTGGGAAACCCCTCAATTCCGGCGCCTTACCCAATTGCCCCCCAGATAAAGCCCCCAATCCACCCGTTATCGCCCCCTCCCAACATCAAACGACAGCTCCTCAGCTCAAAAAGCACAACCTCCGATTGACTGAATGCAATTTCATTTATCCAACATTTTTCGTTTTCAATTTAACCCAGCATCTATATCCCCACTAACCCCCTCCGTCTTTTGCCCAATCCTGATTACTCAAAACCCCTGCAACTTACCTAAACTTTCAACCCCATTAACCCTTTGCTTTGCGCGCCTGTGTTGTTTCCCTCAACACACACGCGACGCCGATCTCCCCAAAAAACCTCTTCGATTCCCCCCTTAAGTTTTCCCCCATAAAAACTTTCGTTTTGAAATTTTTCGTGTTGCCCCTTAATTCTTTCAATTTTTAACAGGATAATTAGCATTTTTTTGTACATAGCAGTCCGCGCAACTGCCCCTCTAAATATCTTGGGAAACCATTGTAACTGATTAATCTCACCCTTGACTAAAAAAAATTTCCTTAATCGTTTTTGGCTATCTTTTTTCCCCCACCATTAACCAAACCACATTCCAGGTGCTTCAACCACAAGGCGTTCCCACATATGCCCAAAAGAAAAAAGACTTTCCCTCCCTTCAATAACTTTACTTTTAATTTTCCCCAAAAAGATGGCCCCCTCCTAGGCACACCCTCAATATCTACACCCATTAAAACTCCTCTATGATCCAAAAAAAAAAAAACACTTTTATTACATTCATCTTCCGCACGTCCGCAAACACTACATTTACCCAATCTCGCCGCATAATCCGTCAAAATAAAGAGCTCCCCCAAAACCCCCCCCCCCCCAAACCCAATTAAACCCCACTCTCAAAAAATCTCCCGGGAAACCCAAGCAACAACCCCCTCCTCGGGCTACACTCTTTCGTCCAACAAATTTAGTCTCCCCATTATCGCGCTTTTTGGTAAAATACGTAGATAATATACAATCCTTGTCCCAAAATGAGTTTTAAGTCATACTTTCCCCCTCGGCCGGCCCATATACACATACAAAATTATGGGGTTTCTACCCCATAAACCACCCACCCTAATCACTCTCCCCCCCCCCCTTTCACTATGGCGTATAAAAACGGGCTATTTTCCTTTACCAGAAGGGCGGCGCCCCCTTTTTAACCTGTGCTTTCCATATCACTTCGAAACCCTTTCCCTTTTTCAACTCATATCCATTCTGTAATTGTGTTCTTGGATAAATCCCAATCCACATCTAACGCCCCAAAAATTTCTTAAACCATTTCGCTTCTCCAGATTCAAACCGTTAATATTTATTGTAAAAAACCTTAAAGTCAATTAAGGGGGTTCTCCTTTCGTTCTGGATGGGCTTTTCCTTATACATTTTACACCCCTCATCCCCCCCCCCTTTTTTGGGAACCACCTTGAAAAAACCTTGTTTCGTGGATTCACTGTTCCCTGTCCTCTGTACATTGCCAAGACTTTTTTCCTGGCCTTTGGCGGAGTAAGCAGTCGTCTGAGTTGATGGGGTCGCCGTTCACTTTCGCATCCTCCCCTCCACCTGATTGGGATTTTTTAAATTCTGATGACCTCCATTTGCTACACTCACTTCATACCAAACACAAATAAGCTTTCACCGTTCCCTCACCAGAGCTAAAACCGTCCCAAAAATTGCCCCGGATCCTCCACACGTTGACGAATCGATCGTCTAACAAAACATCCGTGCCTTCACTAAAGACGCCGCTACATCCTCTTCCCCATAAATAACAAAAAAAGGGACAAACCGTGATGGAACGATACACAAATAACCCCCATAAAAGAGAGAAGCTTCGACGCGTTTTTGGGCCCCTTTTGGGCCATTGACAAGTCACACAACAGGGTGGGCGGAGGCATATATAGGCAGGAAGGGGGAGGTAGTAGTGTATATAGTGTAGTAGTAGTATATATATAGTATATAGTAGTACAAGAAAAAGTATATAATACCGACAAGATGAAACTACTGAGAATTAAGACCATTTCGGGGGGTTTGGGTTTTCTTTTTTGTGGACGTTTCGCCCTCCAGTGGCTGGATGGATGGCGAAACGTCTACGATGGGGATGCCCGGGTGTTGTGCATGTGTCTTAATTTCATCTTGTCGGTATTACATGCAATTCTTGTACTACTACTACTACTACTACTACTACTACTACTACTACTACTACTACTACTACTACTACTACTATACTACTACTACTACTACTACTACTACCTCCACCTCTTCCTGCCTATATATAGCCGTCCATGCTCCACCTCTGTTAGTGTGACTTTGTCAATGGTCCAAGTCGGACCGAAACGTCGTCGTAAGCTTCTCTCTTTTATGTGCGGGTTATTTGTGTACCTCTTCCCCCATAGTGGGCAGAGTCTCTTCAAATACTTTATTTATGTCCAGTGACGGTGATTCTTCTCGCTGTTTTGCATCCTCCAAAGCATTCTCCTGTGCTTTTTCTACCTCTTCACTCCAAGACAAGAAACACCAATATGAAAAGCAATATAGACAGGGCTTAATACACAAAGATATTCTTAAACACTATTCATCAGCTCTCACCAAAGTAATAAAGAAAGCCAAACAACTATACTACTCCAGCAGATTCACAGACACTAGAGGAGATATAAAAAAGACCTGGTAAACACTCTCTCAGATTCTAGGGACCCAAAACTGGAAAAACCAAGAATATTGTCCTAACTAAACCTAATGAAACACCACTACATCCCACTGACACAGCTACACAGATAAACGACTTCTTCGCAACCATAGGATCTATCTCGCCAGTAAAATCCCACATACCAAGCCCATGCCGGGGACTACCTAGATGGAATTTCCCTAATTCCTTCTATCTTGCACCAACTGAGCCCACGGAAGTCACTGAGATTATAAAGTCACTTAAAAATAACTCGGGGAATCTGTCTCATGTCCCACCATTACTGTACAAGCGAGTGGCCCATGTCCTTTCGCATGCTATTTCATTACTTTTAACAAGTCATCTAGAGACTAGCACCTTCCCGAAACTACTCAAGATGGCAAGGGTTACACCAATACATAAAGGTGGTGACCCTACAGACTAAACAACTATAGGCCATATCTAACTTACCATTGCTATCCAAAATCTTTGAGAAACTCGTGCACAGGAGACTGATTCATTTATAACGGCTCAAAACATACTCAACCCCTGCCAATTTGGATTCAGAAAAATAACAAGCACAATGATGCAATCATAAAATGCTAGATCTGCTTTACACAGCATTGGAAAATAAGGAATATCCACTAGGAATTTTTATTGACCTAAGAAAAGCTTTTGACACAGTAGACCACGACATCCTACTCCACAAACTTGATCATTACGGTATAAGAGGCCATGCGCTTGCTTATTTCAAATCTTACATTACTAATAAGTATCAGTACGTCACCATTAAAGACACAGCATCAGCAACACGGCCACTTGATACTGGAGTTCCGCAGGGAAGTGTCCTTGGTCCCCTGCTCTTCCTCATATACATAAATGACCTTCCAAACGTATCCCAACACCTGAAACCCATTCTCTTTGCTGATGACACGACTTATGTCATCTCTCACCCCAATCTTGCCACCCTCAACACCATTGTGAATGAGGAGCTGATTAAAATATCGACTTGGATGACAGCCAATAAACTTACGCTTAACACTGACAAAACCTACTATATTATGTTTGGTAGCAGAGCAGGAGATGCACAAATTAACATTAGATTGACAACACTCTAATTACCAGAAATAATGGGGGCAAATTCCTAGCTTATACCTTGACAACAACCTGAATTTCAGCACCCATATCCAGCATATACCAAAAAAGTATCCAAAACGGTTGGGATCCTCTCCAAGATACGATACTACGTGCCACAAAATGCCCTTCTCACACTATACCACTCACTTATTTATCCATACCTCACCTATGCTATTTGTGCCTGGGGATCAACTGCAGCACACACCTAAAGCCAATAATAACCCAACAAAAAAGCTGCAGTAAGAATAATCACTAAATACCATCCCTGGCAACACACCCCCCACTCTTCATAGACCTAAACTTACTCCAGTTCAGTACATCCACACTTACTACTGTGCAATCTACATCTACAGGGCCTTAAACTCTAATATCAACCTTGACCTAAAATGCTTTCTTGATAGTTGTGGACAGAACCCACAGGCATAACACGAGACACAACGTCTCTACGACATTCCCCGTGTCCGACTAAACCTTTACAAAAATTCAATGTATGTCAAAGGCCGTAAAATCTGGAATACCCTACCTGAGAACTCTAGAACTGCAGACACATTCATCACCTTCAAAACTACCATTAGAAAACATCTTATCTCCCTGATACACCCGTCAACTAACTACACGAATACCACCTGGTGGTTCACACTTACACTCACTCACTCATTTGACCATAAACAGAAATATTAATCTCAATCTTAAAATAATGAATCCTGTGATACTCCAATACTGAAGCTATGTACTGTGCCAAAACAAAAGCATTCACATTGCTAAACTCACAAACTAGTATTTAGTCACTTAGCCATAATACCAACTTACCTCATAATTTGTAATATTTTACAATTAAGAACAAAAATAAATCTGCCCGAAATGCCCAGCCATGCTAAGCATTCTAGTGGTACACTCTGTAATCACAATTTTACTACATGTAAACCACACAATAATCAAATTTCTGTAAACTCAGCATTGTAATCCTTATAGAGAATAAACTTTGAATTTGAATTTGAATTTGATGACCGTTGTCGAGATGGATGAGCATAAGACTGTTCTCGTCCCTCAACTTCCTCGACCTCTTCCGATTGTTGCTGTTGTGATATTTGGAGATTCCCACGATGCTTACCACACTGTGCCACTATGTGGTCATACGACCCACACAGCCGACACGTACGACGTTGCCCCGCATATGTTACATATACTTGAGTTCGAAATGCTTGCAACATAATATAGGACGGTATGGGATGGCGTAAGGTCATTTTGACTGAATATGTTCCCTCCAAACTTCCAGCATAAGGTCCAGCGGCCCACCGACCTGCAGAGGCCATATGAACCATACCATAATTACGTAGTTCATCTTTAATAACAAAATCAGTCGCCTCAAAAGGCACATTCTTGATTTTTACCCATGTGTAGTGTCGTGATACATCATGAAGACGTACTGATACAGCTGAATTGATGGCTATAATGGTTTCTTGATACTTATCCACCACTGCTTCGTAGACATTTGCTGACGTCATTTTAACGAAGATCCGTGTAGTCCCATTAAGTGCTACACCACATATCTCTTCATTTGCGATACCGTAGGTATCACGGATAATCGCCGGTAGTAACAAATCCATCGTGGCTCCCGTGACAGCCCCACGGGTCAACTCAACGCAAACAGTGTTGATGCGCCTGTTGCTATGCAGCGCCATGTTGGGAAATGAACAGCGCACGTCCTCACTACTCAATGGTTGTTGACGAACTGAGGTAGCTCGCCTGAAAACAGCAGAGGGGTGCAGAGCACAACCACACTCCACTGTGGTCAGGCAGCAAATGTATTTTAGTTATTAATAGACTGGTCTTATCTTGCCGCCGCCACTGACATCACCCAGGGCCAGATTTAGACCTTGGGGGGGGCCTGGGGCACTTTAGGTTTGGGGGGGCCCTCAATGTGGAAATGAAATTGAATTACAAACAAGAACTGAACTAAAATGAATGATAAACAGCAGTTTCCGAAAAAAAAGAAATGTTAGATTTCGAAGACGTCCGATTTTATTTTTCACAATTTTATTGACTTGAATAACTATAATTTTCAGTTTGTAATATATTCCATCTACACTATATAATAATTACCGATGTGTATTTATTTATATCTTTGGTGCCACACTTTCGGTATCTATCTATATGGTTGCAGTTAACCAGAACAACACATGCAACCACAGGAAACCACATGGCTGGGTCTGAATCACATGGTGGGGCTTCACTGTCCATGTCTATACAAGTATCTGTAGAACGTGGTTGTAGTGATTCATCACCTTTACTATCTTGATTTGGTATGTTCTTTTTATTTCCTGCAGATGTACTTGGGAATATGGGTGGGTTCGTCGGAAGAAACATTATCTAATAGTGGTACTGGTTCTTCATTAGTAATTTTTATGTTTTCCTCAACGGAAGCAGAGAAAACTTCTGTAAGGCGTTTTGTCTTTGCCAAGACTGCAGCATTGCTTTCGCTCAATTCTTTGAAAATCATTCGTCTCTCGACCTGCGGGGAGAGAGGACGCTTCTGCAGTTTCTCTTGCACGCCACCTGGTGAGGAAAACATAGCATTAGCACCAAGATGGCGGACCGAATGAACCGGCACATAAATACTGTCTGCATTGAGCTGGTTAGAGGATCTTTAAGCAGCGCCACGATGAACGTTCTCCTGCCAAGCATTATCAAGGACTGTTATGGCATCCCCAATGAAGAGCTGTATGGTGTGGCACTGAATGGTATGTCAAGGGTCTTCGTGAAGTTCATGAGAGCTGACTTCTACTCTACCATCGTCGACGAATTTCAAGAAAGGAGGATGATTATCAATTCGGCAGTGGAAGTATGCTTGCATGATGTGTCTAAGTATTTTACTTGGGTGAAGGTAAGGAATGTACCTTTTGAGGCAACAGCATACAGCCTGCAAGATGTGCTCAGTGGTTATGGGACTGTACACTCGGCGAGCGTGGGAATGTGGAGGGACGGCCCTTACGAGGGGATGCCGGAAGGATCCTTCACACTGAAAATGACCTTAAGGAGGCCGATACCATCATATGTCACATTGCATAGCCATAGAACACAGGTTTTTGTACACTATGCGGGGCAGAGGAAGACGTGCCGTTTATGTGACTCTTATGAGCACATGGTGGCACAATGCCCCAGGAGACAGGGCCCTAGGCATCAGGAGACAGCTTCTGTGGATTTATTTATTTATTTATTTATTTATTTCCAATTTGAGCACACATACAGAGGTACAAAAAAATACAGATAAGAGCAGCATGCCAAAGCCACTTATACTATGCATAGCATTACGGGCTGGCTTAAAATTAACTTAAGATTAACTAAGCAATGATGAAATCAGTGATAAAACATTAATGTAAACAGATTACTATAAAGCACAAGTGAGTATTACAAAGACAGGTCATATGGTTGCATTCAGTTAGGTAGTGATTCTGTTAGGTAGTGTATTTAAAAGATAATAAAGTTAGATTCGGTTTTAGGTTTAACATTTATGTGATATAATTGTGAGAAACATTTAAGATATACAATTTATAAGGTTCAGTTATTCAGTATTTATTTGGTTTTGGGTGAGTAAGTGATCTTTGAGAAGAGACTTGAATTTATAAACAGGTAGTGTTTCTTTTATATTTACAGGTAATGAATTCCAGATTTTAGGGCCTTTTATGTGCATTGAGTTTTTGCATAGTGTGAGATGGACACGAGGAACATCAAAGAGTGATCTGTACTTGTGTTATGGTCATGTGTTCTGTTGAGGTTGGCAAGGAGATGTTTGAGGGGAGGGTTAATATCAGAGTTAAGTGTTCTATGTATGTAATAGGTGCAGTAATAAGTATGGATGTTTTGTATGGTGAGTAGGTTTAGTGTATTGAATATGGTGGAGTGTGCTGCCTGTAGTGAGAATTTGTTATCATTCTAATGCAGCCTTTTGTTGAGTAATTAGTGGTCTGAGATGGTTAATTGTTGTTGAGCCCCATGCACAAATTCCATAGGTGAGATAGGGGTAAATAAGAGAGTGATATAGGGCCAGGAGGGCTGACTGTGGAACATAGTACCGTATCTTCGATAGTATGCCTACAGTCTTGGAAATTTTCTTAGAAATTTGTTGTATATGTGTATGAAATTTGAGTCTATTATCAAGGTGGATTCCTAAGAATTTTCCCTCTGTTAGTTTTGTGATAGGTGATCCGTTTATCATTATGTTAAGAGGGACATCTGTAGCTCTGTTACCAAACTGAATGAAGTAGGTTTTGTCAATGTATTTACAGTATTGGCTAGCGTGACTGGGCTCGGGTGAGAGAAGACGTATGTAGTGTCATCTGCAAATAGTGTGGGTTTGAGTAATTGCGAAGCATTTGGAAGGTCATTTATGTATAGGAGAAAGAGAAGAGGGCCAAGGACACTTCCCTGTGGGACACCAACTGTAATTGGTTGCGCAGAAGAGTTTGCCCCATTTGCATACACATATTGGCTTCTGTTGCTGAGGTATGACTTGAGGTAGTTGAGGGAGTGCCCTCTTATACCATAGTGTGACAATTTTACGTGGAGCAAGTCATGGTCAACTGTATCAAAAGCTTTACGTAAGTCAATGAAGATCCCCAGTGGGACTTCTTTTTTCTCTATTGCAGTGTATATATGTTCTAGCATGTGTATAATAGCATCATTAGTATTTTTATTAGGCCCCTGAATCCAAATTAGCAGGGGTTGGTATGTTTTGGGAGATAAGGTAGGAGTAGATTCGTTTATAAAATTAATTTTTCAAAGATTTTTGGAGAGAGGGTGTAATTTGGGGACATTGGCCTATAGTTATTCAACTCTGTTTGGTCTCCTCCTTTTGGATCGGGGTGACCCTTGCTATTTTGAGTACTGTAGGGAAGGTGGAGGATTCAATGGATTTGTTAAAGAGTGTTGCAATGATTGGTGATAGCACTTGTGACACTTTTTTGTTATATAAAGGGTGGTAAGGTATTTAAATCTCCTGCCTTGTTTTTTAGTGCGTTGATAATAAGGGAGATTCGTATGGGTTAGTCGGGCTAGGAACAGTGTGTTCGGGTAGTTGGCCGGTGAGGTAGTCATTTGGTGGGGTATCTGAGCTTGGGATTTTATTGGCAAGGTTTTGTCCTATAGTGGAGAAGAAATCATTTAGTCTGTTTGCTGTTTCTGTTGGTGGGAGGTGGGGTTTCATCTGATTTTGCTTAATTTTATTTCGCTATTCGTGATATCTTTTTTGTTCCCAGAATTTCTGATAGGGTTTTCCCGGTCTTTTTTATATCACCTCGTAAGTTGGATAATCTGTTTTCATACAATTTTTTTGCCCTTCTTTCAGGCTGGTTGGATTGAGAGAAACTTTTTGTTTGGTCTCTGGTTATGTGCCCATTCTGTACTGTTTTTCATTTTGGGTGTTTTGTATTTATGGTTTGAGAATGCGGGTGTTAAAAGGGGACTGTTCAGTCTCTTTGCTGTCTTGTTTAGTTTTTTTAGGGCAATGTTTTTATAGAGGTATTGGGTTTTTTTTAGAAAATTTTTAAATACATTCGTCAATTCTTATAGGTTTCTGTCAGTGTCCCAATCAAATGTTTGCTATTTGTTGTAAAAGTTATTAAGGCTCCCTCTTTGTGAAGTCTGAAGGTGACTTTAGAGTGTTTGGGGCAGTTCCCAAGAGTTGTTAGGGGAAAAGTAGGGTAGTGGGTCTGTGGTTTTTTTGTAATTAGCCTATTTTAAGGGGTTGGGTGTTGGTAGTGTTTAAAGTGGGAAAAACTGTCCTGTTTTTTTAGGTTTTTTACTGGGTAGAAAATACGTTATTTGTGTTTTTTAATTCAGTAATTGGGGTTGGGTTTGCGGGATTTTAAAATTTTCCCCTGAGGGGTAGAAAGGTTTTTGTTATTGCATTTTATCATTTCCTGATTTTGATAATTCTAAGTTTGAAGGTGGAACTTTGTTTTTTAATTGGAGGTTTTGTAGGATGGATTTGAATTTTTAGTTTATATATTTTATGTTATCCCTTGTAAGATTTGTGATAACTTTCTAATTGGTCTGATAGTATAGGTTTTATTTTGGGTTTGGGCCCTAATTTGGTTTGGCTGTTTTAAAAGAATGGCATAAATCTTAATAGGGGTTTAGATTTCATTTTTTTAATTAAATTTAAGGTTTGGCCCCCCCCCCCCCCCCCCCCCCCCCTTTTTTTTTTTTTTCCCCCCCCCCCCCCCCCCCCCCCCCCCCTTTTTTAAAAAATTTTTGAAAATCATGTTTTAAATTTTAAAGTTTTAAAACAAAGTAAATAGTCTTAAGCTAAAAAAAGCCCTGGAATTTAATAATGTAAAAATAATGAGAAAGGGACTAAATACAAAAAAATTGATGATCAAATAATGGAGCTTGGGAAATATGATAGTAGGTGTTCATTGTCTGCATCGTTTTGGGGCTGTGTAGCCCCCCTTCCCTGACGCTCTAGAAACCTGACAGCGTGGTCGAGGAGGTGTTGTTGTTCTCTGTTGACACCGCGGGAAATTATGGTGTTGAGATGGCGGTTTGTTATCGCAGACGCGTTAATATATTGGTATTGAACTGCTTCGAGGTGCGTTTTACCCTAGTTCAGCTAAAATACTCTTCCCCAAGAAAATCAGGGGACTACGGCATAAAAGATAGTGAATTGTTGGGGTAGCGTGAACGGAGCGCTAGAGTTTTTTGGGGAAACTGCTTCTGCGAAGTTTATGAATCGGGTTACGCGTTTCAGATGTGTGTTTTGACTTACCCTGTTTGTGGTGTGAGTGGTGGACGTGTTCGATTTTTATCCCTGGATAAGTGAGGAATGTCCCTTCGAGGAAAAACGAAGTGACATCAAAAACGTATTGAGAAAAAAACTGTGCATTTCCCCAGAGGGTAGTGGATAATGGGGCCACACAGGTATCCCGGAAGGTCTTTTCAGCCTTAAATGACTTTTGGCCCCAAACCCATCCGTTAGTGTATCTTCAAGATTTTGGGGAACAGGTAATGGTTTTTTCCTGGACGCGGCGGTTACGTGTCGCATTTGTGGAAGTAGACCCCCCATGCGGCGGCATGGAAAAAACAGACGCGGACCAAACCTGTGCAAGAAGACTTTAGCCCCAGCACACGTGATAAAGGTGAGCATGTTCGTCAGAGGAAGGGCGTGGTGTTTGTGGAGTGAGATGGGGGAAACAGGTTTTTCGAAATGAGGGGGCCCTTTCCCCTCGCTGCCTGCACCTGGTCGTTCCCGATCCATTATGGATTGGTCCCCCCGGCTGACGTTTTGAGTATTGGTCGAAGCGAAGTCGGGTGGGATTTGACGAATTTTTTTAAGGCCCCTTGTCACCGCAAGTGGTGGAAGCCCCGTCTCCGGAAGACGAGGGGGAGACTTTTGAGTCCGGATTGTCAAAAATATGAGACCCGCGGGGAAGGGGGGACGGGAGGGGAGGGGACTTCATACCTCTTGTGAGGTGGAGTTGAGGAAACCCCGTGAGGCTTCTCGGATCTTGCATGGGGGATAAAAACGTTCCCGGGAAAACGGGCAGCTACGTCAGATTGGAGACGTACTGACGTGGCACAGGATGGGAAAAAAATGAGGGATGGGTGGGGGGGAGGGTGGGGGGGGGGGGGGTCATGAGGGACCCCATCGAAAAGAAGGGGGAAAAGGGGAAGGTTTTACTGTAAAGAAGACACATAGACGTAACAAACAAGTGGTGAACCAGGGGAGGAGAAGGGGAAAGGGGGGAAAATAAAACAGGTTGGGTGTATGATTTGCAAATGTTAAGGTTTATTACTAGAAAAGAGAGTTGGTTGAGCAGTTTTCTTAGAAAACATAAAATTTGATGTTTTTCCTTCAAGAACAAAATTTAAAAGAAGGAAAGTGTTGGGGTTTTTACAGTCTGCCCCTCCCCAACTACCCGTTTAAAGGTGGTGTGGGTTTTTTAAAAAAGGACGCCCCCGTTTGTGTTGCAAGATTGGGGGGGGGGGGGAGAGGGTTTTGCAGAGATGTGGGGGGGGTGGGGGGGGGTGTTGCAGGATTTGAGGGGGGGGGGGGGGGTTTTGTTGCGAGATGTAGGGGGGTGGGGGGGGGGGTTTTTTGGCAGAGATTGAGGGGGGGGGGGGGGGGGAGGGTGTTGCGGAGTGGGGGGGGGGGGGGGGGTTTGTTGCCGAGTGTGAGGGGGTGGGGGGAGGGTGTTGCAGGATGGGGGGGGGGTGGGGGGGGGGTTTTGAAGTTGATGGCACTGGAGGGGGGAAAGCGTGTATCCTTGGAAAGTGTCTATGCCCCTGCGGAAAATGAACAAAGGTTCAAAACGGATTTTGTGTGTGAGGACTTGTTTATTTTTTGCGTGGTTTTCCCGGGGAAGTGCGATAGTGGAGGGTGAGGGAAACTGTGTCAAAAGGGGGGCTGACGTGGGCCCCAAAGGGGCTGGGCATGTGTCTGCACCTTCAGGTTTTTGTTGAGGGATGTTAATTTTAAGAGATTGTTTGGGGGAGGGGTGGGGGAAAACAGAACTACTTTTACAAAGGGGAAATGCTGCAAGGTTAGACAGGTGTTATTTCCTGGGAGTAGTTGTAAGTTTTTTAAAACGGTGGGACGGTCTTGTCGTCACAGGGAGTTGTAGTGGGGGTAGGGGGGGGGGAAAATGGCCAAATTTTTAAAAGAATTATTTAAATTAAATATTGTGTGTTAAGTGTGTGAAGGGTTGGGGGTTTTTCTATGCTGTGGAATGAATTTAAAGGGAAGCTCAGGAGGTGGAAGACATGTAACGTGGGGGGGGATCGGTGGCAAAGGAAAGGAAAAAAGTCCTTTTATGTGAGGGGGGGGTAGGGTAAAAAACATTTTAAAAAATATGGGCTAGCAAAATTTTTAGAGGATCGATTTCGAGTTGTTATGGGCAGGGGGGGGTTTGGTGGTGTTTACCCATGGACGGATTGTAGAATAAAAGAGGCTTTGGGAAAGTTGCATAAAGGGGTTTCAAGCGGTGAGGGTGCAAACAGGATTGAAGAAGTTTTGTGGGGGGATAGGCCTCCGCGTGTGTGTTGAGACAACAAAAGCAAAAGCAGGCGCTGACGGCAATCCGAGCTTGGGGGTAAATGAGACGATGGGAATCCATGAGCAGGGTCAAGTGATACGAAACACAAAAGCTAGAGGATAGCGGATACATGGTTTAAAAAAAAATGGATGAGTGGCGTGGATGAAGTGGGGAAATTTAAATAAGGGTGACGTATGCTAAGTGCATTTTTTGGGGCACAGTGATAGGAAGGCTTTGGGTGGGGTTTTATGGGAGGAAATTGAAATTGCTTTACACGGAATTTAGGGAAGGGAAAATCCCCGGGATTTATGGTTTACGGGGGAATTTTTTTGCAGCATTGGGGTTGTTGGGAAGTTCATGGTAAAATTTTTAAATTGTATGAAGGAGAAGGGTACGTTAGGGGATAAGCAGAATCGGCAGTTTGGTGTTTGGCCCCAAAGGCAAAGGGGAGCCAAAACCTTGGGGAAATATAGGGGGGATTCGTTGCTCGTGCAGACTATAAGGTTTTCGCAAAAATTTTGGGAATAGGGTAAAATGCGTGGTGGGGAGGGTCGTTTCGCCCCCGCAGTATGGGTTGCCGGGAGGTCGATGTTGAAGGTCACGGGCTTATAAGAAATTTTTGTGGAGTCAAAGGGGGGGAGGGGAGGGGGCGGCTTTATGCCTTGGATGGCGAGCCCCCTATGTAGAGTGGAAAGGGGTGCACTGGAGTATTCTTCGGGACAGGGTTATGGAGAAGAAATTTTTTGGGGGGGTAAAAAACCCCTGTATAAGGGGGGGAAAGGGTGAGGGTACAAATAAAAAGGGTGTTGGGGACGGATTCTGAGATGGGGGAGAGGTTTAAAACAAGGGTGCCCTATGTCACAGATCTTATTTGCGTGTTTTTAGGATCCCCTTTTTCAGGATGGTTGAGGCACAGTTAGTTCCCCGGGGGGGGGGGGGTAGGGGAAGGGGATTGTTGGCGGATTATGGTTATGTGGTGATACGTGTTTTGGTGTGTGAACGAATGTCTATGAAAGGGTTGGAAGATGTTGTGCGGTGTTTGAAGTGCCAGGGTATAAAGGAAAAAATGAAAAGTCGTGATCATGGGGTTGGGTACCCGGGAAAGGGGGTGGAAAGGGGAGCTGTAACGTGGTTAAAACAACTGCGTGTCATTAAGTTTTTGGTTTATTTATAGAGACGATTTTGGGTGTGGGGGGAGGGGAAAAAACGTAAAGGGCGTTGGAAAAGGTCATGGGTCGTCTGGGTGTTTTGAGGCCCCAACATCTCACTTGCCCAAAGTGTGACGTTGTTAACGTTTTTTGTATAGAAGGGGTTTTTGGGCCCTTGCGGCTGTATTCCCGATTACAGGAACAGCGTCAATGGGAAATTGAGAGGTATTTACCTTTCGTGGGGGTCGAGGTGTGATTGGTTAAAAATTTTAGGTGTTATGTTCCTGTACGTCGAGGGGGGTTTAGGTTGTTGGACTTTAAAAGTGGGTGAAAAAGTGTTTTTTTGAAGTGGGAGGTGTGGGGTGTGGGTTGATGGGGGGAAAAATGGACCAAGTATTACGAGGGGGAAAAAAGGGGTATTTGGGGGGTGGGGGTTTAAGGGGAAAGTGGATTGTTTTCTCGAGCTTTGTTTATGGTAAGGAACGGAGGAACATTGCATAAGGGTTTTAAGTGGTTAAAAGGGGGTAGTGGCAGCTCAGTAGAAGGTTTGTTCCCATGTATCGGGGAAAATATATGGCTCGATTTGAATTGAAATTACGGCCCCAGGGTGCGGAAGTCATGTTTCGTTTTTTACATGGTATATTGCCGTCAGGGGCAATACCCACGATCAAGACGAGTCGTGGGGGGAGGGGGTGTGGGTTTTGGGGGGGGGAAAACACGGCTTTTCACGTTGTCTATTTTTGGAAGGTTTTTAAAATTTCAGGGTTGGTTGGGTAGGGGGGTACAGAGGGTGGGGGGCAGAGGGTGAGGGCCCGCGTGCGTTAAGTTTGACATCGGGGGATTAGACCCGGACGTTGAACGGGCTTTAGATTTAAAATTTCGTGGGGTTACATTTATATTTGTGGGGAAAGGGGGAAAAAGGGGAGGGGTGAGGTGAGAAGGGGTCCTTCAAAAGTTTTATCGTCAATTGTAGGAATGGAATTGATGGGAGGAGGTGGGATAAGGGTTTTTCGGACGGTTTAAAAGGCTATCTTGAAACCCCTTTTGAATCTGTGATAAAAATACGGGCAGCCGAAAAAGTTGCGTGTAGGTCAGTGGGCAATGCTGGCTGTCTCTTTTGGGGGGAAAGGGTGTGGTTTCGGGAAAATGGTTTGGCATGAATGTTTTTTAGTTATGGAGTGGGTTGTGATTCAGGGGTTAGGGTCACCATTGTACCTTTTTTGTCAAATGGCTGGGTGTCTTTACATATTTTTTATGTTTTTGTGCTTTTTTGTGTTAAAAAACTCGTTGTATTCTTGAGTCATAGTTTTTTGTTTTTTTTTGATTGTGTTATGGGGGGTCCAAATATTTGGGTTATAAACGTGCATATGTATGTATGTGTGTATGTATGTACATATATATATAAATAATAAATATATATATATATAATTATATATATATTATTATATTTATATATTATAATATATGTATGATGTATGGATATATGCGTTTTTTCCCTTTTCCCGTTACTGTTAAAACTAGTCGTGAGTCACCAAAAATATTAAAAAGGGGTATAAACGTGTAATTACCCCGAGTTATCCAATTGTATCCTATAAATATGTAGCAACATTATGATTTTTGTTTGTGATTTAAAAAGTAGTTTTAGGTATCAAGATTGAACACTTATGGAAAGGGTGGAAAATTGCTGACGAATTTAAAATGATGTCGTTTTTAATATTTATTATGTTAATGAATTTGGTTAGATTTAAAACATTGAATTTGTGTCTAAGTTGGAATTTCTATAATCTTTTATATTTTGTATGCAAAAAATTACATAAACTATTTTTTTAAAACATCAAGTAACAGTTTTTATGAGTGATGTAGGTTTTAAGGGTTAAGTGGGGGTTTCACCAGTGTTTATTTGTTTTCGCAAAAAGTTATATCTTTTGGTATTGTGTGTTTTGTGAAACTTTCGTATGCATTTTATGGTGTGTTTGTCGTATATATCTATACGTATTAGTTAAAGATTTTTTTCTGGTATTTATGGTGTGTACCTCATTGTACTCTATAGATTATGTATGGTGATGCTATTTAATTTTTTAAGCAGCCTTGTATTTATGATGTTTTAAATAAAATATAAAAAAAAAATGCTGTATCATGGTTTAAAGGGCCGAGTTGGTTGATAAATAAAGCTAATTGGCCTGTATAAAAAGGCGTATATTGCTCCTGTTGAAATTACTGTGACCACCGCTCCAATAGTTTGTCCTTCCTTAGCCATTGATATAAATAGGTATTCTTTTTTTCCCAAACTAATCAATGTAACTAAGTTGGTGTTTAATATTCTAAACAAGATGAATATCTCTATAAGTTTTCACATCTCTTGAATATTGGATAAAGAGGGTACAAGAAATCTATGGAAATAAGATTAAATGATGATGGAAAGAAAAATTGTGAAAGGTTCATTATAGAGAAATTGGGGCTGTATTTAGAGAACAATGTAATTAGGTGCAGAGGAAGGTTTCAAAATGCTGAATTGGGGGATTATGCTAAACACACTATCTTACTGCCCCAAACTCATCATCTAACAAATTTAATTGTTTTAAATGCCCATAAGAATGACTCGACTCGAATGTAATGCATGGTGGGGTACAAGATACCTTAAATTGTATTAGGGGAAATTTTCTGGATTCCACAGGGACGGCAAAGTGTAAAAAGGGTGATTAAATCTTGTGTAATATGTCGCCGTGTGGATGCCAGATCCTATATGTACCCAGGTCCTCCACCATTGCCAAAGGAGCGTGTACAATTAGTGAAACCATTTGATGTAACAGATGTAGACTATAGTGGTCCAATAATTTTAACAGGTACTTCAGATGGTGTTTCACTGAAAGTGTATGTTTGTTTGTTTACCTGTATGGCTACTAGGGCAGTTCATTTAGAAGTGGCACAGGACTTGTCTGCAGAACAGTTTATACAGCTGTTTCGAAAATTTGCAGCTAGGAGATCCTGTCCGAGATTGATGATTTCGGATAATGCCACAAATTTTGTAGTAGGTGCTCAACATTTGATACAGTTAAATAATAGTAACGATGTTCAATCTCTGTTAACCCAGCGAGGGTGTACCTGGAAATTTATTTCTCCTAGAGCCCCTTGGCAGGAGGGGCTGTACGAAAGACTGATAGGCACAGTGAAGAGGTGTCTCCGTAAAGTACTACACCGGAAGAAAATTAATTTGGAAGAATTCCATGCAGTGTTAGTGGATGCGGAAAATTGGATAAATAATAGGCCTCTCTCGTACATGGGTGATACACCTGATGCAGATGCATTAACACCTTCTCACCTAATATGTGGAAGGAAATTGGAAGCTGCCCCTGTCTATAGAGATAATCTGGAAGAATGTGATGAAGATTACATGATGCGGCAGTGTTGTGTGATAAATTTAAAATGTTAAATAAAGTAACTGATCATATGTCTAATGTGTGGCATAAGGAACATCTTCTTACACTACGTGAACACTTTATGGT
>NC_069432.1:2581856-2601973 GCF_026875155.1 Cherax quadricarinatus
CTCCCAGCATACTTTGGGGGGGGGGCCCCCCCGGGTTTTTGGCACTGGCAAACCCTAAAGTCGGTACCTGACCAGCCCGGGCTGTGGCTCGTTTCGTTGGTTTTTCGTGCAGCCCAGCAGTAACAGTCTGGTTGATTCCCGGCTCCCGATCCACCCGGAAAGGGCCCGGTACCGACCGGGCGGGGGGCGTTGATTTCCCCGGAAATCTTCCAGGTTTAAAATCCAGGTAAAATAATAGACTTTACCAAAGTCATTATATTAGAACCCTTTGTGCAATTACAAATGAGAGTCTTGTTTCAAATTTTTTAAATTTTTATTTTTATATTATAGCTTAAAACCTAGTTTTTCACTTTAGCTCTTTCCAGCCAACCCCAAAAGACAAAAATCAACTTCATTATGTGTATTTGTGACTATTCTCTATATGACCAAAATTCTTTTTGCTTTTATACCGTCCAAATTTTCCTTTCCCCTACAGATATCGTTCTAGAATCAACACAATCGGATTTTAAATAACCATAAAAAAAAAAAAATTTTAAACCCAGAAGATGGGGATCCCTTGACCCTGATTAAAAATCCCTAATTGACACCCAAACAAAAACCCATTGGAAAGTAATTTCCTTTATTAACAGATCACAAGCCAGCACTATCCCAAAAATGCTAAAAAAATTTTATCAGTTTAATACACATCAGGTCCTTAAGGGAAACCCCTATGTTGGGCTTAGCACTCCTTTAACACTAAAAACACCCCCTTTTCCTGCATTATTTTTACTGAGAACCCGGCTTTTTGCAGGAAACAATGATATTACTCTACCAGGGTTTTCACAGCATCCCAACTGCAGGGCCAAAACCAAGTTGGGGGGGGTATTGCAATTATTTCTCTAACCAATTATCTTTTATTAGCCCACTTGCTTTTGTGATGAATTTTTAGAATAATTTTTGTAATTTTACTGTAAAAAACCCTTTAAGGCGCCTTTTTAACAAACGGTTCCCTTTTACCGGATTCCCCACACAAAAAAATCCCCAAAAATTTTGTGAGAAAATTTAAAAGGGAATAAAAAAACAACAGACAAATGAATTAAACACCCCTTCTCTTAGCTGGAAAACTTCAACATCAACCTTTGGGTTACTAGATGATTTAGCCTTTTAAAATTTATTTTCAAAATATGAAAACACACTTCTCATCCCCAAAAATAACTAAAAAACCAAACCCGGCTCACTGAAACAAGGCAACCATAAAGACCACATTGGGCCAATTTTTACTAGCCCCCCTTTTAAATTTAAGAATAATCACAGAAGGCCTTTCAGGGCCACTACCCTTCCTTCCTTTGAAAAAAAATTAGTTTAAAACCCCAGCTTTAAAACAACAAAGTTTTTTTTAGATCCCTGACGAGGCCTCAAAAAAGGAAATTTTACAGGTGACCAGGACTGTTGACTGGCCTACGAATTCTCCAAAGGCCAAAGGTATTTATGGGCTGGAAAGACATTTTTTTTAACAAATTTCTTAGGGCTATACAACAAACATTCTTCTCAAACCCAAAGGGTTAAACTCGCCAATAAAATCCCACGTACCAATTTCCCATGTGGGGATACCTAGTTTGGGGAAATTTCCCAAAACCCCTTTTTCTTGCATGAAGGGGCCCCCGGAAAATCACTGGATTATAGGTTTACTTAAAAAAAACTCGGGGGGAATTTTGTCTCATGTCCCACCATTATTTTACAAGCGAGCGGCCCCTGTTCTTTCGCACGCTAAATTTTATTTCTTTTTAAAAAAAGTCATTTGGGAAAATAGCACCCCTTTCCCCAAATATCAAGGGGCGGCAAGGGTTACGCCCAAAACATAAAGGTTGGCGACCCATATATTTTTAAAAAACTATAGACCAATATCAAAAATTACCCCTTTTCTATCCAAATCTTTGGGGAAACTCGGCACAGGGGGGACTATATTCATTTATAACAGCACAAAAAAATACTCAACCCCTGCCAATTTTGGGGTTTAGGAAAAAAAAAAGACTTAAAAGATGCAATTTTTAAAAAATAGATTGCCCTTTACCCAGCATTGGAAAATAAGGGATATCCAAATGGGAATTTTTATTGAAATAAAAAAAAAGCTTTTGACACAGTAGACCCCGGGATCCCCACTCCACAAACTTGGGCAATTTTGGTATAAGAGGCCATGCGGGTTTGGGATATTTCAAAATTTCCTTATAATAGGGGTTTTTTATTGGGCACCATTAAAGACACATTTTAAACAACAACACGGCCACTTGATTTCTGGAGTTCCGCAAGGGGAAAGGGGGTTGGTCCCCCGCTCTTTCCCCAATACCTTTAATGTCTTCCCAAAGTTAAATTTCCCAAAAACCCCGAAACCCCATTCTCTTTTCTGACGACCCCGATTTTTCATCCCTCCCTAATCTTGGGCCCCCCTCAAAAACCATTGTTAAAAGAAAGGGGGGCGGGTCCAAAAAAATCCGGGCCAGGATGACAGCCCAAAAAAACTTATGCTTAACACTGGGCTAAACCTACTATATTTTTGTTTGGGAGCAAAAGGGAGGAGTTGCGCAAATTAACATTAAAATGACAACCTTTTAATTGCCCGGGCATAAAAAGGGCAAAAAAATTAGGCCTTTACCTCGATTTAAAAACCTGAATTTTTAGGCCCCCCATATCCAACACATAACCCAAAAAAATATCCAAAACAGGTTTGGGGGCCCCCTTCAAGATTTTCCCTACTACGTTTTTTCAAAAAGCCCTTCTCACACTATAACACTCACTTATTTATCCCTACCTCACCTATGATATTTTTTGCTTGGGGATCAACTGCAGAAAACACCCCTAAAGCCAATAATAACCCAACAAAAAGCCACAGTAAGAAAAATTTCACTAAATCCCATCCCTGGTATCAGAGCCTCCACTCTTCATAGATCTAAAATTACTCCCTGTTCAGTACATCCACACTTACTACTGTGCAATCTACATCTACAGAACCTTAAATTCCAGTATTAACCTTTACCTAAAACGTGACAGAGCCCAAGGCATAACACCAGACACAAAATTCTACGACATTCCCCGTGTCCAACTAAAACCCTTTTCAAAAATTCAATATATGTCAAAGGCCCTAAAATCTTGAACACCCTACTGAAAACTCTAGAACTGCAGAACATTCATCACCTTCAAAACTACCATTAGGGAAAAAATCTTATCTCCCTGATAACACCGTGAATAATTACAAAAATACACCTGGTTGTTCACACTTACACTCACTCACCATTTGACCATAAACAGAAATTTTCAATCTCAATCTTAAAAATAATGAATCCTAACTAGTCATTTAAATTGGCCTGTGATACTCCAATACGAAAAATATGTAAGTGCCAAAACAAGGATTCACATTGCTAAACTCACAAACTAGTATTTAGTCACTTTGCCTTTAAAACCAACTTTCCTCATAATTTGTAATATTTTTAAAGTTAAGAATTAATCTAAGTTGCCCGAAACGCCTAGCCATGCTAGGTGTTCTAGTGGCACCCTCTGTAATTATTATTTTATACATGTACATCACACAATAACCAAATTCTGTAACTCAGCATTGTAATCCTTATAGAGAATAAACTTTGTTCTGAGTCCTCAGAATGCGGCGAGTCCTTTAAAGAAAAGCTTTAGTAAAGGGTTTTCCACTTGGGTAGTTATGAGAGGTTTGTAGGGTATCTGGGTCATTAAGTAGATTAAGCATTTTGTTCCTGTAATCGCCAGTGTTCATGATAACAACCCCCCTCCTTTATCGCGGTGGTGACCTGATGGTCGTTTTTTTCGAAAAATTTTTAAGGCAAGGATGACGTCGAGGTATGACTGGGGAGTGGTGTTGAGTGGCTACTGATATGTGTCTTGAAGATAACTTTTTGGAATGGAGCATTTGTCTGTATTTTTTGGCGATGAAAATTGGGTTTTGTTTTGTTTTCGCAATTCTTGTTGGGGATTGAGGCCGGCTGAGGCTTAAATTTTTTGGTTGACAGTGGACGAAAAGGGAAAAAATTTTTAAGAAGAAGTTGACAAAATCTTCCTTTCCTTGAGTTTTCCTCGCAAAGTGACCATGAACTTTGTTTTAATTCTATAAAACCCACCAAACCAAAACGATTTTTTTCTCCACTTCTATTTTTCCCACGAACAAAAATCGGGGGTTTAAAATTTTGGTTTTTTAGTGCATATCAGAATTGACAATGGTTTTCTTTTGGGAAGAAAACATTATTGAACAAGATTTTTAAACCACTATCCTCGTCCTTCTCAGAGACTGCAGACGACGGCCTAAAATCTTCAAAACACCCCCGGGAGACATGCCGAGGGAAAAGATCATAGTCCTCCCCCCAAATCCATTGCCAAAACACGTTTTTAAATTTTTTTCAAGTACCTATTCCCAAATATCTACCTCCCCAACCCGAACCCTCAAAAACATTCCCTAAAAAACGGACAAACTTCCTCCCCCTGCAGGGTATACAAAATCCTTGTAATAACTGCAGCAAATTAACGTGGGGGAAACTCAAAGGGGCCTCCCAAAACCCCTATTCAGAACCCAATAAGCAAGCAGGTTGACGATACAAGGAATGCCTGTGTTTCAAAACCCCAAATTTACACAACCATTTAAAAAACTACAGAAACTCAAGACTTATCGCCAGAGAAGACAACATTCAATACCGAAGAATCCTGGAATCATCGCTTATCTCTATGACAAAAAACTTCAACCAGAACAATGGCTTCTATAACATAGCTGAACCACTTGCCAAGAAACTTCTTCATCGCTATCCCACATAAGAGCATAGGAAAGGAAGAACACTGCAGAAGGTCTGCTCACAAACTTATCCAATCTCCCTTCCAAGCTACCCAAGATTTTAGACTCTATAACCCCACTGGGTAGATCATCAGATGCAGCATTCTCCACCTGACCACAGTATTCTGAACCTGATTGTTAATACTCGCGTCCCTTCCACCCCAGGTAGATCTGTTTGTGACTTGAAAAAACCCACTGTGTGGGCGAAACATTGTCAATAAAGGATCACATTATAACTGCATATGTGTTTATATTTCCATTGTGTCGGTATTTTATACCATTTATTTCCAACTAGCCTTGTTGCAAACCTTTGCACTTTCTCTAATTTCTTGACTTGCTTGACCAGGTGTGGTTCCAAACTGGTGCTGCATACTCCAGTATGGGCCTTATGTACAGAGTGTACAGTGTCTTGAACGATTCCTTACTAAGGTATCGGAAAGTTATTCTCAGGTTTGCCAGGCGCTCATATGCTGCAGCAGTTATCTGGTTGATGTGTGCCTCCGAAGACATGCTCGGTGTTATGGTCGCCCCAAGATCTTTCTCCTTGAGCGAGGTTTGCAGTCTTTGGCCACCTAGCCTATACTCTGTCTGCGGTCTTCTTTGCCCTTCCCAGATCTTCATGGCTTTGCATTTGGCAGGGTTGAATTCAAGAAGCCAGTTGCTGGACCACGTGTCCAGCCTGTCCAGGTCTCTTTGAAGTCCTGCCTGATCCTCATCTGATTTATTTCTCCTCATTAACTTCACATTATCTGTGAACAGGGACACCTCAAAGTCTATCCCTTCCATCAAGTCATTCACATATACCAAAAATAGCACTGGTCGTAGGACTGACTCCTGTGGGACCCCGCTCATCACAGGTGCCCACCGTTATACCTCATCCCGTACCATGACTCGTTGTTGCCTCCCTGTCAGGTATTCTCTGATCCATTGTAGTGCCCTTTCTGTTATACGTGCCTGTTCCTCTAGTTTCTGCACTAGTCTCTTGTGAGGAACTGTGTCGAAGGCCTTCTTGCAGTCCGAGAAAATGCAATCAACCCACCCCTCTCTCTCGTGTCTTACTTCTGCAACTTTGTCATAAAATTCCAGAAGGTTTGTGACACAGGATTTGCCTTCCATGAAATCGTGCTGGTTGTCGTTTATAATCTTTTTCCGTTCCAGGTGCTCCACCACTCTTCCCCTGATAACCTTCTCCATGACTTTGCATACTATACACGTCAGTGATACTGGTCTGTAATTTAGTGCCTCTTTTGTGTCTCCTTTTTTAAAAATGGGAACTACATTTGCGGTCTTCCTTACCTCAGGTAGTTGCCCAGTTTCAAGGAATGTGTTGAAGATTGTGGTTAATGGCACACACAGTATATCTGCTCCCTCCCTGAGGACCCACGGGGAGATGTTGACCGGTCCCATTGCCTTTGAGGTATCAAGGTCACTTAGCAGCTTCTTCACCTCCTCGTCAGTTGTGTGCATATCATCCAGCACTTGTTGGGCTATTTCCTGTTGGCGTCCCCCTCTGTCCTGTCTTCCCAGAGTCCTTCCTGTCTCCACTGTGAATACTTCCTTAAATCTCGTGTTGAGCTCCTCGCATACCTCTTGATCGTTTCTTGTGAGTTCCCCACCTTCTTTCCTCAGCCTGATCACCTGGTCTTTGACTGTTGTCTTTCTCCTAATGTGGCTAAACAGCAGTTTCGGGTCAGACTTGACTTTAGATGCTATATCATTTTCGAACTGTCGCTGGGCCTCCCTTCTTATCTGTGCATAATCTTTTCTGGCTCATCGACTGATCTCCTTGTTTTCCTGGATCCTTTGCCTTCTGTACCTCTTCCATTGTCTAATGCACTTAGTTTTTGTCTCCCTGCACCTTCGGGTAAACCAAGGAATCTCTTTGGCCTTCCCATTGTTTCTGTTACCCTTTGGAACAAACCTTTCCTCTGCCTCCTTGCATTTTGTTGTTACATATTCTATCATTTCATTTGCCGACTTTCTTACCATTTCTCTGTCCCATTGCACCTCCGCAGGAAGTTCCTCATACCTGTGTAGTCCCCCCTTTTATAGTTTGGCTTTTCCCCTTCGACTCCTGTTACCCTATCTACTTGTAACTTTACTATGTAATAAAAACTCAGGACTACGCGGTCACTAGCTCCGAGGGGCCTCTCGTATGTGATGTCATCAATGTCTGAGCTACTCAGTGTGAACACAAGGTCCAGTCTTGCTGGTTCAACCTCCCCTCTCTCTCTCTGGTAGTGTCCCTGATGTGTTGATGCATGAGGTTTTCCAGTACCACATCCATCATCTTGGATCTCCATGTTTCGGGGCCCCCATGAGGCTCCATGTTTTCCCAATCGATCTCCCTGTTGTTGAAATCACCCATAACCAGTAACTTTGCTCTGTACGATTGAGCTCTTTGTGCCACCTCAGCCAGTGTGTCCACCATCGCTCTGTTGTTCTCATCATATTCCTCTCTTGGCCTCCTGCAGTTCTGTTGTGGGTTATTCATCACTGCAATGACAAACTACTATGTAGTCCCTTTGACTACCTACTATGTAGTCCCTTTCTCCGATCTCGTCCATTTCTTCCATTTCCTAAAAACTCCATGTTTTTTTTGTGAGCAGTGCAACCCCTCCTCCCCTTCTGCTCCTTCTATCTTTCCTCAGGATCTGATATCCCAGTGGGAAGACTGCGTTTGTTAATGTCTCAGTGAGTTTCGTTTCTGCGACTGCTATGATGTCTGGGGACGTCTCGTTGATTCTTTCATGCTATTCATCGTATTTATTTGCTATTCCATCTGCATTTGTGTACCACACCTTCAGCTTCTTGTCTATCACAGTGGACCTGGGAGAATATTGGGGTTGGGGGAGCAGGAGCCCTGGGGGGCCTATGGGGGTTTGTGGTGTGGGTGGGGTTTGTGATGGGGGTGAGGGCAAAGTGCCCATAGGAGCTGCTGTAGCAGTGAGGTTTGTGATGTGGGAGTGGGGACAGTGGGAACAGTGTGTGGGTTTTGGTTGAGCTTGTTTAGCTGCAATAGGGGCTGTCACGGTGTGGGTGGGGTTTGTGGTGGGGTGGAGACAGAGTGCCCATAGGGGGCTGCTGTAGGGGTGGGGTTTGTGATGGGGGGTGGGGGCAGAGGAAACAGTGTGCAGGTTTTGGTTGAGATTATTCAGTTGTTTTGGGGCTGTTATGGTTGGGGTTCTTCTGCAGGTGTCTCTGTAGGGTGTATTTGTCCTTCCATCTGAGTCTGGGTTCTGCTGATCTTCATCGATGCATTCCATTCCTCCTTTCATCTTTGTACCCTCTCTCTCAGTATCGTCCTTTCCTGCTGTGTTCTGTCGCGATCTAGGTACACTCTCCAGTACTCTGGTTTCTCCCTCAGTCGTGCTTTCTCCTGCAGGACCCTGGTTTGAGTTGATTCTGCCTTGAAGATTACTTTGACAGGCCGTTTCCTTCCACCTGCAAACCACCCAATTCTCCGAAAATTTGCCACCTGGATCATGTCTCCCTCACCTATTGCTTTCATGATACTTTTGATCCCCCTGGTTTCTTTCATCGTAGGTTTCCCCTTCGACTTCTTGGAGTCCATAGACGAACACTGACCTATCCCTCTCCTCCTCCCACTGCATCTCTCTTTGCATCCTCTGAGGTGTTTTAGCTCTTTCCATCGAAACGTTCCTGCCTTCAACTCCTGCCCTTGCTGCAGCCCCTATGCTCAGTGGACTGTCTTCCCTGCTCAGCTGTTCCCTACCACTGTAGTTGACTGTTAGAGTCTCTGCATATGTCATGTCTCCTTCGTTATCTTCAGGCTTCTCATTTGGTCTTCCAGCACTCATCTTTACCTGAATCCCTACAGCTCCCTTGTCTGTGTCTGGTATAGAAGTTCCTGATGTCATATCTGTACTGTCATTTGTCTATGTAGTCTGTTTCAAGTTTTTTAGCTCCTCTTCTAAGCACTTTATCTTATCTTCTGCTGCTAAGACTTGTAGTCCCCACTTCCTGCTCTCTTCAGCTATCCTCTCCTCCATCACCCTGTCGAGCTCAGCTAGCTTCCATCCCCACTCTTCCTCCATTTTTGTGAGCTTTAACCCCCAATCTTCCCTCCCAGGTTCCTCCCTCCTGGGTTCGACCTCCAGACCCCTGGGTCTCCGCCCCCTTGGGTTACCCATTTAGTTTTTACCACAGAAAGAAGCTTGTGTGTGTGTGAGAGAGAGAGGGAGAGAGAGAGAGGAATATAGAGAGAGGGAGAGAGAATGATAGGGAGAAGGCTAGGGATGATGAGTGGAAAGGGAGGGAAGTGAGGGGAAGCCAGGGGGAAGGGGTAGGAGGAAAGGGAAGATGAATGGAAAGTGTGTGTGAGGAGAGAGAGATAGAGAGAATGAGAGGTGGAGAGAGAAAGATAGAAAGAAAGAGAGAGAGAGATACAGGAGAGGAAGAGGAATGATGGATAAGAGAGAGAGAAGAGAGAAGAGAGAGAGAGAGAGAGAGAGAGAGAGAGAAGAGAGAGAGAGAGAGAGAGAAAAGAGAGACAGACAGACAGACAGACAGACAGACAGAGACAGACAGACAGACAGACAGAGAGAGAAAGATAGAGAGAAAGGGAGGGAGGAGGGAGGGAGAGAGAGCGAAGGAGAGAGAAATCAAGGGAGAGAGAGAGGAGGGTGGGGAGGGAGGGACGGAGGGGGTAGGGGTATGCGAGGTGTAAAGTGGTGTGTGTGTGTGTGTGTGTGTGTGTGTGTGTACTCACCTAATTGTGGTTGTAGGGATCGATACTCAGCTCCTGACCCTGCTTGAGCTTTGTCATACCTCGTCTTAAAGCTACGTCACTTGCTGGGCTATTCCACTTCCTGACGTCTCTATGACTGAAGAAATGTGTGTATGCGTGTGTGCGTGTGTGTACTCACCTATTTGTACTCACCTATTTGTGGTTGCAGGGGTCGAGTCTTAGCTCCTGGCCCCGCCTATTCACCGGTTGCTACTGGGCCCTCTCTCTCCCCGCTCCATGAGCTTTATCAAACCTCGTCTTAAAACTGTGTATGGTTCCTGCCTCCACTACGTCATTTTCTACGCTATTCCACTGCCTTACAACTCTATGACTGAAGAAATACTTCCTAATATCTCTCTGACTCATTTGTGTCTTCAACTTCCAATTGTGGCCTCTTGTTTCTGTGTCCCCTCCCTGGAACATCCTGTCTTTGTCCACCTTGTCTATTCCACGCAGTATTTTAAAATGTCGTAATCATTTCTCCCCTGACCCTCCTGTCCTCCAGTGTCGTCAGGCCGATTTCCCTTAATCTTTCTTCATAGGACATTCCCCTTAGCTCTGGAACTAACCTTGTCGCAAACCTTTGTACTTTCTCTAGTTTCTTGACGTGCTTTATCAAGTGCGGGTTTCCCCAAATAGGTGCTGCATACTCCAGTATGGGCCTGAACATACACGTGTACAGTGTCTTGAACGTTTCCCCTTACAAGGTATCGGAATGCTGTTCTCAGGTTTGCCAGGCCCCATAGGGCGCAGCAGTTATCTGGTTGATGTGTGCTTCCGGAGACATGCCGTGTTATACTCACCCAAGATCTTTCTCCTTGAGTGAGGTTGCAGTCTTTGGCCACCTACCTATACTCGGTCTGTGGTCTTCTGTGCCCTTCCCCATCTTCATGACTTTGCATTTGCAGGATTAAATTCGAGAAGCCATTTGCTGGACCAGGTGTCCAGCTGTCCAGGTCTCTGTGAAGTCCTGCCGGGTCCTCATCAGATTTAATTCCCTCATTAATTTCACATCATCTGCAAAAAGGGACACTTCTGAGTCTAACCCTTCCATCATGTCGTTCACATATACCAAAAATAGCACTGTCCTAGGACCGACCCCTGTGGACCCCACTCGTCACAGGGGCCCACTGTGATACATCATTACGTACCATGACTCGTTGTTGTCTCCCTGTCAGGTATTCTCTGATCCATTGCAGTGCCCTTTCCCGTTTATATGCACCTGATGCTCTAGCTTCTGCCACTAATCTCCCTTTTGAGGAACTGTGTCAAAGGCCTTCTTGCAGTCCAAAAAAGATGCAATCAACCCCACCCCTCCTCTCTTGTCTTACTTCTGTTATTTTATCATAAAACTCCAAAAAGGTTTGTGACCCCAGGGTTGCCTTCCATGAATCCGTGCTGGTTGGCATTTTTGCTCTTGTTCCGTTCCAGGTGTTCCACCACTCTCCTCCTGGGAATCTTCTCCATAATTTTGCATACTATACACGTCAATGACACAGGTCTATAGTTTAGTGCCTCTTTTCTGTCTCCTTTTTTAAAAATGGGAACTACATTTGCCGTCTTCCATACCTCAGGTAGTTGCCCAGTTTCCAGGGACGTGTTGAAGATTGTGGTAAGTGGCACGCACAACATATCTGCTCCCTCTCTAAGGACCCACGGGGAGATGTTGTCCGGTCCCATTGCCTTTGAGGTATCGATGTCCCTTAGCAGTTTCTTCACCTCCTCCTCATCTGTATGTATGTCGTCCAACACTTGTTGGTGTATTCCTTGCTGGTGTCCCCATCTGGTCTGTCCCCCCAGAGTCCTTCCTGACTCTACTGTAAATACTTCCTTAAATCTCGTGTTGAGCTCCTCACATACCTCTTGATCGTTTCTTGTGAGTTCTCCACCTTCTTTCCTCAGCCTTATCACCTGGTCCTTGACTGTTGTCTTCCTCCTAATGTGGCTATACAGCAGTTTCGGGTCAGATTTGACTTTCGATGCTATGTCGTTTTCATACTGTCGCTGGGCCTCCCTCCTTATCTGTGCATACTCGTTTCAGGCTCTTCTACTAATCTCCTTGTTTTCCTGGGTCCTATGCCTCCTGTACCTTTTCCATTCTCTGTTGCACTTAGTTTTTGCCTCCCTACACCTTCGGGTAAACCAAGGACTCGCTTTGGTCTTCCTATTATTTCTGTTTCCCTTGGGAACAAAACTTTCCTCTGCCTCCTTGCACTTTGTTGCCACATATTCCATCATCTAGTTTACTGATTTTCCTACCATTTCTCTGTCCCACTGAACCTCCTGCAGGAAGTTTCTCATACCTGTGTAGTTTGGCCTGATCCCTTCAGTTCCTGTTACCTTCTCCACTTGTAACTCTACTATATAATCAAAACTCAGCACCACATGACCGCTAGCTCCAAGGGGCCTCTCGTAAGTGATGTCCTCAATGTGTGTGTGTGTGTGTGTGTGTGTGTGTGTGTGTGTGTGTGTGTGTGTGTGTGTGTGTGTGTGTGTGTGTGTGTGTGTGTGTGTGTGTGTGTCTGTGTATTTAGGTACTCACCTTTTGGTACTCACCTAGTTGTGGTTGCAGGGGTCGATTCTTTCTCCTGGCCCCCTTCTTCACTGACGCTCTGGGTCCTCTCCCATTTCCGTGACATTATCAAACCTCTTTTAAAACTATAAGGTTCCTGACCCCACTACTCACTTGCCAATATTTCATTTCCCGAAACTCTATGACTATGATTTTTTCAAACCCCCTTTTTGACCATCTGAGTCTTCGGGTTTCCAAACCCGTCCCCCCTTGTTTTGTGCCATTCGGGAACCCTCCTGTCTTCATCCACCTTATCATTCATGCAGTATTTTATATGTCTTTTATTCCCCCCTAACCCCCCTGTCCTCAGTGTTGTCAGCCGATACCTTAACCTTTCTTCGTGGGACATTCCTTAGCTCCTAAACTAGTCTTTGTTGAAACCCCTTTGCATTTTCCAAATTTCTTGAAGTGCTTGCCGGGTGGGGGTTTTACAAATTGCTGCATACTCCAGTATGGGTCTGCGTACACGTATACAGAGTCTTGAACTTTCTTTCTTAGGTATCAGAACGCAAATCTCAGGTTTGCCAGGCGCCCATATTCGCAGCATTTTACTAGTTGATGTGCGCGTCGGTGTGTGTGTGTGAAAAACCTATTGTGGTTGCGGGGGTCGATTCCACAGTTCCTGGCTCCGTCTCTTCACGGGTATCAAAGGGTCACTCTTCTTGCTCCACTAGCTTTTGTTTGTGTGTTTTTCCCCTATTTACTCCCCTATTGAGGTTGCGGGGGGTGGGGCCCACCCCGGCCCCCGGGCTCTTACTGTTGGTGTTGTGTGTCTCACCTAGTTGACCACCTAGTTGAGGTTGCAGGGGGTCGAGCCCAAAGCTCCTGGCCCCGCCTCTTCACGGGTCGTACTGGGCACTCTCCTGAACCATACTTTCGTACCTCTGTTAAGCTATGTTGGACCCTCCCTCCACTACATCGCTCCTAAACTTTTCCCCACTTCCTGACTATCTGGCTGAAGAAATACTTCCTAACACCCTGTGATTCATCTGTGTCTTCAGCTTCCAACTGTGTCCCTTTTTGCGTGTCCATTCTCTGGAACATCCTGTCTTTTTCCACTTTCAAATTTCCCTTTAGTATTTTGTAAGTCGTTTTTCATGTCCCCCCATCTCTCCTGTCCTCCCTTCGTCAAAGGTTGTTTTCCCTTTAAACCCTCCTCGTGGACATACCCCTTAGCTCTGGGATAGTTTGTTGCAACTTTTGCACTTTCTCTAGTTTCTTTACATGCTTGGCTAGGTGTGGGTTCCAGAAAGGTGCCGCATACTCCAATATGGGGCCCAACGACACGGTGTAAGGGTCCAAAACATTCCTTATTAAGATGTCGGAAGGGTTCGAGGTTTTCCAGGCGCCCATTTTCTGCAGCAGTTATTTTGTTTTATGTGCGTTCAGGGGAAAGTGCCCGTGTTATACCACCCCAAATCTTTTTCCTTGATGAGGTTTGTAGCCGCCCCCCGACTTACTCCGTCTGCGGCCTTCTTTGCCCTTTTCCCCCAAACTTCATGATTTGCACTTGGTGGGATTGAATCCAGGAGCCAATTGTTGGACCAGGCCTGCAGCCTTCCAGATCCCCTTGTAGTTTGCCTGGTTTCGATCGAAAGAATTCTTCTCATTTAAATCACGTCATCTGCAAACAGGGACACCTCAACTTTTTTCCCTTTTGTCACGTCGTTCACAATCCGAAAACACTGGGACTAGGACTACCCTGTGGATCCCCTGGTCCAGGTCCCCCTCTGACACCTCGGGACGTACCATTACTCCTGCGTCGTCCTGCAAATATTCCCCCGATCCTTTTAGTCCTTTCCTGTTATCCCCCTTGGGCCCCCATTTTTTTCACTAAACTCTTGGTGGACGTGTCAAACCCTTCTTTCAGCCCAAAAAAATCAATCCACCCACCCCTCTCTCTCTTGTCTTACGCGCCCCCTTTGTCATAGAATCCATGGGTTTTGTACACGGATTTCCCGCCCTAAAACCATTTTGGTGCTTTTTTAGGGAATCACCCCTTTCTAGGTTTTCCCCACCACTCTTCTCCTGACAATCTTCTAAATGACTTGGCATACTAACTGTCAGTGACACGGTCGTAGTTTAGTGCTTCATGTCCCTCCTTTTTTAGAGACTGGGACTACATTTCTGTCTTCATGCCTCAGGCAACCCCTTTTTCGATAGTGTATTGAATATTGTTGTTAGGGTACCAAAGCGCCTTTTCTCCCTCTCTCGGACCCATGGAGAGATTTATCTGGCCCCTTTGCCTTTGAGGACCTAGCTCATCAGAAGCCTCCACTTCTTCCTCGGTTGTGTGTACCGTGTCCAGACCTGGTGAGTGCCACCCCCTCCCGCCCTCGGGGCCCCCCTTCGTCCCCCTTTTGGAACACTTCTTTGAATCTTTTTGTTGATTCCTCACAAATTTCCCGGCATTTCTTATTGTCTCCCCCCTTTTCCCCCTTAGCCTGATTACCTGGTCCTTGACTTTTGTTTTTCTCCTGATGTGGCTGTAAAACAGTTTTGGGTCAGATTTGGCTTTCGCTGCTAGTCGTTTCATATTGTCTTTGGGGTCCCCTTCTTATCTGTGCTATTCTTTCTGGCTCTACGACTGATCTCCTTATTCCCCCGGGGGCCCTTTCCCTTCTATATTTTTTTCCTTCCCCTAGCCACGGGTTTTTGCCCCCTTGAAACCTTTTGGGGTAACCAGGGGCTCACCGGTTTTTTCATTTTTCCTGTTTCCCTTGGGTGCAAACCTCTTCTCACCCCCTTTGCACATTGTGCACATATTCCATCATCTCATTCTGGCTTCCCTGCCATTTCTCTGCCCTACTAAAACCTTGCCAGGAAGTTCCCATTCCGTGTAGCCCCTTTTTCCCTGTATTTTGGTTTCATTTGTCCGGCCTTCCTATTTCCCCCCCCCACGACTCTACGTTTTTCGAAGCTCAAAACCACATGATCGCTGGCCCAAAGGGGTCTTTCTATGTGAGTCCCAATATCGCACGTTCAAAGGTGAAACTAAGTCCAGTCTGGGTGGCTCATCCTCTCCTCTCTCTCTTGTAAATGCCCTTACGTGTTGGTACATGAAGTTTTCCATACCACCTCCCCTCATCTTTGCCCCCTGTATCTTTGGCCCCCATTTTGCTCCAAGTTCCCCAGTCAATCTCCTTTGGTTAAAGTCGCCCATATCGGGGCTTTGCATGCATGCATGAGCTCTTCTGCCACTGCGCCAGGGGTCAACCACGCCTATTGCTCTCGCCATACCAAACCCCATCTCCCTGCTGTCGGGTGGGTTTTTTTTAAGTATGCAATTCCACCCTGGGACCTCCAGAGTGAAGCGTTCCCGCTATGTAATCACTTTTTTCTTTCCCCTGTCTCCCTCCTCCCCTCAACAAAATTCCATCGTGTTTGATCAGCAGTGCCACTCCTCCACCCCCCTGTTCCTTCTGTCTTTCCTCAGGATTTGGTATACCATTGGAAAGATGGCATCTGTTATCATATCTGTAAGCTTGGTTTCTGTGAGCACTATGATGTCTGGTGATGCCTCTTTGACTCTTTCGTGCCACTCCTCCCACTTGTTTGTTATTCCATCAGCGTTTGTGTACCATACCTTCAGTTTCCTTTCCAATACTGTGGTTCGGGGGGCCTGTGGGGGTGGGAGACCTGGTAGCATACTGTGGGATTCTATGATTGGGGATTGGGTTGAAGCTGTGGGTATGGATTGTAGTGTGTGTTGGGATGGTGGGATAGGTTGTGAGGTTCTGAGGATAGTTGTGTGTGTGCTTGCCCTTGCTTCTCTGTTCTGCTCTGACTGACCTCTGCTGGTTCCATCCTTGTTTCCTTTCCTATCTCCTTTCACTTTTTTGTCCTCTCCCTCAGCTGCTGTCTCTCTGTTTGTGTTCTGTCTCTGTCTAGGAACACCTTCTTGTACTCTTCCGAGTTTTTCAACCTTGGTTTCTCTTGGAGGATCCTGTTCCTCGCTGTTTCTGTCCTGAGAATCAGCTTGATTGGTCGGTTTCTCCCCTTCATGTACCCCCCCTATTCTCTGAAAATTTACAATCTCGTCCATGTCTTCTCCCCCTATTTCGGTGATGATTTTCCCAATCTCCTTTCTTTCTTCCTGCCATCTTTCAGTGTGTGTCTTTTCCTCTCTCTCCTGAAGCCCATGGATAAACACTGATTTTGCCCTTTCCTCCTCCCATTGCCTCTCCCTCTGTGACTCTGGTTCCTGTCTGTAAATGGTCATTTTCTCCCTTGATTTTTCCAGTGGCTCTTGGTAGCATGGTTGTGCCTCAGCGTTCGACTTATCTCCCTCTCTATCTGCACCCAGCTGCTCTTTCCTTTTACTCCCTGACCCTTCTTTGCAGGCTGATATGACTTTAGCATAATTCATATCTCCTTCCTTCCTGTTCATCCTCTCAGCTTCATATTCTGTGTCTTCTCTGGTCACTGCCCCTGAGACTTGCTTCAGCCTGTTTACCTCAAATTCTAGGACCCTTACCCTGTCTACTGCAGTTTCGACTTGTGCCTCTCATTTCTTCGTCTCCTTCTCCAACCTCTTTTCCCATTTCGCAGAGATCTCTTTCTCCATTTTTTCAGAAAGCTCTCCTAATTTTCTCTCCCATTCTTGCTCCATCCTTTTCCACTGCTCCTCCATCCATTCCTCCCTACCAATACCATTGTTATCTGATCCCTGATTCCTACGAGTCCCAACCATTTTTTTTTTATAGTAGAGGAAAGAGAAAGAGAGAGAGAGAGAGAGAGAGAGAGAGAGAGAGAGAGAGAGAGAGAGAGAGAGAGAGAGAGGAAAGGTAGAAGGAAAGAGAGGGGGAGAGTGAAAAGGAAAAGGGGGAGAGAGTGAGAGAAAGAGTGAAGGAGAGAAGGGAAAGATAGGATGGGAGAAGGGAGAGAGTGAGAAGGGGAAAAAAGAGAGAGAGAGAGAGAGAGAGAGAGAGAGAGAGAGAGAGAGAGAGAGAGAGAGAGAGAGAGAGAGAGAGAGAGAGAGAGAGAGAGAGAGAGGAGGGAAGAGAAGGAAGAGAGAGAAGAGAGAGAGGAAGAGACAGAGGAAGAGTGAAAAATAGGAAGAGAGAGAGGAAGAGAGAGAAGAAAAGAGAGAGAGAGAGGAAGAGAGAGAGAGAGGAATAGAGTGAGAGGAAGAGAGAGAGAGAGGAAGAGACAGAAAGAGTAAAAGAGAGAGAGAGAGAAAGAGAGAAGAATAGAGAGAGAGAAGAATAAAAGAGAGAGAGAGGAAGAGAGGAAAAGAGACAAAGAGACGGAGAGAGAAGGAAGGGTTAGAGGGTCAATTCATATAAAGGTGTGAAATCCTGTATGTGTGTGCATATATGTATGTGTGTATGTGTGTGTGTGTGTGTGTGTGTGTGTGCGTGCTACAGCTATTCAAGTGCCTAACAGCAGATCCTGTTCTCACCTAGTGTATGTGTGTATGCGTGCGCTTATGTAAGCAGTCCTTATTTGCCTCGTATGTACTACATATGTTTTGCATATGTACTCTATCTCTTGGTTCCCACTGTACTGTCTTGTGTGCCTAAAATTATGTAAATTCGCATAAAGGTGTGAAATCCTGTATGAGTGTGTGTGTGTGTGTATGTGTGTATGTGTGTGTGTGTGTGTGTGTGTGTGTGTGTGTGTGTGTGTGTGTGTGTGTGTGTGTGTGTGTGTGTGTGTGTGTGTGTGTATGTGTATGTATGTACTCACCTAATTGTACTCACCTAATTGTGGTTGCAGGGGTCGAGACTCAGCTCCTGGCCCCACCTCTTCACTGATCGCTACTGGATCCTCTCTCTCTCCGCTTCCTGAGCTTTGTCATACTTTTATTTTTTTTTTATTATCACACTGGCCGATTCCCACCAAGGCAGGGTGGCCCGAAAAAGAAAAACTTTCACCATCATTCACTCCATCACTGTCTTGCCAGAAGGGTGCTTTACACTACAGTTTTTAAACTGCAACATTAACACCCCTCCTTCAGAGTGCAGGCACTGTACTTCCCATCTCCAGGACTCAAGTCCGGCCTGCCGGTTTCCCTGAATCCCTTCATAAATGTTACTTTGCTCACACTCCAACAGCACGTCAAGTATTAAAAACCATTTGTCTCCATTCACTCCTATCAAACACGCTCACGCATGCCTGCTGGAAGTCCAAGCCCCTCGCACACAAAACCTCCTTTACCCCCTCCCTCCAACCCTTCCTAGGCCGACCCCTACCCCGCCTTCCTTCCACTACAGACTGATACACTCTTGAAGTTATTCTGTTTCGCTCCATTCTCTCTACATGTAGAGAGAATGGAGCTTTGTCATACCTCTTCTTAAAACTATGTATGGTTCCTGCCTCCACTACTTCACTTGCTAGGCTATTCCACTTGCTGACAACTCTATGACTGAAGAAATACTTCCTAACGTCCCTGTGACTCGTCTGAGTCTTCAGCTTCCAGTTGTGACCCCTTGTCCCTGTGTCCCCTCTCTGGAACATCCTATCTCTGTTCACCTTGTCTATTCCCCGCAGTATCTTGTATGTCGTTATCATGTCTCCCCTGACCCTTCTGTCCTGCAGTGTCGTCAGTCCGATTTCCCTTAACCTTTCCTCGTACGACATTCCCTTGAGCTCTGGGACTAGCCTTGTGTGTACTCACCTAATTGTACTCACCTAATTGTGGTTGCAGGGGTCGAGACTCAGCTCCTGGCCCCGCCTCTTCACTGATCGCTACTGGGTCCTCTCTCTCTCTGCTTCCTGAGCTTTGTCATACCTCTTCTTAAAACTATGTATGGTTCCTGACTCCACTACTTCACTTGCTAGGCTATTCCACTTGCTGACAACTCTATGACTGAAGAAATACTTCCTAACGTCCTAATTAAAAAATATCAATATTCTTTGTTCATCATGATTGCTAGTATACTGAAAGAATTATACGTCTCCATGTAGGAAGACACGTGTATGAAATATCTTAACGTCGTGAACGTCACTTTTATATTTAAGAGATATGAGAGATAGTAGTGAAGTGAGAGTTGAGGTTGAAGTATTTGCTGATGCAGAAAGACACTGTGAACTTGACACGCTACAGTGAACAGCAGCTGCTCACTAACCCAATGTTATATTGCTATTGAGCTTAGGATTCTTTTTATTGTTTAAGCAGACTATTCTGATTGCCAGTTGGTCAAGAAGCTAGTTTATTTGAGGACTTTGTCAGTCACTTGTTTAAGTCTAGTCGAGTCTTGAGACATAGCGAACTACTTAGAGCACTTACACACATACACACTTACTTGTACATATTTGTAATATCTTATTAAATGTTAATGTACCAGACGGTACTTAAGAATTATAAATGTGATATGTGCTTTCAGCACAATACTAGAGAGTGATTATTATTATTTTGATTACTGTGATTAATTTAATTTAATTTAATTTGACATACACCTAGACAACTTAATTAATAAATTTATTAAATTTTAATTTCTCTAGTTAGTAGCCTACCAGTTGTAATCCTGAAGCACTATTGAATCATACTGAATTCTAATGGATAATTGGACAAGGATACTGACTACTTGTTACGTAAACCCAGTAACAGGCTGGATGCTAGAAGGGCAGTCCTTTCTAGTATTCACTGGAGATCTCTAAGCTTTTAAGAATCGCGTTTTTTGTAACAAATGGGGGCCTGTCTGGGATGCTCTTGATCCAAGGTGTTGGAGAAATTGTCCTGTTTGACCATAGAGTTATTCAAACACTTTGAGTACTTTCCTAATCTGAAGATTTTGAGTTTTGTCTTGTACAGCACACTAGTTGGATGTATGTACCTGACTGAGTCTCTTGATCCAAGGAGATGGAAATACTGTTTATAAGCTCTAGCTCTAAGACAACCAACACTAAAATTCATATTAGGATTATAGTTTCCCATAATCACTCTCTCGTAGTACACTTATTTTCGTGATGTATGCCAAAGTGAAACAGTTAATTGATACTCTGACTTTTTCTGAGTTGATACGTTAAAA